>MCJB01004336.1:35923-75037 GCA_002018475.1 Nicotiana obtusifolia
TATATATATATATATATATATATATATAAAAGTAAGCTTTCCTATCCCAGAAGATCAGTAAGTGAAGCATTAACCAGCTTCGAACTCCGGAGAGTTTACAAACTTGAACCCACTTTGCTAGCGGGCGAGAGGCTATCTTTCTTTTAATCGGGGTCAATATATAATTTATATTGTTTTGAAGATTGATAATATACTTATATACAAAATATATATTTTTAGAAAGCGGGCTCATATAAACCCTCTTGACCCCACGTGAGTCTGCCCTCCTATGTTCCAGCAGCTATATTTTTTTTTATTTACCTGGTTATTTGTAGTCTAAATTTACTGATTATTTATTAGAATATGAATTTACTTTTTGGTATAAAATATTACAAAAGCACGGTTCACTAGACGGATAGAATGGTCATTCAATGATTATGGGCATTTTGATAATTCAAATTTAGCCTTAGAAACTTCCAACTTTTAGTTGCTTCCTACTTTTAGTATTATAACGATGATAGAAAAATATAAACTAACTCAGAAGTAAAACGGCATGAGGTACTATTAGTGGCAAATAAATAGACGGCCAGATATATAGGTAATATTTTTTATATACATAAATTATATATTGATTATATACAATTATATATATATATATATATATATATATATATAAGGCATGAATATACACATATTATACATTTACTGATAAGTTTTAGTTTAAATAATTAGATGAACAGCTCTTTAAATTAATTTCCCAATAAAATAGTCTCTCTGCTCGTTTATTTCTCCAAACACAATAAAGATTTACCTAAACCAGTAATGTTTGCCATCATTGTTAGGTCACATGCAACGAGTCAAATAAAAACCTTCATAGAAGTATGTCTGTTTACCCTTAAAACCGAGTAACAATTAAATTTGTTCGTGGTGCTAAGGATGTGTGAATCAATTTGATACAATGTAAAATGTAATGCTAATAATTTAGAAATAAAAAGGAGTAATCAAACAACAATGGTTGAGTAGCTGATGATGAAATATAAGAGTGGACAGAGTTCGATGAAAAGTAGCTATGAACTGTAGCAATTTCTAGTATTTTTTCGTATGAATCTTGTGTGTTACAATGAAGGTTGAAATGCCCTTCTTATAGGAAAATAAAAGAGCCCTATACATGGTAAAAGTCTAATTACAAGGTAAATCCCTTCAATTATGGGATAAAATATCCTAAAATGGTGTCCTAACGTCTATAACGGTTGAGATATTTACTCCTGGTGAGATATCAGGAATCCACGAAATATCCGGTTGAAACTGACCTTCTGTTACGAGATGTGCTATTGGTCGGTCAATATCGGTCAGCCCGTTTCCGTTGCTCCAATTATGTGCTCGACTTGCTGACCTCGGGTCGAGACAACCCGGTCTCGTATTGTATCCGGGCTCGAACCTTCTCGAGCAGTCGACCACATTTGACCCAATACAGATAGTCCCCTCGTTTATTGGAGAGTAAGGACAAAAAACGATATGAACCATCATTCTTCAAGCTCTTTGATTAAGTAATCGATATATCCTTTAAGCATGCCACGAAGTCAAAGCCATCAAACCGTTTAACCCTAAAAGGACCTTTTGCGTGACGGTGGTGCTGTGACGCACATGACCATTGACACAAGAAATCATTACCTGTCTCGTCTGCAGAGCCCTGTACCTTCTGCGTGCATTTAATGTTTATATGCCTCGTGCTCTGAACTGCCGCTTTTTGAGAAAGTATAAATACTTCTTTCCCTCTTTGCGTTGTACTTCTTTACTTTCACGCTGATTACCAATTTACTTCCTCAAGCTTTTCTTCACCGGAAAAAAAAAAACTTTTAGTCTTCTTTACAAGAAAACTCCTCTTCTCCTTTGTTTCTTGCTTCTGCTACTTCAATGGCCAGAACTTCTAAATCAGTTCCTCAAAAACAAACTTCCTCTGCCCAGTCTGTTGAAGAGGTTGAGCCCACCCGTACTGAGGAACCCTCCATGGAGCCTCCATTAAAAGCCTTCATACCAGTAGGGTGCTTCGTAGGCTCCGACTTCAAAGTCGAGAAGCCTTCCCCGGTGCCTGGCCGAGGTGAACCAGTCTCGGAATACATCAGTTCGATCACCCACAAACATCTTGAAAGAGTGAAGGCCGAGTGCCATTGGCTGATAAGGACGTAATAATGTCACTCTAGGTCAAGTCCACCCTTCTGTGTGGCGTATAGTTTACCTTTTCTGTTTTTTCGTGGATAAGGTCGAAGGGGGGCACCCTTTCACCGTCGACCATTTACTTCGAGTATACAGTCCCCGGATGTTCCGAGGGGGGCTGATTAAACTAGCTCGCCGGGCCAGCAAGGCTCCGTTCTCGAGCATTGACGAAGATAGGGATCGGGGCTGGATGAGCCGATACGTCCGAATTAAAACCTCCGACCTGATCCCTGCCGACAACATGCCGTTCCCCGAGAAGTGGAATATGAAACGTAAGCGCCTCTCTATTTAAGATCTCTTATTACTATCCTTCAATGTTTAACCGATGTATTATGATGTGCAGCCGTTTCCCAGGCACCGGCCGCAATTGAGGACTTGAAGGAGTGGGTCAGAAAGGTCGTGGCCCAGAGGTCCTATTCCGAGCGGGCCTGGAGAGAGATATCAAAAGGCCTTTGGGAGGTTAAGAACCATGGTGAGCTTCATCGATATTCATATTTTCCAAAATGATCGACACCAACACTTAACCTTTTGAAAATTTATTTTGCAGGTCTCTCGAAGGATGCCGAGCTGAGGTCGGCTGTTACCGGTGGGGCAGTTCATCGTCCTCCTCCCACATCGGAGAAGGAGGGAGGAAGAAAGAGAAAAAGGGCTCCCGACCAGGCTGAGCCCAAAAAGAAGAAGGGCAGGAGGAAAATGATAGCTCGTAAAGTCACAGTCACTGACCCTTCCCTCACACTGAGTGATGACTCCAAGGGGGAAAAGAGCCCCGAAATTGCATATGACAAACCCCCTCGAGAAGTCCCCGAGCAGAGCGTAGAAGAAACCGGTGCCTCCCAAGGAGAGACTATTGAAACGGGAGCAAGGACCGGGGACCGGGCCAATGTGCTGGCGGCTGCACAAAGATCCTCGGACATCCCCGAGATGGCACATTCACCCTCCTTCTTAGAGACAACTCTGAAAGACGCCCAAGATGCTAGAATACACACGCCGAGCAAGGTGCCGGCCACAGCAGGGACCTTCGAGGAATTTTTTTGACGGGGTGCCGTCGGCTGATACTTTTGGCCTCGAAGTCCCCAGAAGGAGTCCCCCAGCCGAGACAAGTGGAGTATCGACTGGTATTAAATTAGTCGATAAATTCCCCGCACCGAGCTTGAACCCTGAACGGAGGAGGGTGATAACCTTTACTGTCCCCGAGGACACCCGAGCATTAGGTCCGCCGGTAGGCGTAGCTAGCTATCTCCACAGCTTGGTGACTGAAGAAGACCGGGCTGCAATGAATGTTGTGGACTGGGCTTGCTTGTTCAACAAAGCTCAACAAGCATCGAACAGGGTATGTTTGTTTACTTTAAACTATACTCAACGTTCCGGTTCCAAACCTGTACTGACAATTTTTAATTTGAATTTTCCACAGGCTTCGGTGCTTTATCACAAAATGTTCCTTCGAATCAAAGAAGGAATGGCACAGGAATGGGATCGACGCCAGCGGCTCGAAAATCAGGTGTCAAGTCTCCGGGCCGAACTAAACTTTGCAAAGAAAGAGCATGCCTCTTGTGTTGATCAACTGGGGCAAATGGACAATCGGTTGAACCGACTCCGATTCGAGCTGAACGAGGCAAAGGCTGAAACGAGCGGTTGGAAAGCCAAGGTCGAGACTTTAGCTGCAGAGAAAGAGGCTCTTCAAGCTCAATTAAGAGAGCAGGCCTCGGAAGCGCAAGAAAAAATCGGAGCCCTGCTTAAGGATAATGAGTTCCAACGGCTCCGAGTTGAGTCGCTTACCCAAGACCGGGTGGCTCTAACCAATCAACTTCAGGAAGCAAAATCGGAGATCGCCACTACCAAGGCCAAAGCTGAAGACTTGATAGCTCAGTATAGAGCTGATGCTGAGGTCGCTCATGAGCAGTCGAAGGTGCTGGTCGAATACACTCAATGCCAAACTCGCCTTTCTGTTCTCGAGGAGCTCCAGGCCCGTGGTCTCGATCTGTCTTCCGATTTTGCTGAGGCATCGAAAGTCGAGGATGAAATAAGAAGAAAAACCTTTCCTGAAGAGTATGAAGACGGCTCGGACAGATGTTGTATTAGTACTTTACAGCTTGAGTTATGTACAGATCCCATCTTATGTAAATACATCTTTTAACGTATTTTGAATTTGTTCCTTGACTTTCATGCATTGTTATATCCTGCCTTGGCTAGGATTATAAATTGCGACCGACGGATTAATAGCTAGTTCGGCCTTAGCCTTGTTTGGAACGATTTAAATGAGCTTTTATTTGCTCTGCTTTCAACCATTAAGCTTCTACGAATCGGGGCCATGCCTTAGCAAAAAATTAGACCCCTACCAATCAGATTTGATCTTATCCTTGTTTCGAAGTCTCGCCCTTACAAACTTCGATCAGGTATGAGTATTCAATTTAATTCGGCCTTGGCCGTAAATCGGGATTGCCAAGATCGGTCTTAATTCCCTTTACATTTTGTTAGCTTTGACAAGGCCTTAGTCTGACTAGCCGGTTTCGGGGTTCGCCTTGTTAGGTCTTATCCCTCCCCGGTTTCGATGTGCGTCTTTCACGAATATCAGTTATTGATAATGCAAAGATAATTAAAAAAGCCCTTGGGCTCGAGAACACAATGTAGGCATCAAATAACTTTGTTAATATTCATGTACTTGTACATCTTCATCTGTCAGAAGGGAATCAGATCGATCTACTCGGGCACGGCTCTTCTGACCGTTTGACCCTTACATCAATTCCTAGGGATCTTTACTTAGGCCCCTCGAAATCGAAGTAAATAAACGAACATTGATAGAGTTTAATATGAAACTTGCGAATTCTGATATGTGATCGATCTATGTTAGCACGACATATGGTTGCCTCATTAAAAACCTTGCAGTAAAACCCAATTTGGGACAAAACCGGTCGAAGGGAAAAAGAGTGCAACGCGTGCTTTCAGTCATAATATTCGGTGCTTGACTTGCTCGATATCGATCTGTTCTGCATATGTTAGTACCAATAAATAGAATAAAAAAGAAAGTAAAAAAGGTGAAGTGAATTACCCTAACAGTAGTATCTTTTCAAGTGGCTCACGTTCCAGTTATTTGGCAGCGGCTTACCATCCAAAGTTCCAAGCTTGTAAGAGCCTTTCCCGGTGACCTTTAGTATAGTATAGGGACCTTCCCAGTTCGGTCCCAATTTTCCTTCGTTGGGGTCCCGGGTATTAGGTGTGATTCTTATGAGCACTAAGTCCCCTATACTGAAATATCGAAGACGAGTTCTTCGATTATAATACCTTTCGATCTTTTGCTTCTGAGCTGCCATTCGGACCAGAGCAGCTTCCCTTTTTTCATCTAAGAGTTCCAGGCTCGTATACATGGCCTCTTGGTTAGACTTTTCGGTTGCGTGTTGAAACCTGATGCTTGGTTCGCCCACCTCGACTGGAATCAACGCTTCGGTGCCATATACCAACGAAAACGGAGTGGCTCCAGTACTAGTCTTTTCAGTTGTTCGATACGCCCACAAGACTTCGGGTAGCATTTCTCTCCATCTTCCTTTAGCGTCGACTAACCTTTTCTTCAGGTTTTGAATTATGACTTTGTTAGTTGATTCCGCTTGACCGTTGCCGCTGGGGTGATACGGGGTTGACAATATCCTTTTGATTTTGTTATCTTCGAAGAATTTAGTTACCTTACTGCCAATGAATTATTTCCCGTTATCGCATCCGATTTCAGAAGGCATCCCGAATCGGCAGATGATATGGTCCCATATGAAGTCGATCACCTCTTTTTCTCTGACCTTCTCGAAAGCCTTTGCTTCCACCCACTTAGAAAAATAGTGAGTCATAAAAAGGATAAACTGAGCTTTACCTGGCGCTCGGGGGAGGGGACCTACTACATCCATTCCCCACTTCATAAACGGCCACGGCGATATGAACGAATGTAATGTTTCAGCCGGTTGGTGGATGATCGGTGCATGTCTTTGACACCCACTGCATCTGCGTGCAAATTCCTTCGCGTCCTTCTCTATATCATTCCAGTAATAGCCGGCTCAACCACCTTCCGAACTAGTGAATCGGAGCCTGAGTGATTGCCACAAGCTCCTTCGTGTATCTCTTTCAAGATATATTCGGTGTCTCCGGGTCCGAGACATATGGCTAGAGGTCCTCCGAAAGTCCTTCTGTATAGAGTTCCATCATCGGCCAAACAAAATCGGGCCGCCTTTGCACGTAGTGCTCTCGATTTTTTGGGGTCAGGTGGAAACTTATCCGAGCTGAGATACTCTATGTACTTATTTCTCCAGTCCCAAGTCAAACTCGTCGAGTTGACCTCGGCGTGACCTTCCTCCACCACCGATCTTAACAACTGCACGACCTTTTCGGAGCCGATTTCTTCGTCATCGACCGACGAACCTAGGTTAGCAAGGGCGTCGGCTTCGCTGTTTTGTTCCCGAGGTATGTGCTGCAGGGTCCATTCCTTGAACCTATGTAAGGTGACTCGGAGTTTATCCACATACCTTTGCATATGTCCCTCTCTAACTTCGAACGTTCTGTTCACTTGGTTGACTATAAGAAGAGAGTCGCACTTGGCATCGATCACTTCTGCCCCAAGGTTCTTTGCCAATTCTAGACCTGCGATCATAGCCTCATATTCGGCTTCGTTGTTAGTTAGCTTTATAGTCCTAATGGACTGTCTAATTGTGTTTCCGGTCGGGGGCTTGAGTACGATGCCCAGCCCCGATCCTTTCAAATTTGAGGCCCTGTCTGTGAACAGAGTCCACACTCCCGAATGAGTCCCCGATTTAGTAATGAGCTCTTTCTCGACTTGGGGGATGAGCGACGGTGTGAAGTCGGCGACAAAATCGGCCAGTACTTGAGACTTTATCGAAGTTCGAGGTCGATATTGTATATCGTACTCGCTGATCTCGATGGCCCACTTGGCCAGTCGTCCCGATAACTCGAGCTTATGCATAACATTTCTAAGTGGGTAAGTCGTCACCACGCATATTGGGTGACATTGGAAGTATGGTTTCAATTTCCTAGAGGCACTTAATAAGGCGAGTGCTAATTTTTCTAAGTGCGGGTACCTGGTTTCGGCTTCTCCTAATGTCCTACTGACATAATAAATGGGAAATTGCGTACCTTGTTCTTCCCGAACTAGAACTCCGCTTACCGCTATCTCCGACACGGCGAGGTAGAGATATAATAGCTCGCCTGTTTTTGTTTTATGTAATAGAGGCGGGCTAGAAAGGTACCTTTTCAGTTTCTCTAATGCATGTTGGCACTCTGGTCCCCATGAGAACTCGTTCTTCTTTTTTAGCAGATTGAAGAACCGGTGGCTCCTATCCGATGATCGAGATATGAAGCGTCCTAATGCTGCGATCCGGCCTGTCAGTTTTTGTACGGCCTTGACGTTGTCGACGACTTTTATATCTTCGATGGCTTTGATTTTGTCCGAGTTGATCTCTATTCCTCTGTTCGAGACCATAAACCCGAGAAATTTCCCAAAGCCTACTCCAAATGCGCATTTTTCTGCGTTCAATTTCATATTGTATCTCTTCAAAATATCAAACATTTCCTGCAAATGACTAAGATGGTCCTCTGCTCGCAGGGACTTGACTAACATGTCATCAATATAAACTTCCATAGTTTTACCTAGTTGGTTTTCGAACATTTTATTTACTAAACGCTGATATGTCGCCCCTGCATTCTTAAGCCCGAATTGCATCACATTGTAGCAGTAAGTGCCATACTTGGTGATTAAAGATGTTTTCTCTTGGTCATCTTTATCCATTTGTATCTGGTTATATCCAGAATAGGTGTCGAGAAAACTAAGAGTCTCGTGGCCAGCAGTGGCATCGATCATGCGATCGATGTTGGGCAGGGGAAAAGAATCTTTGGGGCATGCTTTATTTAGGTCTTTATAGTCTATACACATTCTAAGTTTTTAGGTCTTTATAGTCTATATTTAAGAGCTTAGTTACCTCATCCTTGATGAAGGCCTGTTTGACTTCGGATTGAGGTCTCCTTTTCTATTTGACCGGCCCGGATTTCGGATCGACACTCAGCTTGTGCGTCGCAATCTCCGGTGGTATACCTGTCATGTCTAAATGGGACCAAGCAAAAGAACTTTCATTAGCTGAAAGAAAAGTAAGTAGTTTGGTCCTGAGCTCGGAGTTCAAACCCGAGCCTAGGTATACCTTCCGATCGGGCGCATCATGGCGGATCGAGATTTGCTCGAGCTCCTCGATTGTTGAATTGGTTGCGTCGGACTCATCTGGGACGACAAAGGATCGGGGTACCCTGTAGTTATCTTCGTCGAGCTGATCTTGCTCACCCTCGTCTGTTGAAGGTGGCTTTTCTGATTGCTATTTGGCCTTCTGTTGAGGAACGGTAGGTTTCGGTGTCGCTTCCTCTACTGCGAACATTTCCCTTGCCGCATGTTGTTCTCCGTAGATGGTGAAGACTCCCTCGGTCGATGGAAATTTGAACATCTGATGTAAGGTTGAGGGTACGGCCTTAACATCATGTATCTAGGGCCTTCCGAGCAGGGCGTTATATCTCATATCGCCCTCGATCACACAGAATTTCGTTGCCCTGGTGGTTCCACCTATGTTTACCATCAGCGTTATTTCTCCCTTGGTTGTCTCCGATGCCATGTTTAAGCCGTTGAGCACCCGGACCTCGGAAATGATCTGGTTCGTTAGTCCCAGTTGTTCAACGACCCAAGATCGGACTATGTTAGCTGAACTCCTGGGGTCGATAAGTACGCGCTTCACTCGAGTATCGTATATTAACATCGATATCACCAGTGCGTTGTTGTGAGGTTGTGTAAGACCTTCGATATCTTTGTCGCTGAAGTATAGAGTTCCTTCTGTTGCATAGTCCCGAGTACGTTTTTCTCGGATGATGGATATTTTGGTACGTTTCAGCACCGGTACCTGAGGAACATCTGCACCCCCAATTATCATGTTGATTGTGTGTTTTGGTTCCTTCTGATCTGCTGGTTTGTCCCTATTTTCGTAGTGATTCTTTGCTGGGTCACTTAGAAATTCCCGAAGATGCCCATTTTCGAGCAACCGGGCTACCTCTTCTCTTAACTGTCGGTAATCTTTCGTTCTGTGCCCGTGAGTACCATGATATTTGCATATAAGGTTGGGGTCTCTCTTGGCAGCATCTGTTTGTAACGGCCTTGGCCATCTGGTGTCCTTGATGCGACCGATTGCTTAAACGAGCGTCGACGAATCGACATTGAAATTATATTCGGACAATCTGGGTGCTTCTTGACGATTATTGATTTTTTCGAAGTTGCTTTTTGGCAACGGCCTCTTGTTCCTTTGGTTGGGGTCGTACCTGCTTTCCTGTTTCGGGCCCGGGTACGGCCGGTGTCTGTCTCGATTCGACCTTGGCTCTCGATAATTATCCCTCAGAGGCCGATCGAAAGCTCTAATGGGGTAAGAAAAGCTTGATGAAATCCCGCCTGGTCATCTTCTATCCCGATCTTCGACTGGTATCGATTGTGAATGTCTGCCCAGGTGACAGCCGGGTACTCAATCAAGCTTTGTTTGAGTTGTCGAGATGCCGAAGAATTTTTGATATTCAGCCCTTGGGTGAAGGCTTGCACGGCCCAATCGTCTGTAACCGGTGGCAGGTCCATCCGCTCCATTTGGAATCGAGACACGAACTCTCTTAATGTTTCGCTGTCTCGTTGTCTGACTTTGAATAAGTCTGATTTCCTCGTCTCGACCTTAATAGCCCCTGCATGGGCTTTGACGAAGGTATCAGCGAGCATGGCGAAATAGTCGATGGAATTTGGTGGTAAGTTGTGATACCACCTCATCGCCCCCTTGGATAGGGTTTCTCCAAATTTTTTCAGGAGGATGGACTCGATTTCGTCGTCCTCGAGATCGTTCCCCTTTATAGCACAGGTATAAGCTGTCACGTGCTCATTTTGATCCAAAGTTTCGTTATATTTAGGAATTTCGGGCATGCGGAACTTCTTCGAAATCGGTTTTGGAGTGGCGTTGGGTGGAAAAGGCCTTTGCACGAACTTTTTAGCGTCTAAACCTTTTAACACCGGTGGTGCCCCCGGTATCTGGTCTACCCTCGAATTGTATGTTTCGACCTTCTTGTCATTAGCTTCGATTCTTTTTTCACTCGTTTCAACCCGCTTAGTCAACTCCTCGAGCATTTTGATAATCCCGGAGTTGGTCCCTGAAGTGTTCTCATCCGGTTGCGCTGCGATCTACTCATTTTGTTCGGCTGCCAACTGAGGAGGAACGGTCTCGGCTCCGCCCGGGTTCTGGCTGCGACTTTGTAGTTGGGCTATCGCTGCTTGCTGAGCTAGCAACATATCGAATATTACTTTGAGGCTGATTTCGTTTTCTCCACTATGTTGGATCCCTGAGTGGTTTTTCCCCCGAACGCTGGGTGATAGGTCGGGGGTCTGATCAGCGTCGACTGCCATTTGGGAGTTGTCGTCGACGGGGACCTCATTTTCGGGCGCAACGTCGTTTTCGCCATGGTGGTTGAATTCGTTGTTGATGGGAAGTGAGTGCGACATGATTAGGCTGTAATCTGAAAAACAGAAAATTCTGCAAAGAGCAAGCGTAAAATAGTGCGTGAAAAAAGAATTGTATAAAAATTCACTAATATCCTTTGCCCCACGGTGGGTGCCAAACTGTTTACCCTTAAAATCGAGTAACAATTGAATTTGTTCGTGGTGCTAAGGATGTGTGAATTAATTTGATACAATGTAAAATGTAATGCTAATAATTTAGAAATAAAAGGAGTAATCAAACAACAATGGTTGAGTAGCTGATGATGAAATATAAGAGTGGACAGAGTTCGATGAACAGTAGCTATGAACAGTAGCAATTTCTAGTATTTTTTCGTATGAATCTTGTGTGTTACAATGAAGGTTGAAATGCCATTCTTATAGGCAAATAAAAGAGCCCTATATATGGTAAAAGTCTAATTACAAGGTAAATCCCTTCAATTATGGGATAAAATATCCTTAAATGGTGGCTTAACGTCTATAACGGTTGAGATATTTACTCCTGGTGAGATATCAGGAATCTACGAAATATCCGGTTGAAACTGACCTTCTGTTACGAGATGTGCTATTGGTCGGTCAATATCGGTCAATCCGTTTCGGTTGCTCCAATTATGTGCTCGACTTGCTGACCTCGGGTCGAGACAACCCGGTCTCGTATCGTATCCGGGCTCGACCCTTCTCGAGCAGTCGACCACATTTGACCCAACACAATGTCCCAGTTCTTGTCCTATGCCAAATGATCACATGGGGATAATAAGACAACATTTAAAAAAAAATTGGGGATGGTGGAAAGTAAAAAAAATAATTCTAGAATTTTACTATATTTACTTCTCAGATAGAATAAATTAACAAAAAGAATCTTATTTTTTTCTTCTTCGAGAGTTGCTAAGCAAGGTTTTGATATGCCATATTGGTGAATGCCAACACTTTAGCTCACTTGCTATGAATCAAACAAAAACCTTCAGAAGGATGTTCCAATCATTGTACTGTCAATTGAACAACGTTATTTTCTGGTTTCTCCAGAAATAGAGGACCTTTGACCTTTCTTTGCATTACATAAGTTAGGACCCACCTCATCTCGCTTTTTATATGAACTATTATATTTTAAACCACCAAATATTTAAAATTTACTGATCTACAAATTCAAATTTGTGCTGAATATACCCACTAAAGGGATAAAAATAGCTATCTTTATTAAAAGATTTTTTTCCCCTAAAGCTTGAATTCGATACTTTTGATTAATAATAAAAAGATTAACTATCCGACTGTATGCATAGGTGATTTATATGAACTACCTATCCACCCTTGTGCCAAAGGAAAAAAAAAAAAAAAACACAAAGAAGGGTTTTCTTCATTTTCTTTTATAACTTTGATGCACCTACCAAGTGCTGACATTACGATTTAAATTTTCAATGACCAAATTAGGACCGATCAAAAAGTATCCATGTTACACTTCAATCTTATGATGGCTCTCTTTAAAGGGAGATAAAATAACTTTAGATATTTTAAGTACAAATACTTGCTTGCTTGCTTGGCTCCATGTGGATTTTATACGATTTAACCCAAAAAGAGTAAGAACGGGAGAAAATTAAATTGTGACACTTCAAAAGAAAAATAAAATTAAAAAGAAAAGAAAAAAGGCACATAATCTTGCAAAAATTAAGATATGTTTCATAAGCATCATCAAGGACTATGAAGCCCACTTTATTTATAGAAAGAGGGAGCTATTTAGGTGCATCTTATCCAGTTAAAATATGGTTGTGACAAAACATCCATGAGTCGCTTGTATTATGAAAATTATCAAATTTATATATTGTCTGTATAAAGAACTGTTACATTATTAATGTGTTTTGACTTGTTATATCAGATAACTTATTTTATTTTTCAGATGACTTATCATATTTTGTACGGACGCTTACATACGATTGTCTGTAAGTATTCTGATAGTGTAAACTTTTTTTAGTATGTCAGAAATAGCTAAAAATTAAACTCTTATATAAATATAAGTCCTCTCTAATTATAAGTTATTTTTCGGGACAAAAGGTTCCTAACATTTTGGAAAAAATAGTCGCAAGCTAAATTTATCGTGAAAATTAATTTTCATAATATTAAGTTTTTACAAAGATTGAATTTAATATAGATTGCACATTGATGGCAATATTTCATTCGATCTAGTAAACCAAGTGACCAACCAATAAATTCGGTTTTGAAAACCTAATTATCTGCAACTAATTGAGAATAGTTTGGACATTGGACCCTCAAAACCCAAATTTTCAATATTTTTGACAAAATTGTCTATATTCGAACTCTTGAGTTCGGCGAAGCATTTGAAGTAACTGGAGGAAGTACGTTAGGTAAGAATAATAGAGGCTGCTACTGATTTCTAGACCATCTCCGACCCAACATTATTTTTTGACGTCAAATACTATTTTGACGTAAGATTTAGCGTTATGGTGCTCTAACTCAATATTATTTTTTACACCATTTTAGTGCTATAACACTATTCATCAACATCAATACTATTCATCAATATTTTATATTATCTTTTATTAAATAACACTTTTAATTTAATATATTATAAATTTTATAATTACTAATACTTTTTGTGTAATATCTTTATACTATTAATTTTACATCTTAATTTTGGTGTATAATTTTTATAAATTAATTTTCGTATATATTATTTTTATGTAAAATTGTAAGTTAATTTTATTATAAGTTATAATTGCATAAATATAACCATTAAAAAAGTGAAAATTGCAAATCTGAAAGTTGAATATGTAAAAAAAGAAAAAACGAAAGGATTTATTTCATGAAATAAAAAAATAACATAATATAGAAGAGAGAAGAACATAAAAAAAATATTTTTTTGTATAAAAAATAATGTAATGAATTAGAGTTAATTTCTATTATTTTGGTGTTTATACCATTTTAGTAAAAAACAATAGTGCAAGAGTTGGAGATGCTCCCGGAAGAAAAAGAGAGATTAGTCAAAATTTGCCTACTCTTTTGTCTTTGTTTGTCAGAACATGATTAGACGTTAATGTGATGAGTCCATCTCATTTGGAAATCAAGGTGCAATTAATATCTACACTTTTGGACGTAATGTCACATCAAAGTTTGTGATTATTCATATTCATATTGTAAAATTTTTTTACACCATCATATTAAATTGTTCCATAACAATCAATAACTCTCCGTAATATAAATTTTTTTACTATAAACATAACTTTTCGTATTATTTCTCTCTGTTTTTGTTTCATGTAACATGTAAATAGACCTTTCTTTGTTTTGAACCTTAGTAAAAATCATACTCCTTTTTTAAATCCAAAATGCATGACTTGCGCAATTTGATTTCTTGCACGTTTGTCATTCTTTTCTCGTTCATTTAGTAACTTTATCAATTCTTTGGACGCTGACTCGCTATCATATTCTTAAAGATATCTTTTAATATTTGTATTGTACTTTTCTTTTTAGATTTTTCAAAAAAGATATTATACTTTTTTATCTAAAAATAATTTAATTTTAAACTTTCTACTTTACCCCTAATGACATAATTTACACCCATTAACTTACCAAACTTAAGTACAAACATCAGAGTTCCCCTTAAATATTTATGACGCATGTTGTTGCTATGGCAGGACCATAAGACAGTATATTAATTGCAACGAGTTGACGGCCTATTTTGACCATCTATTTTAAAATTAATTTATTAATACTTAATAATTTACAATAAATATTTTAAAAATATTTTTCTATCAATAAATACACATATCTATAAATTAATTAAGTATTAGTTTTGAAATTAATCACTTATTATTTGTATTATATAATTACAAATATTCTTCTATTTTAATATTATTAAAATAATTTTATATGTGCCATAGAAGTTTTTATAATTAATTTAATAAATTACTTCTTAAAATTTTGAATAATTAGATTATTATGTTAATTATTTGAAATTAGTGTCATAATTAGAAGACAACGTATATAAATAATTAATTACAATAATTAGTATATATTTGATAATTATAATTTTACTAGATTTTTATTGAAAATTAATTAAGTTTAATTAAATTAATTTTAAAGAGGTTAAATACCAAATAGCTACAATTGCAATTCCTTAATTAATTACACAATGGCTATTCTTTAAATAATTCCAGCGCCAAATACCAGGCCCAAATCTGGATATGGCCAGTCCAAACAACCCCTTCTCTTCAAGTTGGTAGTCCGCGCCAGCCTATTGAACCAAACAAAGCACGCCACGTCACCCGTCTCTATCACTCACAAAAGAAGCATGACAGATCCCAACCATCCATCCTACAGATCAACGGTCCTCGTTTATATCCACTTTTAATTTAATTGTAATAATCTATTTGATTTAATCTCAACCGTTAGAATCAAGAGATCCAACGGCCTTCATAATTCTTCAATTTTATTATTTAATCCCTGAATTATCAAGGTCGTTGATCGAAATAATCAATGGCCCAGATTCATCTCCAAACTTTAACCCTCAAAGACCCCCCTGCTACTTCTTCAGCCGCCTACCTTTCCTCTTTCCCTCTTCTTTCTCTCAAGCCCTCATGAATATCAATCAACAGAACTTGCACAAATTCGTGCAAGATCATGAAATCTCTCACCAAATCATCCTCTCCTGCTTCCGTATCCCAGAATCCGGCTGACCTTTACCTTTTCTTCTTCAAATATGAAGCACAAGACTTTGACCTTAATATCGAGACACTATTTCGTCTTCGTTCTTTCAAATCCAAACTTAGAAAATTATCTGCTTTGTCCCTAGGCTATGAGGCCTGTGATTCACTTTTCATTTTCACTGATTGGATTCAAAAGCCCCAAATTTAAAACCCTAGACTCAAAGGTGAAACCTTAAGTCTCTAGATTTCTCTTATGCTCGGTCAAATCGGAGCATGCATGAGCATATCTTGAAGACTCGTTATGATTATCCGAGGTCTAGAGGTTAAATGCAATGACCTCTGGACATTGGAGCTTTGACCGATGGGTTTTGCCTTCAGCGCTCAACAACTCTTTGTTCAGGTAAAAAACTCTCACTAATTTCCTTCTGTCTCTCTGATTTTCACTTGCCTATGCTTGCATCATATAGTAGTCGTCACTCTCCACTACCTATGCTTGAATCCTGCTAAAACCCTCAGCCATTAATGACACTATAAATAGAGCCTTGATTGCTCTCACCTATCGTCACCTAGCATCATCGAAAAGCCTACATCACCAACCAGACCTACCAAACCTAAAAAGAGTCAAAAAATCTCATATGAATTAAGATTTAGAAGCCTAGGTTTCTTTTCAGATTAATCTCTATTCTCCTAGTGTTTCCGAGTTCCTTTACTGCTCAAGAGCTTGAATCTCTAGTTTTCATACGGCTATGTTAAAATCCAGTTTGGTCTGCTGCCCTAGAAAAGGTCAGTACACCTCCACCTTTTCTCTTTTGACTGTTTATTTGAATATCATGAACATGTTGCTATCTTTTATTAGTTGTGTTCGTTTATAGCGTATAGATGTCAATTTTCAGTTCATCATGATGTGTTGTTAATTTATGGTCACCTATTATGTTTTTGAGTATCTCTAATCGGTATTGATTAAGTTATTATGTGACCTTAATGACTTCCATTCTGAATCCAAATAGTTTACATGATTAAGTTTTCTTGATATGCCTCAATGACTTCTCGTGTTTGCCTTGACTTCATATTTTCTTTTAATGATTCTGCTGTGATCTCTATCCCTACCACACTATTTTTTTTCATTCTATTGTTTAGTAGTCGAGGTTGTTGTTCGATAATTCTAACTAGAACAAACATGAAAGCTCATAGTTTAATCCTTCGTCACTTAGCTGAATCATATGAAGTTTAAGTGTTTAAATGCTCTCCTTTTTTATATAAGTGTTTGCTATCTTTAAGAGCAGCTTCTGAGTCATTACTATGACAGTCTTATATCTATGTCTAACTGTTAGTTACATCTCTAGGTCTCTTTCTATATGAAACAGTCTCATTAAAGTGAACTTTTATGAATATCAGTAACCATTCTGCATATATTCTGTTATGACCAAGTTATTTTTCATAAAATAGGTTATAGTCATGTTTGCTATAGTTGAATGATAAGTGTTTTACGAGCTGAGTATAACTATATCACGTTTAGATGTTAATCTTAGTTTGTACAGCTGAGTTACACCTGTTTGGTACAATATCTTCCTTTTCTTTAACCCCCTTTATGACATTGTTGACTCGATCTCATAATGAGTGAAACTCATCCTGTGTTTTGTAAGATCATAACCTTATTTGAAATGTCTATGTGTAGTTGATTGGAAATGCTGCATGTACTTTTGTTTGTCTTTATGATTTCAGATTTCTTTACATTGTTTCGAAACTACACTCAGTTCTCTCTTTCCTTATTAATCTGAACTAAATCTGGTCTGTAAATCCTAAGAGAAACTTCTTGTTGCTACTGCTTGGACATAATAGTTTCCCCATTTCATAATAAGATTAATACTCTTATAAAGAGATGGTTCTGTCATCAATTTCAAGGTTAAGTGAGACTGATATTCTATGATTCTGTTAAGCATTCTTAGATGTTCCATTTGAATCTATAAACCTGTAGTCATGTTAAAAGTTCTAATTACATTCTGGTATCAGTAATAACACCTGTAGAGGTTTCTAACTATGACTATTTGTTTGAACCTTTGTTGATGCTTTAAAGAGTTCCAAGTAGTGTTATTAACCTATCTGTGTGCTAGTGACAAGACCTAAGTTAAACCAATATGTGATTACTCTGCTAGGACAAAGGCATCTGTATTTCTGGGCTGCTGCATAACTGAATTGTGTGCTCTTTATCTATCCTTAAGATGTGATCCCAAGTGTTTGGTTCTTTAGCAGTAACATTATAGTGTTCTTGCCTCTGTGTATTTGGAACTTGACCTTTAGACTTGTTTAATGTGTGTTTCATTCACTTAGTATTGGAAATATGGTTATAAAAATGAAATTGTTTTTGTGCTCCTTATGTTATTCTGTCAAGAAGGGTATACTCTTGTGGGGGTGGTGTTTTGGTGACTGATTTACATTGAAAGTGCCTCATTGGCACTTAAACCTATAGGGAAGAACGAGTCGTTAGTAGTTAAGAGTATTTGGGAGTAGAGTTTAACTTTTGATTGGCCTACTCTCCCTAGCTCATGCATTGCCTTGGACCTTGAGACCCTTGGGATTGAAGTGTCAGGGGATTCAAAGAGGGCTTTGATCTTGAGTGAACACTTTCTTTAGCCCTTAATTCATTGACACTTTTTATTCTCTTTGGGTTTAATGTTTAATGACAATCAGAGATATATTCAATGTGGATCACTTGCCATACATAACTGCTACATTAGTATGACCCTCCTAGTGTTTAGCTACTGTTAGTCACCTTCTTTATTTTTGCTTGCAAGTTTTATGTATGAATATGTATAGAGTATTATCTTTCTAATGACCTTCTCTTTTCTTTTTTTTGAACATGCACAATTGTTTGGGCCTGCAGAGTTCTTAAGGAACTCAGGCGCAAGTCCAGCATTATATATCTCGAAAGTCCAAAGCCAGCTGTTGCCTGTCCCTATTATTGCTGGGCTTGCCTCTCTGAGGCCAAAAACTAGATTCCTTCCTTTTCTTTACTCTTTTATTATGTACTGCTTCGCTATCCTATAGTTTTTGCTACGCCATCGTCTTTTGCTGTGTTCTTATTATTTTATCTGGCCACATGCATACAATAACTATATATTGGATTGAATGCTTTACTTTATGTCTTAAATCTAACAACTTAGGCAAGCCATAAAGAACATAGGATTAAAAGAAGTATTAGTTAGTACTAATCCCACGTTTGCTAATCATAAGTTGTTTGTATTATTAAACTGCTATGTTTTCGCTAACTTTTCTTAAAGATTTTGAAGCCTAAAAGCTTAGCAAGAGACGTAGCTTCTCTTTCAAAAAAGAAAACCAGAACTGAATCGCAAGTTTGACCTTCAAAAAGGAAAGCAACTCATTTTGAAAATAAGGTACTGCCACCCCTAAATAAAGATATTCAAACGGTTTCCTCAAGTCTAATATCTAAAAGCCAAGGTATATGTTAGGCTTACTTCCATAACACCTTCATCTCATTAGAGTAATATGAACTTCCATGCACTAGGAACAAAGTGTTTTAACTTAGCTTTCCTTTTTACACATTTTCCTAAATACAAACACCACACACATTTTAAAACTTTTTCAAGCATACATACACTAACATTATTTTCCCAAGACTCTTCTATAAATTCATACCTTTTCTAAACTACGCACTTCTTTCGTAACTAATATGTCCTAATGTATAGTAAGCCGTACTCTTTTACACACTAGTTAAGCACAATACAAATAAACTAATTCCAAATCTAGTCTAAGTCCTATGGAGCTACCTCAGGTAGATTTTAAGAGGTGCCTAACACCTTCCCATTAGAAGAACAAGAACCCTTACCCATAATCTTACCGGTTAGTAGACTAATAAAGAATATGACATTAGTAATTAAATAGGTGCCCTAGTATACCTTAAAATATTAGGTGGCGACTCTCTTTCATCAAAAATAGAGAAACCACAAGTTGAATATTCTTTGACTAGTGCAAAATAAGGTGCAACAACATGGCGACTGATGGTAGGCTATAATCTCGTGTTTTGGTAACTTATTGCACTCTAATTCACCGCAGGAGTTTTAATTGGTAGTGTTTTGCACTTATTTTGTATTTTATGCCTTGTAGGAGTGATTCTGAGTGATGTAAATGTCTTGGAGCTAATGTGAGATATTTGGAGCTTTGAAGTCTGAGTAAAGTCCCAAAGGATTAAGCCGGGATTGTGTTCGAGGGTCGAGGACAAAGTCTGGACATCAAAAATCAATGATTGAACCGTACTCTAAGAAAATCCTAAAACCGCGACATGCGGGACGGCGTGTGGTGCACCGTGGATGTACAAAACCTGCTGCCTTTCAGTTTTTTAGCTCTCTAGATTTCGCCACTAATGGCCCGCATGGTGCGTCGCCCTATGCAATGCACCTGTGTAATTTTTATAGAGCTGATGTCCTATTTCGTCTAGGAGAAGGTGGTTTCGTCTAGGCCTGACCCTACTTGGTATAAATACATAGAAAAACATTATTTTCAGGACTTTTGGACATACATTGGACCTAAGGAGGCTAAGGAGGAGTTGGAAGAACACAAGCACAAGGATTTCATCATTCCTTCCTCACTCAAGACCCGAGTTTGAATTGAATTTATGTTTTACTATACTTTAATTTTATTTGTGGAATTGCTCCATATCTATGGAGTAGTTCTCATTAGGTTTTGATGGATTTGGTGTATTGATGATTGTTTGTAGATTATAACTCTAGTTTTATGTATTGAATCGTTTTTGGATGATTTAATTGTTGCATTTTTATTCACTTGTTCATGTAATTGAGAGAGGCATAACTTGTGAATTCTTTGCATTATTTTGTTGGTTGAGTTCATTAATTCTTCTTAGTAATCGAAAGAGGCCTGTTGAGTCATTGATTAAACCTAGTTAGGAGGATAGTCGAGAGTGATTCTCCTAAAGACCAATCCACTACGCATTCTTGCATATCTTCACATGCTTAAATTGGTTCATCTCGCGAGGTTGAGACTTAATCGAGAGAGGAGTTTCTGCTAAATGTGTGAAACTAACAATTGAGTGAATTAGAGAGACTCACTTAAACATTAGAAGTGAATTATCTAGAGTTAGATCCCAAACAATTATCTTGCATTTATCCTATCAAAACCCTATCTTCTCCCATTGATAATCTTCTTCGTTTATTCCTTGCTTTGATTTTCATTAGTCAATAGCTTTAGATTCTTAGTTAAATTTTAGTTAGACATCTTATAAATCTCAATTGTTGATTATCTTGGATAGAACCCAAGCTAGAAACTACGAGAATATTGTTAAAATTCAATCCCAGTGGATACGATATTATACTATACTATATTTGACTAGCCAGCAGAATTTAGGTGTGTGTTTGCGCTCGTCAGCGACTCTGCTGGGGATTTTCACGCTTAGGTTCTGACCTTAGCAGGCTTAGACTAAATTTGGCATTTAGATTTATTTGTACATCGCTTTAACTATAGATAAAACTGAAATTACGTGCTTACCTGCTATATTTGCTCTTTGTGCTTATTATCATACTTATTGTGGCTACACTCTTATCTGTTACTGCTTTATACATACACTATCATCACATTTATTCTTATCGAGTCATGGCCGTACACTTTCACACACAATGGCACGCGAGGATTGTCTTTTACACCCCTTTGAACCTTCTTTTCAAACTCTCTAGTTTTAGAGAATGGCTTTGTCAGGTCAACTGACATAAATTCTCGCAGCCTTCAGTCCAATTCAAAAGTTAGAAACAGTCTACTCTAGCAAGATAGGCCATACTGCATAAACCTTAGGTGAGTCAGTCCTTGACATCGACACACAATTAGAAAGCCACCCTAATGTCAATGGGTCATGCACCCAACGATATGACTTCTGTGGGAACACAAATAAACTTGAAAAGACACTTAAAGATCCGAAGCAAACTCTTACCAAACACCTTTCTGTTACCCAACTCAAAAAATGGAAATCAACCAAAACATCCCTGAGATTAACATGGCAATGGGAGCGCCACACAAGTTAAAACAGTGGTGGAAGAACATTCGCCGAGAACACAGAGATGAGATTCGGACACACCTGGGGGCACTAACCGCTTTGCTAAACATCCGACCAGACAGGGTGCTCACTCATCTGTTGATAGATTACTGGGATCCAGCTAAGGCGGTGTTCAAGTTTGCCGACTGTGAGTTAGTACCGATATTGGAAGAAGTTACTAGTTTCACGGAGCTACCGTTCAACGGAAGGAAGCCAATACTACTAGTTACTATGCCCGGTTACCGGTTCTTGAATAATTTATCTCTGGCCAATAGTCGGGGTCTGAGAAATATCGAGGACGGATGGGTGAGCCTCGACCAGCTGTTCGACAGATTTGGACACCGTGAAAGCTATGAGTGGTATTCGGGAGAGTTTCAATGTGACCAAGCAACGTGGGAGAGTCTCAGGTCTATCACCTTCTCATTGGCACTATTGGGATTATTGGTCTTCCCGCAGAGAAGAGTTTTAATCAACATCAACTTATTACCCGTGGTTCTGGCAACCTTCCGTGGCGACCTTCAAGCTACTTTGGTGCCGATAGTGCTAGCTGAGATGCTGAGGACTTTGTCTGCATGTGCACGAGGGTATGATTTCTTTAAGTGTTGTAACTTGCTGCTTCAGATCTTGGCTACCGAACATTTCTTCTAGAGAGAGGCAACCATTGACTACTTTGTGGGCGTTAGCAACATGATCTACAGCCACAACGAGAGGCTGAGACATTGGGTCTCCCACATGGGCAAGAAGAGTGGAGGGAAATACTGACCAACCTAAGTGGAGAATGGATCAACTAGAAGCTATCATGGTTAGGTCGAAGAGCAATCTTAAGGACTCCTCAGAAATACTTCATTGAGCTGATAGGACTTGAGGGCATTGAACCATACTCACCCTTGCGGGTTCTCAGACAGTTCGGAATGATCCAGGATGTGCCTCTATGGACAAGGATAGCACTATAGGAGGATGAGTACAACAGACAGATTCCAATCACTAGGATAAACAGGCTCCAAGAAGAGTGAAACGACCTGGTCACAATGCTAATGGGTCAAAACTCGTGGCGCAGTCTTGAGTGTTATGTCTGGATGAATGAGGAAGACGAGTTGGCCCGGCCAAGCAGAGAGGGTATAGCCTAGCTAGAGGATGCAATGGCTTTTTTGCAAATTTACCATGAGATCCTGCCACATTACCTTGTGACTACTTCAATGCACCGTCAAGTGGTCCCAGGATCCATCGATCACATGTTGCCACCTACTGAAGATGATGACCGGGTAGTGGAGTATATCCAAATAGAGTCTAGTACAGAGCCAGAAAAAGACCCAAAGGAAGGGTCAGAGTTCAACGATGACGGGAAGGAGTTTGAAAGACCCAGAGGAAGATTCAGAGGAAGAACCAGAAGAAGAAGAGGAGATGGGAAACGACTCTGGGGATGGTTACTAGAAGTTGGTTGATTTCCCTTTCTTTCCCACTTTGTATCCTATCCCAGGTTTCTTTTTACTTTCCTATAGGGAAAGTTGTCCAAGCCCATGCAGTTCTATGAAACTGTGATGTAATCTTTGTTCCCACTTATCTCAGTCCAAATTATCAATGAAAAAAAACTTGCTTCGGATCTAAATATGTCACATCTAAATGTTTGTCAAACATCTACGATTTAGGCCTACCTCCGGCAATGAGAGATCCCCACGAATTCTAGTAAACACATTAGCCTTAATGCGTGAAATAATTGCTCTGTGTGAGTTTTTGCTTATATAAATGAAGAAACTAACTCCTGTTTCTTTTTGTTTTCTTTCTTCTTATTTTTTCTTTGCTGTATTATTACCCCCAAAAGAAAAGAAAGTTGGTTTGTGTCGACCCGAAACTGGCAGAACCACTTTACAATCTAAGATCAAAGGGAAAGATTTCGGCTACAGAAAACCCAACCGAACATGCTCTGGTCATACCCGATAGCCCGGGGCGATCGGGGGAGAAGAAGGATACCAGGAATGATGAACACGTGGTCAGGATGGCCCACAAATGGAGTCTCTAAGGGAGGAAATACAGCATATCAGGGAACTAGCACATCTGGTCGTGACAACGCTTCCTCAATCACCTTGTTTACTTCTTTGGATTCAATTCCTGACCACTTTCCTTCTACATCACTCCAAAACAACAACACCTCAGTCCCTACCACTCAAGTCATACCTTCAGTAACCTCCGCAAACCCACCAAATCTCCCTATCCACACTCCCTACGTACCACAGTACGTTCAGACACCACAAAATCCGCCTATCACAACCAATGCAACTCACACTCCTCCTCGTGACCGAGCTACTTTTACCACTCACCCAAACCATTACATACATGTGACACATACCGCCGCTCATGAACAATATGTTCCCCCTGTATATTCCATTTCTGAACCTACCTTTACAGCACCTGTCACGATCAGGGTGCCTTATGAGATTGACCAATATGCTGAGATGGAGAGGGAAGCCAAGCATAAGGAAGAGGAGTCAGTATCTGAAGAGCTGCAAATCTTGAGAAAACAAATGAAGAACCTCCAAGTTGACCGAGGAAGTGAAAATTTGGACTATGAGGATCTGTGTATCCATCCCGATATGGATATGGCAGCAGGGGATAAGCCTCTAAAGTTTGTTATCTTCGATTGGACGGGTGATCCCCACGCGCATTTGAGGGCATATTGTGACAAGTTAGCGGGAATGGTGAGGAATGAGAAGCTAAAGATGAAGTTATTTATAAGGAGCCTGATGGGAGAAGCGCTCGCCTGGTATATTCGACAGGATCCACGAAACTGGATAACTTGGCAAGATATGGCGGAGGACTTCATGAGTCGCTTCGATTTAACACAGAGATCACTCCCGATAGGTTCGCACTGGTGAACCTGCAGCAAAAGGCCATCCGAGTCATTCCAAGAATATGCACGTCGGTGGAGGTCAGAGGCCACTAGGGCGCAACCTAAGCTAGACGACAGTGAATTAACCAAGTATTTCATCAGAGCCCAAGAAGGGATATACTTCGAATAAATGATGGGAATGATGGGATAGAAATTCTCTAAGCTGGTCAATATGGGAGATTTCTTAGAAGAAAGTATAAATTTTGGTAAAGTACAACCACGACAGCACTGCAAGTGGCCAGCAAGGCTATCCAATTAGGGTGAATCGGTAGCGGAAAGAAGAAGAAAGAGGAGGTCTCATCAGTCATCCCTTGCTATCAACCCAACACATATCATGGAAACACTTCCTATCCCCCAAACAATCATTCACCACCACCCACTTATGATCCAGTCTATAACACCCAGCCATATTATCATCCTCAACCACAATATAACCCTCCTCGAGCGAACAACAACCCGAACCCACAACGACCATATGCTCCTGTCCAAACCACTACTCACCAAAACAGACCCGCTTATGCACCACACCCTCGTCCCAATTTTGAAGAGACGGGTCCTAGAAATTATACCCCGATTGCTAAGCCTCTGGCCCAATTGTTCGAGAGATTGAGAAGAGCAGGATTGATACATCTAGCGGAAGGAAGGGTTCCTAAGTATTCCTCCAAGTGTTTTGATGCAACTAAAAGGTGTGTTACCATTTCAATGTACCTGGGCATGATACTGAAAATTGTTTTAAGCTAAAAAATTAGATTGAAACTGATCACGAGCGGAGCCATTCAGTGCACTCCGACGCCGCCCAATGTGAATCGCAATCCGCTTCCAAATCACCGAAATTAGGGGATCATGAAAAATATGACCTAAAGGGAACGATTGTCACTATAGGAAATACAGAAGCCGGAAGGATCCCTCCTCAAAGGGCTCCAATGTTTACAATACAAGTGAGACCAACAGTGACAATTCAGACTTATCAATGACAACCTGTCATCACTACAGGGGACGAAGAGAGTCGGGAATACAAAAACATCCCATGGACATATTAGCAGAAGGGGAAGGCCAAAATAACATACTCTGTTGCACTCCACGGTATGACTAGGTTTGGGAGATACTACGCTCCTAAAGATACCAATCGAGGGAACTTGGGAAGAGAGAAAATTCAAAGAAGGAACATAACAGACCTAGAAGCTGCCGAGTTCTAGAAGAGAATGTCGACCAAAAAGTACTTCATGGAGGAGCAGCTGAAGATAACTCAAGAACATATATCAATCATGGACTTGTTAATGAGCTCTGACGGTCATAAGGACGCTCTGTTGAAAGTACTAAGTGGGGTAAGTTTACCAAGCAACACCACCAGTGAGGCGCTGGCCGAGCCATTTGGGAAAATAGTTGAAGAAAATTTGATCACTTTCAGAAGAGACGAACTTCCTGTCGAAGGCACAAGTCACAACAAAGCTCTTCATATCACTGTCAAATATGGGGACAAAATGGTGTCCCAAGTGCTGGTTGATGGAGGGTCAGGAGTCAACATTATTCCGCTCTCTACCTTACGGGAGTTAGGAATCCATTTGAGGGAAGTCAAGGAAAGCCACGTGATGGTAAGGGCCTTTTATGGTTCGAAAAAGGATGTTATTGGAGAAATTTATTTGGCCTTGCAGGTTGGGCTGGTCGAATTTCCCATATTGTTTCAAGTAATGGATATCTCTTCTTCCTACAACTTGCTGCTGGGAAGACCCTGGATACACATGGCAGGGGTCGTCACATCCACTTTATACCAATGCATGAAATTTGAGTGGGGATGTCAGGAGATCGTGGTCCACGGAGAGTGGGGTCACTCTGCTTATTTGGAGCAGGATGTTCCATTCATTGAAGGGCTAGACGGAGTTCCTTTCCATGCAGTGGAAATCATGCAAACTACCGAAATGAAAGAGACTGAACAAAACATGGGAATACAATCGCTGTATAGATCTAAGATGGCTATGAGGGAGATGATGAAATATGAATACAGGCCAGGAACAGGGCTGGGAGCCAGGTCGGACGGGACCACAGATCCAATTGAACCTAATGGGCAGAAAGGAAGGGCCAGCACAGGATGTCAACCTCCAGTGGGAAAGTCATACCGGTAGCCCCGGGAAAAAGGTTTTTGTGCCAGAGCATATTTTAAGTCTGGGTTAGGGTTCAATACCAGAAGATGATATCATCGACGGGATGGGAAAGCTGTTCGTGAATATGATCGAAGAATGATGTGAAGGGACTAACATCAAGACACCGACTATCGGGGATGTCGAACCAGGAGAAGAGCTGCGGAATTGGACCGCCAGTCCATGTTTGGTTCGCTAGGAGTCTTGGTAGTATGGAACATTTAAAAGTTTTCTTTTGAAAAGAGCACGATCAATTGAATCATGCGCCGTGTCTGCACCTTTTTGTCATTTGCCTCTTTTGAACGCTTAAGATGTTCCTCTTTTGATGAAATAAAAAGAATCATTTTCTCAAAATGTTGCAACTTTATTTACCGCGTCATTTATACTTATCTTTTCTTTTCAGTAATCAAAATGCTAATAACCCGCGTTCTGCGATTGTGACATGTAATGAAACCGTCGAGCGCAACGACCCAGATTATGAAGAGTATGACGAGAATATGATGCCGGACAATCTCCCACAAGAGATCGAACAGCTAGAGAGTCAGAAAAATCCCAACCTTGAGGAAACGGAAGCAGTCAGCCTTGGAAGTGAAGAAGACGTGAAAGAAACTAGAATCAACATTCTTCTAGAAGCCGAGCAGAAGGAAAAACTGGTTGAGCTCCTCCAACAATACATCGATGTGTTCGCATGGTCATATGATGACGTGCCGGGATTAAGCACTAATATTGTCTTGCATCGACTGCCCACTAATCCTACCAAACCACCGATCAAGCGGAAACCCATAAAATTCAAACCTGATTTAAGTCTGAGGATAAAGGAAGAAGTGACAAAGCAAATAGAGGCGAATGTGGTAAGGGTTACTAATTATCCCAACTGGTTGGAAAATATCATCCTAGTGCCCAAGAAAAATAGAAAGATCAGGATATGCATGGATTACTGAGATCTCAACAAAACTAGTCCAAAGACGATTTCTCTCTGCCAAATATCCACATCCTCATCAACCACTGTGCAAAGCATGAACTGCTATCGTTTTTGGATGGGTTTGCCGGGTACAACCAAATCTTGATGCATGAGGAAGATGCAGAGAAGACAGCCTTCACCACACCTTGGGGAGTCTACTGCTATAGAGGCATGCCGCTCGGTCTTAAGAACGTCAGTGCCACCTACATGAGGGCCATGACGACCCTTTTTTATGACATGATTCATAAGGATATTGAAGTGTATGTGGAAGACACATCATCAAGTCTCGAAAGAGTTCGTAACACTTGGATGATTTGAGGAGATTTTTTGAACGCCTGCGAAGGTACATTTTGAAATTAAACTCGGCAAAGTGCACGTTTGGAGTCCCCACTAGAAAACTGTTGGGCTTCATCGTAAGAAGGAAGGGGATAGAATTGGACCCATCAAAAATCAAGGCCATTCAGGAATTTCCGCCACCGAAGAGTAAGAAAGATGTGATGACTTTCCTGGGTAGATTGGATTACATCAGTCGCTTCATAGTCCAGTCCACGGTAATTTGTGAACCCATTTTCAAGATGCTAAAAAACGATGCTGCCACAAAATGGACAGAAGAGTGCCAGAAAGCCTTCAACAGAATCAAAGAATATCTGTCCAATCCACCAGTGATGGTTCCCCCCGAACTCGGGAAGCCATTATTACTATATTTGTCAGTCTTGAATAACGCCTTCAGCTGTGTGTTAGGACAACATGACGAAACTGGAAGAAAGGAGCAGGCCATCTACTACTTAAGTAAGAAGTTCACGCCATGCCAAGCCAAGTATACTTTGATAGAATGCACTTGTTGTGCTCTGACTTGGATTGCCCAGAAACTAAGGCATTATATGTTAGCATACACTACTCATCAGATATCTCGGCTTGACCCGCTCAAGTACATCTTCTCGAAGCCGATGCCTACTGGAAAGCTAGTTAAATGGCAAATTCTCCTCAGTGAATTTTCCATCATGTACATAACTCAGAAGACTATCAAGGGACAAGCTTCAGCTGACCACCTCACAGAGAATCGGGTGGATGGGGATTACGAGCCACTCACTACGTATTTTCCCGATGAAGAAGTATTATTTGCTGGATAAGATATTGCAGAATCGTACACTGGATGGAGAATGTTCTTCGATGGAGCATCAAACTTCAAAGGAGTCGAAATTGGGGCAGTTCTAATTTCGGAATATGGATAGCACTACCAACATCGGCAAAGATAAGATTCCCTTGTACCAATAATATGGCTAAATACGAAGCTTGCATCCTTAGGATCAGAATGGTAGTAGACATGAACGTCAAAGAACTCTTGGTCATAAGGGATTCTGATTCATTGATACACCTAGTCCAAGGGGAATGGTCACCCAAAAATGTCAAGATCCTTCTGTACCTACACTGCGTGAAGGAGCTGTTCAAGAAGTTCACAAAGATTGAGTTCAAGCACGTCTCCAGGATTCAGAATGAGTTCGTTGACACCCTTGCAACTCTATCATCTATGATTCAGCATCCAGATAAGAACTATATCGACCCTATCGAGGTAAAGATTAGGGATCAACATGCATATTGCTTCCATGTAGATGAAGAGCCAGATGGTAAACCATTGTATCACGACATCAGGAAATTCCTTGCAACCAGAGAATACCCGAAAAATGCTACTCATGGTCCAAAGCGAGCCCTTAGGAGGTAGGCGAACCACTTTTTCCTCAACATGGAAGTCTTGTACAGGAGGATCCCAGATTTAGGTTTGTTGAGATGTGTAGATACTGCCGAGGCAACCAGGTTATTGGAAGAAATACATGGAGGAACGTGCGGACCTCACATGAATGGGTTCACATTAGCCAAGAAGATCTTGAGAGCTGGATACTTTTGGATGGCTATGGAAAGTGACAATATCCGCTACGTATAGAAGTGTCACCTGTGCTAGGTTCACAGGGGTTTCATCCGGGTTCCGTTGAATGCGTTAAATGTGATGGGTTCACCCTGGCCGTTCGCCGCTTGGGGCATGGACGTGATTGGACCTATAGAGCCTGCCGCATCAAATGGGCATCGCTTCATCTTGGTAGATGTTGCTCCCTAACGCACACGCAAGTATACGCGGTCGACAAGTAATATAGGATTATGAGTCCAGGTTGTCATACCCACAGGGACTTAAATTAACTACTTTCTAACGAACTAATACTGTTATTTAAACAAGCAAGAATCGAGTTTTAATAGATGGGTTATTCTAAATTGTAATTCTAATTTATATCTAAGAATTGTAAGGAACAAAGTACGTGTTTAGTAATCATAAAACAAATATTCCAGGGTTGTGACTATTTTTCCAATCCTATTGTGTTCTAATTGACTTCCCGTTCATGTAATTCATGTATGGTTGCTAATTGATCGATAAATATACTCATAGCCTTCTTCCGAAGGACTATTCGCCTATTCTTAATGAGATTAACACCTATATTCCTATGGAATTAATCTATCAAGAATGCAATAAAAACACGATATTCAATTAAGCATGGTGATTAAGTATATTCCTATCCTAACCACGAATCCTCCCCCTTAAAAGGTTAAGAACATGCTTTCTTCAATTCTTTTTCAAATCTAAACATAGTTTTCCAAAACTTAGTATAGATAATTGATAGAACTCAATTGATGGCCAAAACAATTAAGCAATTAGGCATAGAATTGAAGAAACAACCATACAAACATGAATTATAAACACGAAATCGTCAAGTTCAAATAACAATATTCATGGCTAATCACAACCCCAGAACAAGGGGTGATTAGCCACTGATGTTCAGAATAATCAAAAGATGAAGTATTGAAAAACTAATAAAAATACTAGACAGAGTTGATGAACTGAAGATCGATTGCGTTTTTTTTGAAAAATGAGAAAATTGTTAGTGAAAAAGAAATGGAAAAACACCTCCTATTGTTGTGTGCTAAGTGAGTTGAAAAGAAAGGCTATGTATGTGAGACAAGTTTAGGAATTGAAAGAAAAAAAGTGTTTAAATGTTGATTATAGTGTATTAAGTGCTTAGGAGGACTAGCTACTATTACCAGATATATCCTACCCGTCCCCTAGCCTACATTACAACCTTAAAAGTCCTAGTTGATCTTAGATTTGACTGACTCAATTAGTGGAAATCTACACTACGCGCAAGCCTATGGTACCTTATGGGAAGCATATGAGTTCTTTGTGAGGGTGAGAGTATGTTGTGAAACTTTGTGTGATTTTACTCATATATGTTCACTCTTCAGATATTGGTGAGGGCACATGATTTCATGAACGACTGGTAATGTGTAAATTGTCCTGTTAGGTAAGTGTATGCATTGAAATAGCTTAATGTGGCAAGTCGGCTTTTGAGGTTGGGTGGCGACAATTGGGTTGTTGGATGTTATTGAATTGTTATGTCTAAGTGGACTTTACGGGGATTATATGGATTAGTCATGTAGTATTGATTGTGTTCAAGAGTATGGTTTGTTGAAAAGTTGAATGTTCCATGATAATATTAAGAGTTTGGTAGTTGGGGAGGTTGTATATAATCCCATTTCTCGAGGGCGAGCAAGAGTTTAAGTGTGGGGTGTTGATGTTTGGCATAAAGATATAAAATTCTATGTAAATCATCTCATATTTGGCTCTTGTTTTATGAAATTGGGATGTTAATTGTGTCGATTCATGTTAATGTAATGTGTTTTTATGTGTAGGAATGAGTCGGGAGCAATTGGGGGCGAAAACGGGCAAGAAACGAGCCAAAACGAGATGAAAACAGACCAAGAGACGTTGGGCGCCACAGGCAGATCCTGGCGCCACTTGTGGTGCTGGAGGCAGAGCAAAAGAAAAGCTCACTGGTTGCAGCGCCCCTGGGGGGCGCCTGACGCCAACCAGGGCGCCGACTGCGGAGAAGTGTCCTAATCCGTCTAGGAGACCCCTAATTCGACCCTAAACCCTTCCCAACTCCTATATAACACCTCTAAACCCAACTTGGAAGGGAGGAACGTGATTTTGAAGTCTAAGAACGCTACGGAACATCACACAACGCAATCGATCTTCAGTTCATCAATTCTGTCTAGTATTTTTATTAGTTTTTCAATACTTCATCTTTTGATTATTCTGAACATGAGTGGCTAATCCCTTGTTCTGGGGTTGTGATTAGCCATGAATTTTGTGATTCGAACTTGACGATTTCGTGTTTATAATTCATGTTCATATGGTTGTTTTTTCAATTCTACGCCTAATTGCTTAATTGTTTTGGCCGTCAATTGAGTTCTATCAATTATCTATACTATGTTTGGGAAAACTATGTTTAGATTAGAAAAGAATTGAAGAAAGCATGTTCTTAACCTTTTAAGGGGGCGGATTCGTGGTTAGGATAGGAATATACTTAATCACCATGCTTAATTGAATATCGTGTTTTTATTGCATTCTTGCTAGATTAATTCCATAGAAATATAGGTGTTAATCTTATTAGAATAGGCGAATAGTACTTCAGAAGAAGGCTATGAGTATATTTATCGATCAATTAGCAACCATACATGAATTAAATGAACGGTAAGTCAATTAGGACACAATAGGATTGGAAAAATAGTCACAACCCTGGCGTATTTGTTTTATTGATTACAAAACACGTACTTTGTTCCTTGCAATTCTGAGATATAAATTAGAATTACAATTTAGAATAACCTATCTATTAAAACTCGATTCTTGCTTGTTTAAATAACAATATTAGTTCGTTAGAAAGTAGTTAATTTAAGTCCCTGTGGGTACGACAACCTGGACTCATAATCCTCTATTACTTGTCGACCGCATATACTTGCGTGTGCGTTAGGGAGCAACAAGTTTTTGGCGCCGTTGCCGGGGACTTAAAAATCTGCTACTTTACCAACTTCAGCTTATGTTTGTTATTTATTCAAGTTTCATTGATCGGCTTACGTTGTTTGCATTGACACAGGCTCTTCTATTGAATGCGGAGAAGTAGAAGCGCAAACAACCTTCTTCCCTTTGATCCAGAAATTGAACGAACATTACACAGAGTAAGGAGGGAAGTAGAAGCCAGGACCAGAATTAACAGAGAGTTGGACATTGTTGTTCAACCACAGCCAATTGAGATGGCAGGGAACGCAGAGAGAGCAGTAATTGAAGCTGCAAGACCAAATCTTGCCAATATGACTCAGGCGATTGTCAAGCTTGAAATCACAGGGCACTTTGAGTTGAAGCAATACATGGTGCAGCTAATCCAGTCTACAGGGCAGTATGTGGGACTGTTGCACGAAGACCCACAGAGACACATTCAGAACTTTTTGGAAATCACGGACACTTATAACTATCCAAATGTGTCTAAAGATTATGTGAGGTTGACATTGTTTTCCTTTTCTCTATTGGGGGAAGCAAAAGAGTGGTTGCAAAAAGAATCTGCCAACAGTATCTACACATGGGATGACCTGGCCAGAAAATTTCTAATCAAATCCTTTCTAACCAAGAAGACCAAGTCACTGAGAAGCCAGATTTTGGAATTTGAACAACGGGAAGGAGAGATCCTTCAACAGGCATGGGAAAGGTATAAGAAGCTGCTTAGGGACTGTCCACACCATTTCCAGACAGATGAGGTACCGGGACACACGTTCGTTGATGGGTTAGATGAAGCTTCGAAAATGAACCTTGATTCATCTTGCGGGGGCAGTTGCATGGCCAAGCCATATAGCGAAATCCAACTCCTATTGAACAATTTCACGGCCAATGATCATAATTGGCAAGGTGATGGTGACTCGCGCAGAGCCATTAAACAGAAGGGAGCTGGGTTGATAGAATTGGATGACCTTGCAGCTATGAGAGCAGAGATGGCTAATTTCAACAACACCGCCAAAGTGTGGAAAAGGCAAGCAAGTCGATGAAGGATCACAACAAGTTCCCACAAGGCCTCGCCCGCGTTTGGACTTTGTTAATGATGCTGTAGCCGTCTGGTATCGGAACTTTGTGCCAACTGGGCGCTACGTCTCCGAGATAGGCATAAACACCACTTCATTGGAAAGGCGATTCCCGGATGTTCTTGCTCGACTCCGCCTCTCCAGAATGGAAAAGTTTCTTGATTGCCCAGGGCCGGCAAACTTGAGTCTAGTTCACGAATTATATGCTAATTGGGTCCATCAGCGCTCCATCTCTTATGTTCGAGGAATTGAGGTGCCATTGGGAAGGGAAGATCTGTGCAACTATTTGGGTGTTGAAAATGCCGATCCACAGCGCCTTCAAAACCTCATCAAAAGTCCCCCTTATCAGCTCATCCGGCGTACCCTTTGTGGCGTTGATTCCAATGCCAAATGGAACAGGAAGCAGGGGAATATATATCTTTCCATGGTCAGGGCGAATTTCAACAACACCGCCAAAGTGTGGAAAAATTTTGTGCAGGCTAGGCTGATGCCTGCTGAACACAGCAGCGATTGCACTCGAGCCCGAGTGTGTTTGATTTTTTCCCTCATGACTGGCCGCCCCATCAACATAGCGGAGATCATGCTCACCGAGATGGCCCGTACCAGATTCGGGCGGCAGATTAGGCGGCTATACTATGGCAACCTCCTGGCCCAGTATATGAGATTTTTGGGAGTGCCCGAATATCCGGGGCATGATGAAGTGGTGGAAGCCCCACCTGGCCTTATGGAAATTACCTCAGTCATGGAGCCTTCCTCCAAACTCACCCAGCAGCTAGGTTGGAGCGGGATGAAAATTTCAACAAGTACATGTACAATGCTATCAACCTACTCATGAGCCGAGCGGGAATCTCTGATGAATAGCGCATGCACTTGCGGGACGATCTCTCCGGCGCGTCGAAGGAGATGCTAGGGATTGCACCTGGCAGTCTGGTCCATTCTGCCGAAGATGCCAACACCGTGCAAGGCTCTGATCACGAGGGGGATGACGATGATGAAGCTACAGGGCCCATGGCATTGGTACCATTCGAGCTGGATTCTGATGAGACCGGCACGAACTGAGAGGGAGTTTTTTTTTTCACCCTGCTTTATTATTTATCTTGTTAATGCATCGGGACTATGCCCCATGCAACTGCCTCCGCAAGCTTAGTCAAGGTTCATTTTCGAAGCTTCATCTAGCCTATCAACGAACGTGTGTCCCAGTACCTCATTTGTTTGGCAATGGTGTGGACAGTCCCTAAGCAGCTTCTTATACCTTTCCCATGCCTGTCGAAGAGTCTCTCCTTCCCATTATAAACACGAAATCGTCAAGTTCAAATCACAATATTCATGGCTAATCACAACCCCAGAACAAGGGTTGATTAGCCACTCATGTTCAGAATAATCAAAAGATGAAGTATTGAAAAACTAATAAACTAGACAGAGTTGATGAACTGGAGATCGATTGCGTTTTTGTGATGTTCCGTAGCTTTGTTGGCTCCAAAATCACGTTTTTCCCCTTCCAAGTTGGGTTTAGAGGTGTTATATAGGAGTTGGGAAGAATTTGGGGTCGAATTAGGGGTCTCCTAGATGGATTAGGACACTTCCCCGCAGTCGGCGCCCTAGCTGGCGCCAGCCCCCCCCAGGGCGCTGCAACCAGTGAGCTTTTCTTCTGTTCTGCCTCCAGTGCCACAGGTGGCGCCAGGCGCTGCCTGTGGTGCCTAACGTCTCTTGGTCTCTTTTCGTCTCGTTTTGGCTCGTTTCTTGCCCGTTTTCGCCCCCAATTGCTCCCGACTCATTCCTACACATAAAAACACATTACATTAACATGAATCGACGCAATTAACATCCCAAGTTCATAAAACAAGAGCCAAATATGAGATGATTTACATAGAATTTTATATCTTATATGCCAAACATCAGTAGATATCGGCAACTTTATTAAATGGGTCAAAACATCTACTTTTAGGGCCGTCACAAAGAAGGTAGTGGCAGATTTCGTCCGGAACAACATCGTTTGCTGATTTGAAATAACGGAGTCTATCATCATCGACAAGCCGCTAACCTCAACAGCGACCTCATGAGAGAAATCTGCGAGAAGTTCAGAATCGTCCACCGCAATTCTACAGCCTACAGACTACAAATGAATGGGGCAGTCGAGGCAGTCAACAAGAATATCAAGAGGATTCTACGAAAGATGGTAGACAATCACAGGCAACGGCACGAGAAACTATCTTTCGCCGTACTGGGTTATCAGACCACCATGAGAACATCCACTGGGTCAACGTCGTACATGTTAGTATATGACACTGAAGCTTTAATACCCATAGAGGTCGAGATACCATCTTTAAGGGTCATTCAAGAGGCCAAATTGAATGACACAAAGTGGATACGGGTCAGATAAGAGCAACTCATTCTCATCGATGAGAAAAGAATGGATGCAGTATGCAATGGTCGGCTATATCATAACAGGATGGCTAGTGCATTTAACAAGAGAGTGAAACCTCGCCAATTCACATCGTAGTAGTTGGTCTTGAAGAAAATCTTTCCCCACCAAGAGGAAGCCAAAGGAAAGTTCGCACCAAACTGGCAAGGTCCTTACGTGGTTCATCGAGTATTGTCGGATGGAGATCTGATCTTGGCAGAAATGGATGGAAGAATCAACACGAAGCCCATCAATTCAGATGCAATCAAGAGATACTAAGTTTGAAGACAAAGAAAGTTAGGTATTTGCTGTAGCAGAACTACGCTCAACCTGACTTCCCACAGAGGAATGCGTAGGCAACCCACATAGGTTGGTTTCTCTCCCCCTTTTCTTTTGTAATAGAAAAACCAAATATCTCTTTTGTATGTTGCTCCGGAACTACACCGACTTGATTTCCTTAGAAAGGAATACGTAGGCAATCCTCATCGGATTCACTCATCTTTTGTAATTGAACTACGTCTTGGCCTGATTCCATTTGGATACATAGGTAGTTTAAGTTAGTCTCGGCCACTTCATTCTTAATCTCATCATTTTGCATCTTTCGTAATCGAACTACATCTTGACCTGATTCCATTTGGATACGTAGGCTGCTTGAGTCAGGCTCGATCATATTTATCATATTTTATCATCCATGAACTACGTTCAGACCTGATTCCGTTTTGGATACATAGGCAACCCGAAAGGGTTCGGTCACAACCTTAGGAAAACCTTTCTAACGCATTAGTTCGAATTAGGATGCAGTCGCAATGGCAAGCAGCTGCATTTTCAAAAGCATCACGGAAGATCGACATCAACAGGATAAAGTTTTCAAGAAGAGACACTCGCGTGTGGAGAACTTTTGGTAACATGTCATAATCCGGAACGACGGCATTTTCCTTAAAAACAAAGTATTTTCAAAATGTTTTCTAAAAATATAGTAATTTGTTCCACCTATCGAACTTTGCGGCACAACCATGTTAGAGGCCGGGGCAAACCAACATTGTAGTCGAAAAAAACCAACTTCCCCGCTCCCACTAAGAATTTTTCTTTGAGTGCAGGGTCAACATGAAGCAAGGAAGCATTGAGACCACACTGGGGCAAATAACGGATCCGCCACCTTCCTAAGATTATCTCTCTTTCTCCTTTACTTGAATTTTTCTGGTACAACCAAGGCTAATCATTGAATCCTTTGCAGGTACCTCGGAATCAGACCGCTGATACGGGAAAACCCTGTATATAGAAAACCGCCTGCTCAATTAATCAAACCACCTTGTACAAATGAGCCATCGGCTTCGGCAATTGGAGTCCTGTATATAGCAAACCGTCAGATCATTCGATCGGAGCACCCTATACAAATTGAACGTCGGCTTCGCTAGTAGGAGCCTTATATATAGCAAACTGTTCACTTCGCCAACTAAACAATCTGCATCGCCACTCCATCGTATTAGATGCCAGAATACACAGTTGTAAACCGCGTCACTGACATTCTGCCAATCGATGGGCGCAACATAGATTCGCAATCAAGAGTATCTCTTGGGTATGCTTTTCTTTCCTTGGATATCACTTTGAATGTTTTAATGTTTTGCTCATGCAACTTTAGGCATGATTACCGTTTTAGTCAATCACTCCCAAGAGGAGATTATTTTACATTTCAGTGCAAAGCTCCCCCAACAAGCAAAGACGCACTTTACAAATCAAGCTCTCCCAACAAGCGGAGACATCTTCTTAGTGCAATGCTCTCCCAACAAGCGGAGACACACTTTACAAGCCCTCCTAACAAGTGGAGACACTCTTCAATGCTCCGACAGCTGCAGAACGGTGCACAGTCTGACTAACAAAGCAAGTCAAAAAGATCAAGTATCCCATCATCCTGATCCCAAATAATGGCTCGCCGGCAGCCAGACATCATCATTCCTGCATCATCTACATCGCATCTTAATATATTCTGCATTGCAATAAATTGGTATGTGTGTATTTCATTTTGCGGGAACAAATATCGCAACATGGAACTCTTTCTAAGCAGTAGACCAGACAACAATGCTATGAGGGACAGCAAACTCATTAGTGGGCCAAGGATCCAAGTTCAAGCACAAAACGACCAGTGGAACTCCAAATTTTCAAATCCTTCAAGTCAAGCCGCAAATTCATAATCATGAGCGCCAAAATCCTCCGTCACGCAGTATCGTCATAATACGATACTGGGGAAACTCTTGCAAGCATTGCTTCCTCAAAGTCCTCACTCTAGAACTACATGAGGCCTGATCCCCGTTAAACCCGAGGTATGTAAGCAATTCGAAGCCAGAATTCGATCTGATTCCCTAAGTTTCCTCCTTAATTCTCCCTAAATCTTGTAATTCATAATCACCATGCCACTCATGCAATGCATGCCTAAAGTCAGGACAAAATTGGCTTTGGTTCAATTTCTTTACCTGAAAACTCTTTCATCGTCTTCGGTCAAAGAGGGACAGCTATTGACAGCCAATTTTGACCCTCCCTTTTAAAATTAATTTACTTATACTTAATGATTTACAACAAAAGTTTTGAAAGTAATTTTCTATCAACAAATATCTATTTCTACAAATTAATTATGTATTAGTATTATGTAATTACAAATATCCTTCTATTTTAATATTATTAAAATAATTCTTTAAATGTGCCATAGAGGTTTTTATAATTAATTTAACAAAATTACTTCATAAAATTTTGATTAATTATATTATTATGTTTCTAATTTGAAATTAGTGTCAAATTAGAAGATAACGTATTTTATAAATAATTAATTACAATAATTAGTAGTATATTTGATAATTATAATTTTACTATATTTTTATTAGAAATTAATTAAGTTTAATTAGATTAATTTTAAAGAGGTGTAGACGAAATGACTACAATTGCAATTCCCTAATTAATTACACATGGCTATTCTTTAAAATAACTCCAGCCCAAATACCAGGTCCAAATCTGGATATGGCCAGTCCAAACAACCCCTTCTCTCCAAGTTGGCAATCCGCGCCAGCCCATTTGAACCAATCAAAGCACGCCATGTAACCCGTCTCTATCACTCACAAAAGAAGCACAACAGATCCTAACCATCCATCCTACATATCAAAGGGCCTCATTTATCTCCGCTTTTCTTTTAATTTTAATACCCGATTTGATTTAATCTCAACCGTTAAAATCAGAAGATCCAACGGCCTCCATAATTCTTCAGTTTTGTTATTTAATCCCTGAATTATTAAGGCCGTTGATCTAACTAATCAACGGCCCAGATTCCTTCTCCGAACGTTAACCCTCAAAGAAACCCCC
>MCJB01004336.1:75059-145511 GCA_002018475.1 Nicotiana obtusifolia
CCCCCCCAATCTCCTAACCCTAAAATCATTTGCTACTCCTTCACTTGCCTCCATTTCCTCTTTCCATCTTCTTTATCTCAAGCCCTCATGAACAACAATCAACAGACCTTGCACAAATTCGTGCAAGGTCATGAAATCTCTCACCAAATCGTCCTCTCCTGCTTCCCTATTCGAGAATCCCGCTGACCTTTCTATTTTGTTCTTCAAATCTAAAGCACCAGAGTCCGACCTTAGCATCGAGGCATATTTTGTCTTTGTTCTTTCAAATCCAAACTCAGAAAATCATCCGCTTTTTCCCTAGGCAATGAGGCATGTGAGTCACTTTCCATTTTCACTGATTGGATTCAAATACCCCAAATTTGAAACCCTAGACTCAAAGGTGAAACCTCAAGTCTCTAGATTTCTCTTATGCTTGGCCAAATCGGAGCATGGATGAGTATATCTCGAAGACTCGTTATGATTATCCGAGGTCCAGAGGTCAAATGCAATGACCTCTGGACATTGGAGCTTTGACCGATGGGTTTTTCCTTCAACGTTCAACAACTCTTCGTTCAGGTAAAAAAACCTCACTGATTTCCTTCTGTCTCTGTGATTTTAATCGCCTATGCGTGCATCATCTAGTAGCCGTCACTCTCTATTACCTATGCTTGAATCTTGTTGGAACCCTAAGCCATTAATGACACTATACATAAAGCCTTGATTTCTCTCACCTATCATCACCTAACATCATAGAGAAACCTACATCACCTACCAGACCTACCAAACCTAACAAGAGTCGAAAAATCTCATATGAATTAATATTTAGAAGCCCAGATCTCTTTTCTGATTAATCTCTACTCTCATGTTGTTTCTGAGTTCCTTCAGTGCTCAAGAGCTTGAAACTATGATTTTCATATGGCTAAGTTAAAATCATGTTTGGTTTGGTGCCCTAGAAAAGGTCAGTACACCTCCATCCTTTCTCTTTTGATTGTCTTATTCGAATATCATGAACATGTTGCTATATTTTATTAGTTGTGTTAGTTTATAGTGTATAGATGTTATTTCCAGTTCATGATGATGTGTTGTTAATATGTGGTCATCTGTTATGTTTTTGAGTATCTCAAATCAGTATTGATTAAGTTATTATGTGACTTTGATGACTTCCATTCTGAATCCAAATAGTTTACATGATTAAGTTTTCTTAATATGCCTCAATGACTTCTCATGGTTGCCTAGACTTCAGATTTTCTTTTATTGATTCTGATGTGATCTCTATCCTTACCACACTATTTTCTGCATTCTGTTGTTATGTTTTCAAGGTTGTTGTTCGATAATTCTAATTAGAACAAACACGAATAGTTTAATCCTTCATCACTTAGCATAATCATATGAAGTTTAAGTGTCTAAATGCTCTCCTTCTTTATATAAGTGTTTGCAAACTCTAAGAGCTGCTTTTGAGTCATTACTATGACACTCTTATGTCCGTGTCTAACTGTTAGTTAAATCTCTAGGTCTCTCTCTATATGAAACAGTCTCATTAAAGTGAACTTTTATGAACATCAGTAACCATTCTGCATATATTCTGTTATGACAAAGTTATCTTTCATAGAATAGGTTATAGTCATGTTTTCTATAGTTGAATGATAATTGTTTTATGAGCTGAGTATAACTACATCATATTTAGATCTCAATCTTAGTCTGTACAACTGAGTTAAACCTGTTTGGTACAATATCTTCCTTGTCTTTAACCCCCTTTATGACATTTTTTACTTGATCTCATCATGAGTGAAACTCATCCTATTTTTGTAAGATAATAACCTTATTTAAAATATCTATGAAAATGCTGCATGTACTTCTGTTTGTCTTTATGATTTCATATTTCTATACATTATTTTGAAACTGCACTCAGTTCCCTCTTTCCCTGTTGATCCGAATTGAATCTGGTTTGTAAATCCTAAGAGAGACTTCTTAGTGTTACTGCTAGGACATAATAGTCTGCCCATTTCATAAAGATATTAATACTCTTATAAAGGGATGGTTCTGTCGTCAATTTCAAGGTTAAGTGAGACTGATAGTCTATGATTCTGTTAAGCATTCTTATATGTTCCATTTGAATCTACAAAGTTGTAGTCATGTTAAAAGTTCTGATTATATTCTGGTATCTATAATAACACTTGTAGAGGTTTCTAACTATGACTGTTTTTCTAAACCTTTATTGATGCTTTAAAGAGTTCCAAGTAGTATTGTTAACCTATGTGTGTGCTAGTGACAAGACTTGAGTTAACCAATATATGATTAGTCTGCTAGGACAAAGGCATCTGTATTTCCGGGCTGCTGTATATCTGAACTGCGTGCTCTTTATCTATCCTTAAGATATTATCTCAAGTGTTTGGTTCTTTAGCAGTAACATTATAGTGTTGCTGCCTCCATGTGTTTGGAACCTGACCTTCAGACTTGTTTAATGTGTATTTCGTTCACTTAGTATTGGAAATATAGTTATAAAAAATGAAATTATTTCTGTGCTCTTTATGTTATTCTGTTAAGAAGGGTATACTCCTGTAGTGGTGGTGTTTTGGTGGCTAATTCACATTGAAAGTGCCTCATTGACACTTAAACCTCTAGGGAAGAATGAGTCGTTAGTAGTTAAGAGTATTTGATAGTAGAGTTTAAATTTTGGTTGGGTTACTCTCCACGGCACAAGCATTGCCCTGAGCCTTGAGACCCTTGGGAACTTTGAAGTGTCGGGGGATTCAAAGAGGGCTCCAACCTTGAGTGGAACACACTCCTTATCACTTAATTCATCAATACTTGTTATTCTCTTTGGGTATAATATTTAATGACAACGAAAGGTATTCAACGTGGATCACTTTTCATACATAATTGCCCTAGTGTTTAGATACTTTTAGTCACCTTCTTTATTTTTGCTTGCAAGTTTTATGTATGAACATGTATAGAGTATTATCTTTCTAATGACCTTCTCTTTTCGTTTTATGAACATTTACAATTATTTGGGCCTGCTGAGTTCTTAAGGAACTCAGGCCCAAGTCCAGTATTATTATATCTCAAAAGTCCAAAGTCAGTTGTTGCCCGTCCCTGTTAGTGCTGGGCCTGCCTTTTTGAGGCCCAAAAACCAGAGTACTTCCTTTTATTATCTACTGCTTCGCTATCCTATAGTTTTTGCTACGCCATTGTCTTTTACTGTGTTCCTGTTATTTTGTTTGCCGCATGTATACAACAATTATATATTGGATTGGATGTTTTACTTTATGTCTTAAATCATATAAATAACGGCAAGCCTTAAAGAACATAGGATTAAAAGAAGTATTAGTTAGTAACTAATCCCCCGTTCGCTAATCATAAGTTGTTTGTATTATTAAACTGCTATGTTTTTGTTAATTTTTCTTAAAGATTTTGATGCCCTAAAAGCTTAGCAAGAGACGGCAGCTCCTCTCTCAAAAAAGAAAACCAGAATTGAATCGCAAGTTTGACCTAAGGAAATCAACCCATTTCGAAAATAAGGTGCAGCTGCCCCAAAACAAAGATTTTCAAACATTTCCCTCAAGTCTAATTTCTAAAAGCCAAGGTATATCTTAGGCTTACTTTCATAACACCTTCATCTCATTAGAGTACTATGAACTTCCATGCTTTAGGAACAAAGTGTTTTAACTTAGCTCTCCTTTTCACACATTTTCCTAAATACAAACACCACACACATTTTAAAACCCTTTCAAGCATACATACACTAACATTATATTTTCAAAACACCTCTATAAATTCATACCTTTTCTAAACTACGCACTTCTTTTGTAAATATTATGTCCTAATGCATAGTACGCCGTATTCTTTTAAACACTAGTTAAGCATAGTACAAATAAATTAATTCTAAATCTAATCTAGTCCTATGGAGCTTTCTCAGATAGATTTTAAGGGGTGCCTAACACCTTTTCCTTCAAAGAACAAAAATACTTACCCATAATCTCACAGATTAGCAGACTAATAAAGAATATGACTTTAGTATTAAATAGATACCCTAGTATACCTTTAAATATTATATGGCGACTCTCTTTTATTAACAACAGAGAAATCACAAGTTGAATTTTTTTTTACCAATGCAAAATAGGGAGCAACAGCAACTACACTGACATACCAATCTTTAAGTATTCCATCTTGAAAACCAAACGAATAAGAAATGATGAATAAATAAAGGTAGTCTGCATTGTGTATCAAACATTCAATATACTAGAAAAGTCAGCTTCCGCATGTGTGCATTGCTCTAGTAGGATAGTAAAAGGGAAGCGCAAAAATCAAGTTGGACAAAAAGGATCAGAACTAGAATATGACAAAGTTCATTATTCAAGCAACAGTTTGGACTGCTCTGTCAAAGTTTTCTTCAGCAGAAGCTGCACGTCTGACAAGTGTGTGATCGGGGTGTGATATTTTCAACTGGCTGAAAACAGCAAGTCGGACAAATGAGTGGTCCATCAGTCATCCTTTCATGCTATGATGATAACAAAAGTGAAAAAGGGAGGCTCTGAATCTCCCTGAAATCATAAGCACATGAGACTAAACAAGGAAGACAGTGACATTGAACATTCTAAATTCAAATAGGTCTGTCATATGAAAAAGATGATTCCACTTTCTTTTGACGTGTCTGCAATGAGAATATCTTTTGCAGTATGCCATGACTAATTTTCAAGTCCGAACACATAATTCCTCCTTCTCTAAACATTTTCCGTATCACATCTAGATTCGTTAACAAGGATTCCTAATGCAAAATATTTGCGGAATAGAAACATCCAGGGAAAAACTATCCTGCTTTATCCATCATGGCCCTCGAGAACGGCATAAACGGAGATCATAAGAGGCGAGTGAAAAGTTGGCATATACCTAATTGGAAAATGTATATGGCCAAGGTCCAATCAATTGTGGGATGAGACTACGTGCTAGCCAGCACAAGCTTAACATTCAGAATGTCATGGAGTACAAGAAGTAGGCGAGAAACCTAAAGTAAGCATGAGTGAGAAAGGAAAAAAATGAGCTCTTATCACCACTTTCTTTGGGTATTATCAAGGCATCTTGAAAAAACTTACACAAAGGAGGAACAACCGATACACATATATATGTCATACCTGAGGTAGCGTGTGGATGGCTTCCCAAGGTGAAGACAGCATACAACCAAATTCGCTAGTGTCTCTGAATCCTTTGCGTCCTGCATGAATCAGATCTTTCTCCCAAAATACAACAAGAAGGCGTCCAACGAAACAATGAAGTAGCATATTGTACGGGGTCGAACTCGGGACCGCCTATGTATGGACAAATCGGACTCGAGTCTATACGGTTGATATTAATCGTAATTATTACTCGGTAAACCGGGGTCGAAGTATCAAAGATCGAAGATCGAGACCGAATAATATCGAAGCGGAATATCGAGGTACCAAAGATCGAAGGTTGAGAGCGAACAACATCGAATCAGAATACGAAGCCATGGTGCCCGAGATGAGTCTATCGAGCTCGATTCCGAGAAATGTCCTAAGGTAAGTTATCAAATTTGAATGATGAAAGGACCGGAAATTCCGTGATAAATAAGCATCTCGGCAGGAATCACGGCATCAATCAATAAGATCGTTAAATCAGCAAATCAAGAGATATTTTACCTTGTAAACAGATTCTTGCCTTGTATAAAAGATTATACCCACGCTATATAAAGGGGCAATGTAATTGTTCAAAGGCATCTCACAAAACAATCATCAATACAAAGAAAAGAAAACAACTTTTATTATTTTATATATTATTTTATCCGTCTGGTTCCATTTATATTTATTGTTCATCATGGAAGAATCAGTCAAGGCCAGGATTATCCAAGGCTTGTGGTTTGCATTTCTTCTCCATTTATCTATTGACTTTAATTTCCATTACATTATTCGTTATTTGTATCAAATTGAATCGCATATCCTTAAAACCATGTATAAATTCAATTGTTATCCGAAATTTAGGATAAACAGTTTGGCGCCCACCGTGGGGCTAAGGATAATATTGAGTGTTTGATACAATCTTTTGTCACGCAATTTGTTTTACACTTGCTCTTCGAAGTATCTCTGATTTCAGGTTGCAATACGGCTATGTCGCATTCTCAATCTATACCTTTGTACGTCGATAATGAATTCGATCATCAAGGAGAGAACAACAACACAGCACCCGGTGATGAAGTTCCGATCGACGCTAATTCACAAGTGGCAGTCGATGCAGATCAAACTACTGGCCCGTCAAATATCGTTCGTAGGGAAGCTCGATCAACGACACAGAGTCCCCGAAACGATGAAAGGGACGGGATCAGCCTCAGAATGATCATTGATATGTTGCAAGTTCAGCAGGCAGCCATTGCTCAATTACAAAATCGAAGCCAAATATCGAACAAAGCTGAGCTCGGCCCTTCTCGGGGAATTGTTCCTAGGAATTAACCAGTTACGGGAGAGCCGAATGAAAGTGAATTGGGGAAAAATTCCGGGATTATGAGGATGCTCGAGGAATTAACCAGACGAGTTGAATCCGGAGAGGAAAAAAATTGAAGCAAATGACAAAAGGTGAAAACATACAATTCCAGGGTGGACCAAATCCCAGGAGCACCCCCGATATTAAAGGGCTTGGATTCCAAAAAATTTGTATAAAAACCTTTCCCATCGAGCACCGCTCCAAAACCAATACCCAAGAAGTTCTGCATGCCGGAAATCCCCAAGTACAATGGAACGATCGATCCAAACGAGCATGTGACCGCATACACATGCGCTGTAAAAGGGAATGACTTGGAAGACGACGAGATCGAATCCGTTCTTTTGAAAAAGTTCGGGGAAACCTTGTCGAGGGGAGCCATGACATGGTATCATAAATTACCCCCTAATTCTATTGACTCCTTCGCTATGCTTGCAGATTCTTTTGTAAAAGCACATGCAGGCGCCATCAAAGTTGAAACGCGAAATTCAGACTTATTTAAAGTTAGAAAAAAGGATAACGAGATGCTCAGAGAATTCGTATCTCGTTTTTAGATAGAACGGATGGACCTGCCATCAGTCACTAACGATTGGGCTATTCAGGCTTTCACCCAGGGGCTCAACGTTCAAAGCTCGACGGCTTCACAGCAACTCAAGCAAAACTCGATAGAATATCCTGCTGTCACATGGGACGATGTACATAACCGATATCAATCGAATATCAGAGTCGAAGATGATCAGCTTGGAGCCCCTTCGGGATCTATTTATCCCGTCATAACTCATGATAGAGTTCGAAGGGAGATTTATCGTGAACCAAGACTGAATAGAGAACGGCATCATCCATACCATGGGGATAGAAAAATCACTACAGCAAGGCAAAACTCCCCAAGACACGAAAGGAGAAATGATCGAGGTCAGAATAACCGTGAGCCTATAATTAAAGGCAACTTCGAGAGAACCACCGGTCATCAAGAGGCACCACGATTATCGGAGTACAATTTCAATGTTGATGCGGCTACTCTCGTATCAGCTATCGGTCGCATCAAAGATACCAAGTGGCCTCGACCGTTACAATCGGATCCAACCCAAAGGGATCCCAATCTGATATGCAAATATCACAGTACTCACGGACATAGAACAGAAGATTGCCGACAATTAAGAGAGGAGGTAGCAAGGTTGCTCGAAAACGGACATCTTCGAGAATTCTTGAGCGACCGAGGGAAGAATCATTTCGGAAATAGAAATAAATAGGCAAGCCAGGAAGATCCACAACACACGATCAACATGATTATCGGCGGAGTAGATACCCCTCAAGGTCCGATGCTGAAACGCACCAAGATATCCATCACCAGGGAAAAGCGGACTCGAGATTACGCGATGGAAGGAATCTTACATTTTAGCGAGGAAGATGCGGAAGGGATTATGAAAACCCACAATGACGCACTGGTAATATCTGTGCTTATACACAGAATTAGAGTAAAATGCGTATTGATCAACCTAGGCAGTTCGGCCAATATAATACGATCATGTGTCGTAGAACAACTCGGCCTGACAGATCGAATTGTTCCTACAGTCCGAGTACTCAATGGGTTCTATATGGCATGTGAAACCACCAAAGGAGAAATAACATTATCGATAAACACTGCCGGAACCATTCGAGAAACAAAGTTCTGCATAATCGGTGGGGACATGAGGTACAACGCTCTTTTCGGCAGACCATGGATCCACGACATGAGAGTTGTGCCTTTGACGCTGCACCAAGTGTTGAAATTCCCATCACTCGATGGAGTTATAACCATTTATGGGGAACAACCGTCCGCGAAAGAGATGTTCGCGGTGGAAGAAATAACACCAGCACCAACAGTTCCTTCGAAAAGGATTGAGAACAAGATAAAATAGCAATCACAGACATCATCTTCGACAACCGTAGATAAACAAACATATGTCGAGGATGACGATTATGGAATTTCCAGATCTTTCGTCGGCCCCGATGAGTCTGATGCCACCAAATCGATGGTTGAGGAACTCGAGCAAGTCACACTCTGAGAAGACTTGCCCGAACGAAAGGTATATCTGGGCTCGGGCTTAAGCTCCGAGCTCAGGAAATTTTTTATCCAATTCCTTATAACTAAAGAAGATTGCTTCGCTTTGTTCCATCTTGATATAACAGGTATATCGCCTGAGATAACTACTCACAAGATGAGCCTAGATCAGAAGTTCCGACCGGTCAAGCAAAAAAGGAGGCCTCAGTCCGAGATCAAACACGCATTCATCAAGGATGAGGTAACTAAACTTCTAAAAATAGGGTCCATTCGGGAGGTCAAATATCCGGAATGGTTAGCAAACGTAGCAGTAGTCCCTAAAAAAGGGAATAAATTAAGAATGTGTGTAGATTATAAGGATTTAAATAAGGCATGTCCAAAAGACTCTTTCCCTTTACCCAACATCAATCGCATGATCGATGCTACCACTGGCCATGAGACTCTTAATTTTCTCGATGCTTACTCTGGATATAACCAAATACGAATGGACCCGGCTGATCAAGAAAAAACTTCCTTCATCACTAAATATGGCACATACTGTTACAACGTGATGCCATTTGGGATAAAAAATGTGGGAGCCACTTACCAACGCCTAGTAAACCGAATGTTCGAAACATAACTAGGAACAACAATGGAAGTTTATATTGACGACATGTTAGTTAAGTCCCTGTGAGTAGAGGACCAATTGAACCATTTGTAGGAAACATTCAACGTGTTGAAGCAGTACAACATGAAGTTGAACCCGGAAAAATATGCGTTTGGTGTGGGCTCGGGCAAGTTCCTCGGTTTCATGGTCTCGAATCGTGGAATCGAGATCAACTCCGAAAAGATCAAGGCTATCGAGGATATCACAGTCGTAGATAATGTGAAGGCTGTACAAAAGCTGACAGGCCGTATAGCCGCTTTGGGGCGATTTATTTTAAGATCATCCGATAAAAGTCATCGATTTTGAATCTGTTGAAAAAGAAGAACAACTTCTCATGGACACCGGAATGCCAACGTGCTTTAGAAGAGCTCAAAAGGTATCTGTCTAGCCCGCCCTCGCTACATACACCGAAGATAGGTGAACAACTGTACCTTTACCTTGCGGTCTTGGAGGTAGCGGTAAGTGGAGTTCTAGTTCGAGAAGAGCAAGGTACGCAATTTCCAATTTATTATGTTAGCAGAACCTTATGTGAGGCCGAGACTAGGTACTCTCACTTAGAAAAATTGGCACTGGCTTTGTTGAGCGCCTCCAGAAAACTGAAGCCTTATTTCCATTGTCATCCCATATGCGTTGTAATGACTTACCCGTTAAGAAACATAATGCATAAACCCGAGCTCTCCGGCCGATTGGCCAAATGGGCTGTCGAAGTAAGCGGGTACGATATTGAATATCGACCCCGAACCACCATCAAATCTCAGGTGTTGGCAGATTTCGTTGCCGATTTTACACCATCCCTAATACCCGAGGTCGAAAGAGAGCTACTGGATGGATCGGGGGCTCCTTCAGGAGTATGGACCCTGTTCACAGATGGTGCTTTGAACGCGAAGGGATCGGGGCTTGGCATCATGCTAAAGCCCCCAACCGGTAACACAATTGGACAATCTATCAAGACTGTAAAGTTAACTAACAATGACGCAGAGTATGAAGCCATGATTGCAGGTTTAGGGCTAGCCAAAAGCCTGGGAGCATAAATAATCGAAGCTAAGTGCGGTTCCCTTCTTGTGGTGAATCAAGTCAACAGAACATTCGAGGTCAGAGAAGGACGGATGCAAAGATATTTAGACAAACTACAAGTTACGCTACATAGGTTCAAAGAATGGACCTTACAACACATACCTCGAGAGCAAAACAGCGAAGCCAATGCCCTCGCCAGTTTGGGATCATCAGTCGAAGATGATGAGATCGAATCCGAAAAGGTCGTACAGCTCATGAGGTTGGTAGTGGAAGAAGACCACGCGGAAATCAATACGACAAGTCCAACCTGGGATTGGAGGAACAAATACATCGAATATCTCGGCTCCGGAAAACTCCTCTCAAATCCAAAAGAATCAAGAACCGTGCATACAAAGGCGACTCGATTCTGCTTGTCCGATGATGGAACTCTATTTAGAAGAACGTTCGGCAGCCCCCTCGCGATATTTCTCGGACCGGGTGACACTGAATACATTTTAAGAGAAATTCATGAAGGCACTTGTGGGAACCACTCCGGTGCCGAACCCCTATTCCGAAAAATAATCAGAGCCGGTTATTATTGGGTCAACATGGAAAAGGACGCGAACGAGTTCGTTCGAAAATGTAACGGATGTCAAAGGCATGCCCCGATGATCCATCTACCCGGAGAGACGTTACATTCGGTCTTATCGCCATGGCCGTTCATAAAGTGGGGAATGGACATCGTTGGCCCTCTTCCCTACACACCAGGTAAGGCTCAATTCATTCTTTTTATGACTGATTATTTCTCTAAATGGGTGGAAGCACATGCATATGAGAAGGTTAGGGAAAAAGAAGTAATCGAGTTCCTTTGGGATCACATCATATGTCGGTTTGGAATGCCACCAGAGATCGTGTGTGACAACGGGAAACAGTTCATCGGCAGCAAAGTGACAAAATTCCTTGAAGATAACAGGATCAAAAAAATCCTATCAACACCCTACCACCCCAGCGGGAATGGACAAGCCGAATCTACCAACGAAACAATACTTCGAAATCTCAAAAAGAGGTTAACCGATGCGAAGGGGAAATGGAAGGAAATATTGCCCGAAGTTTTGTGGGAATATCGCACGACTGAGAAATCAAGCACAGGAACCACTCCTTTTCCCCTGGTTTACGGTGCCGAAGCTTTGATACCGGTCGAAGTCAGTGAACCAAGTGCCAGATTCCGCTATGGGACCAAAGAATCAAACCACGAGGCTATGAATACGAATCTGGAACTATTGGATGAAAGAAGGGAAGCTGTCCTCGTCCTATTGGCCGCTCAAAAACAAAAGATCGAAAGATACTACAACAGGAGAACCCATCTTCAACACTTCAACATCGGAGATTTAGTACTTAGGAAGGTCACACCCAACACACGAAGTCCGCATGAAGGGAAATTGGAACCGAACTGGGAAGTACCTTACTCCGTCATAAAAATCACCGGAAAGGGATCCTACAAGCTTGGGACAATGGATGGAAAACAACTACCAAACAACTGGAACATAAGACACTTGAAACGGTACTACTGCTAAGGTACGATTCATCATTTTTTATTATTATTTGTTTTCATTTTACATCGGCAAGCTAACAATCGCAGGTATCGAATAGGCTATCTTAAATCGGGAGTACGAGATATTAAGACTGAAAGCACGCGTTGCTCTCTTTTTCCCTTCGACCGGTTTTGTCCCAAACTGGATTTTACGGCAAGGTTTTTAATGAGGCAACCAGTAAATCGTGGTAACTTAGATTTGAAGGCCGATAACAGATTGATGACAACAATATTCGGTGCTAATCATCGATTGACCTCAAATATCGGAGGGCTGCTTGGCTACTTTGACTCGGGGAAACATCTCTAGAATCAAAGATCATTATGATTCAATGTAAGGGTCAAACGGTCAAAGGAACCGTGCCCAAATAGATTGATCTAACCCCGACTTAAACTGTACAAGCACGTAAACAAGAATAAAGAAATATTTCTTGTACCTATATCCTGCCTCCGAGCCCAAGGGCCGTTTTAATTTTCTTTGTTCGATTAAACACTGCCCCACTCAGGGACTCATCCGAAAAGCAAATTTATTCGAAGGGGGAATAAGACCTACTAAAGCAAACCCCAATTCTTAAAAGGCTAAACCCATACCGAGTTAATGAAACTCAAAGGGGAATAAGACCTACTAAGGCAAACCTCGATCCTTAAAAGGCTAAGGCTATACCGAGTTAGTGAAACTCGAAGGGAAATAAGACCTACTAAGGCAAACCCCGATCCTTAAAAGGCTAAGGCCATGCCGAGTTAATGAAACTCGAAGGGGAATAAGACCTACTAAGGCAAACCCCGATCCTTAAAATAGCTAAGGCCATACCGAGTTAATGAAACTCGAAGGGGAATAAGACCTACTAAGGCGAACCCTGATCCTTAAAAGGCTAATGCCATTCGAATTAATGGAACTCAAGAGAAAAACCTACTAAGGCATATCCAAAACTTTAAATGGCCAAGGTCAAATCGAGTTAAAAGAATTCAAGGGGACAGAAAATTTATCGAGGCAAACCCTCAGTTCTAAGGGTAAGTTAAACCAAATCAGCAATGAAAACCATGGAAAGAAGTAAAGGAAAAGGGGCTTTTATATATACACACAACAAAATACGATTACAGAAATGGGCATTTCATTACATAATGTCAAAAAGGAAAAGAAAGGGGCGCCTCATTCTTCGGAGCTCTTGGAATCATCTTCCTCCGGAAAGGCTAGCTTTCTGGCTTCGGCCTCGGGCTTTTTGGCATCTTCGATCTCGACCGATAGATCGAAGCCCCGAGCATGTATCTCCTCGAGGACGAACAGGCGAGTTTGCCACTTCATGTGATCACCCAAATTTTTTGATTGATCTTGAGTAGCCTCGGCGTCAGCCTTGTACTGGGCCACCAGCTCATCGGCCTCAACTTTGGTTGCAGCAGCCTCCGATTTCACCGTATGCAGCTCGTTAGCTAAAGCAAATCGATCCGAGGTGATCACGCTGACTTGGGACTGGAGTTCGTCGGTGCTCTTAGTCAGAGCCTCGATTCTCCCTTTTTCTTCCCTCAGTTGAGCTTCTACTGAACCTAACTGAGCATGGAAGGCCTCTTTTTCTGAAGCCAGCTGATCCATCTTGCTCTTCCACTCATTGGCTTTAGCTTTAGCCGTGCTTTCCTCTGATCGTAGTTGGGTGATTTGATCGAGCTGTTTCCCCACCTGTTCGACTAAGCCAGAATTGTCTTTCCGGACGAGATCTAATTCGGCCCAAAGGTTCACCATCTCCCCTTCGAGCCGCCCGCAGTGTCCCGATTCTTCCCGGTGGCGAAGGAAAGCCTCATGACAAGGCTTATCAGAAAATTAACTTACTTAATGCTTGCTGAGCTTCGTTGAACAAGCAGGATGCATCCACTTCATTCATCTTGGCCTGATCTTCTTCAGTCACCAAAATCCGAAGATAGCTTGCCACACCTACAGGAGCGGAAAGGACCTTAGCATCTTCAGGAATGGCAAAGGATATGATTCGCTTTCGATCAGGGTATGAACTCGGAGCAGGAAATCTATCGACCAACTTCGGAACGAAAGAAACCCCGCTCGTGCCGGTGGATGGACTTTTCCTCGGTACTTCCAGGTTACCGATCCCAAAGGTATCTTCAGCAGACGCCGAATACACGCCATCAAAGAAACCACAGAAAGGGCCTTCCGGTACATGGCCCCTGCCCGGGGAACGTTCTTTTGCTGCTTGGGCCTTGTTGAGTGTCGACTCCGAGAAGGAAGGAGAATCTATCATCTCTATGGGGCCTAAGACTCCCTGCGAAGCCCCCTCGCATCGTTAGAAGCCCCAGCTCTTGCCCCCATTTTGGAGCTCCCAACTCGATGAAGGTCTGTTTTATCGGCTCTCAGCTCGGGGACTCCCTGTCCTTCAGTTTGGGACAGTTCGCTACCCAAAAAGTCAAAATCCTCATCTTCTTCGGACTCGTCCCTCAATCGACAAAGTGAGTCCGAGGATAGTATTCGATCATCAATGTTGCTCTTGGGCTTAGGAGCTATCCTCTTCTTCGGCCTCTTTTTCCCGGGCTCTGAAGAACTGGGGGCTTCTTTCCTCTTTTTCTCTTTCTCCTACTTTGAAACAGGGGGCTCGCAGGGAACCTCATCACCAGTAGACGCAGGCCTCACTTCAACGCCCTTCAATAGACCTACAAATGAAGAGTAAAGCAAATTAGAAATCAACAACCTGAAACGCTGAGTTCAAACTTAACCTGTCTCACCATGGAGTGGGGCCTCCCAACAGCCCTTCGAGAGCTCACGCCAAGCACGTTCCGAATAGGGTCTCTAGGACACTATTCTTTCGACCCATTCCTTCAGATGAGGAATCGCGGCCGGCATACGAGATACGGCTACATCATATGAAACTGGTTAGTAAAGTGACGAAGGGAAAAACATTGAACAAGTTGAGATATAGGATAACACTTACCGTTCATGTTCTATTTCTCGGGGAATGGCATGTCTTCTGCCGGAATCAGGTCCGATGTCTTCACTCGAACGAATCGGCCCATCCAGCCACGGTCGCTATCCTCATTGATGCTAGACAAGGGGGCTTTGCTTGCCCGACGAGCAAGTTTTTATTAATCCCCCTCGGAAAAGTCAGGGACTGTATAACCGCAGAAGGTGATCGACGGTTAAAGGATGCCCGTCGATCTTGCTTACAAAAAAGTGAAGGAGAATGACTATTCTCCAGAAAGAGGGGTGGATCTGACCCAATGTTACTTCATACCTTTTGCAAAAAGAAACGATAATCAGGTCCTAAGGGCCCAACGTGAAGGGGTAAGTGTAAACACTCAAATAACCCTCCACGTGGGTGGTGATCGACTCTTCCGGTGAAGGAACGACCGCACACTTGCCCATCCAATTACAGTCTTCTTTGACCTTGTTAAGGACTTTGTCCATAATCGAACAAATATACCTCGTGACCAGTTCACACCGGCCCGGTATCGAGGAGGTCTTATCCACTTTAAAGTCTGCACCGATTGAACATCCAGTCAGTACAAACGCCTTCAAAGGAGGTTCAGCCATGGTCTCCTCAGCATCAACAGGTTGAGGATCTTCAGTAGGTTGAGAGGAAGAAGGGGTCTATCTCTGAGGAACGGATTTAGAGGTCTTCGCCATTGTTGTTAAGAGATAAAGAAGTTAGAAGATGCAGGTGTAAGATAAGAACAAAATGGAGATCACTTGCAAGGAAACTTAGAGAAATTGAAGAAGGGAATGATTCAATTGATCAGATAACTTAAACGCCTGAAATTGAAGAGGAAGAAGGGTATTTTTAACCCCTCAAAAGCGGCGGTTCGCGTCCCAAAGAAGCAAAGCATTAATTGGCATGTACTGATATTGCAGGGGTTTGTCTCAAGTTTGTCTCTGATGAGACGTTTTCGATACGTACCACGTACGTCACAGTTCCACCATCATTTATCAGTATAATGATTTGTTTCCTTTGATGGGACCCTTCGACTTCCGTGCCACACACGTCATAAGTATGTCGCCATTCAAACTAACCAAAAAGTTAAGGCTCACATCGTTTATCGTCATTACTCTCCAAAAAACGAGGGGACTATCATCTGTATGGGGTCGAACTCGGGACCGCCTACATATGGACAAATCGGGCTCGAGTCTGTACGGTTGGTATCAATCGTAATTACTGCTCGGTAAACTGGGGTCGAGGTACCAAAGATCGAAGATCAAGACCGAATAACATCGAAGTGGAATATCGATGTACCAAAGATCGAAGGTCGAGATCGAACAACATCGAATCAGAATACGAAGCCATGGTGCCCGAGATGAGTCTATCGAGCTCGATTCCAGGAAATGTCCTAGGGTAAGTTATCAAATTTGAATGACGAAAGGACTGAAAATTCTATGATAAGTAAGCATCTCGGCGGGAATCACGGCATCAATTAATAAGATCGTTAAATCAGCAAATCAAGAGATATTTTACATTGTAAATAGATTCTTGCCTTGTATAAAAGATTATACCCACGCTATATAAAGGGGCAATATAATTGTTCAAAGGAGTCACACGAAACAATCATCAATACAAATAAAAGAAAACAGCTTTTATTATTTTATATATTATTTTATCCGTCTGGTTCCATTTATATTTATTGTTCATCTTGGAAGAATCAGTCAAGGCCAGGATTATCCAAGGCTTGTGGTTTGCATCTCTTCTCCATTCATCTATTGACTTTAATTTCTATTACATTATTCGTTATTTGTATCAAATTGAATCACATATCCTTAAAATCACGTATAAATTCAATTGTTATCCGAAATTTAGGGTAAACACGTATATACTGAGAATGATATTCCAGAATCAATAATATAATTATCAAGAGCATGCCATATAATCTATAGAATTTGTTCACAAATTAAAAAGCTTGATTAAAAACATATATGTCATAATTTCGAAGAGAGATTATTTATTTCATGATTTCATTTTCCTATCTTAGAATGTCGTGATGGAACCTAATCTCTAAGACTAGGTAAGCCTAACATGCATTGACAAATAATGGATGTAATAATAAAACCATTAAACTGTCATAGTAAAGATCAACAAAACAGATGTCAACAACTCCCCAAAAACCTGGTGGAATCGATTCATAAACTCTACAAGAATGTATTAATAATCTCGAGATACAATACTGTTTGGAATACGAAATAACAGTAGTAAAAGATAGCAGAAGGTGGCTCCGAGGCCAGCGGACGTCGAGCAGGTATACCTTGATGTCTCCAAAAAGCAGCAAATCAATCACTACCCTCCGGCACGGGAAAATGTACCTGGATCTGCACAAAAACATGCAGAAGCGTAGTATGAGTACACCAAAATGGTACTCAGTAAGTATCAAGCCTAACCTCGGTAGAGTAGTGATGAGGCCAGGTCAAGACACCTACTAGGACAAGATAAACTAAGCAAAAATATAATAAAGACGAATAACGGAAAGCGGAAAAATGAATAATCACAAAGCAGTTTAATAACATAAGCTAATGACAGATTTTAAAACAAAAAGGCAAAAGGAAGGGAACACCTAACGAGAACCACAAGTAATCAAATACGGACAAGAACATGTAAAATAGGAAAGAAAGCAACAAGAACTGTTCGACCAATAAACCTTCAACATGGGATATACAACAAGAATCACAACCGAGGTACCGCCTCGTATTCACATTTCACAATTTCAATCACTTCATTATATCACCGCGTGAGTCTTGCATTTAGTTTTTAAAAATTATTTTTGCGAAATAGCTACACGCGTTCTAGCCTACCTTATATCACCGTGTGGCTTCAAGTAGTTCCCCTACAAGCAACACGCATATCAAGCCCACCTTGTCTTACCGCATGAGTGTCAACCCCTAGCCTTATACCACCGTATGCATATCAATATCATAACACAATCACAACTCGCACCACAAGTGTTCATATGCCACAACTTGCCAAAAAGTCAATAATACCAATGTTTTCACAACAAATAGCTCATGGATCAGTCATAATATTTTCAATAATCTCAATAACAGCAAGATGAATGAGGAATACTCAACAAGGAAACATACCTCAATAATTAACAACTTAACCTCAAAGTAATAACCACTTTTACAACTTCAACACTAATAACACGACAAGAGGATATTCTACGAAATAACAACTTCAAGTAAGAGTAATTCAACAACAAAGAGGTAACAAGACAATAAAAAAAATAACAACTTCAACTAAAATATATGAAAGCAATATAACGAGAAAGAGGTAGAACAAGTGCTAGCAACGTCTAATAAGGCATGTAGGAGTAGATTAACACATGTAAGAGTAGACTGATAATGAAAGATGTAACATGTTATGACAATTCAATTAAGGCATGGAAAGAGTCTAAAGAACCTAAACATGTCAGAAAACCAATATAGCCCGTGTACACACTTGTCACCTCCCGTACACGTCTTCTACATAACACAATTAGCACAATCAACCCAATTCCTAAGGGGTAGTTTCCCTCACACAAAATTAGACAAGACACTTACCTCAAACAAGCCAAATCAACCCCTTAATAAACCTTTTCTGTGAATATCCAACTCAGGACGGCTCGAATCTAGCCAAAATAACTTAACACCATAAATACAAACCGTAGAAAATAATTTCAGATAATAAAGTTATAATCTTTAAAGAAAATTAAAAATCCAACCTCGAGCGCGCACCTCGAAATCCGATAAAATTTACAAAATTTGTAAACCAATTTTGATACGACTTCAACCATACTAAAATCAACTAATTCCGACCTCAAATCGACCTTCAAACCCTCAATTCATAGTTTTGGAAAGTTTTCACAAAATTTCCCAAATTTTCTAACTCAAAACACTAATTAAATGATAAAACAACGATGGAATCATGAATAATAAGCAAGTTCGAGTAAAAAAATACTTACCCCAATTGAATCCTTCAAAATCCCCTCCAAAATCGCCCAAAATCGAGCGCTCCAACTCAAAATATGGATAATGAAATAAAACCCTCGAACTTCTCTATTTCTGCCGAACGATGTTCGCTTCAGCAGCCTCTCTGTCGCATCTGCCACACCGCACATGTGGAAAAATCCATCGTGGTGAAGCTCAGGGACTTCGCTTCTGCGGCACAAATAGCGCACCTGCGCTTGCGCTTTCAAGGACCAACAACGCAACTGTTATTCTCGCTTCTGCACAAAAACTCCTCACCTACGATCTCCCGTCCAAGGTCCCAATTCTGCACCTACGGAACAACTCTAACTCCTGCAGTTGCATATCTGCGCACTCCTATCTGCACCTGCGAACACACTCAACCAATGCCTAAACCGCTACTGCGATCCCATGGCCACTTCTGCGGTCTCTCACCTGCGGCCCAAAACCACGCAGTTGCAATCACAGCAGAAGCTTTAAGCTTCATCAATTTCCTTAAGTCCAAACTCACTCTGATTCCAATCCGGATCATACCCGACGCCCCCAGGACTCCATCCAAACATATCAACACATCCTAAAACATGATACGAACTCAGTTGAAGCCTCGAATCACATCAAATAACATCAAAATCATGAATCGCACGCCAATTCAAACTTAACGAAACAATGAACTTCTAACTTCTAAAACTAATGCCGAATCATATCAAACCAACTCCGATTGACCTCAAGTTTTACACACAAGTCATAAATGACACAAAGGAACTATTCCAACTCCTCGAACCAAAATCCAGACTCGATATCAACAAAGTCAACTCTCGGTCAAACCTATCAACCTTCCAAACCTTCAACTTTATAACTTTCTCCAATTCAAGTCAAGACGACCTACAGACCTCCAAATCAATATTTGGACATACGCCTACGTCCAAAATCACCATACAAAGCTGTCAGGACCCTCAAAACTCTATTCCGAAGACGTCTATACAAAAGTCAAACTCCGGTCAACTCTTTCAACTAAAGCTTCCAACCTTGGAACCAAGTGTCCTAATTCACTCTGAAACTCACCTCGCAACAAACCAACCACCCCAGCAACTCATGTAACCACAAGTGAGCATAGTGAAGGCAATAAATGGGGGGAAAGGGGATAAAATACTCAATATGACCAGCCGGGTCGTTACATTTTCCCCCCTCTTAAAAAAATGTTCGCCCTCAAACGAGTATAAAGACATACCTGAAGTGCTGAAAAGGTGAGGATAATGGCTACGTATATCATGCTCGGTCTCCAAGTCGCCTCCTCCACTAGTTGACCCCTCCATTGAACCTTCACTGAAGCAATGTTCTTTAACCTCAACTTTCGGACCTTCATGTCCAAGATGGCCACTGGCTCCTCAACATAAGTCAAATCCTTATCCAATTGGACCAAGCTAAAATCTAATACATGATACGGATCACCATAATACTTCTGGAGCATGTAAACGTGGAACACTGGGTGAACTGCAGAGAAGCTGGGTGGCAATGCAAGCTTGTCGGCCACCTCCCCTACTCTCTCACGGATCTCAAAATGACCAATATACCTAGGGCTCAACTTGCCCTTCTTCCTGAACCTCATCGCACGCTTCATGAGTGAAACCCGGAGCAAAACCCTCTCTCCAACCATAAATTCTATATCACGAGCCCTCCAATCAACATAACTCTTCTGTCTAGACTGCGTTGTATGAAGCCGATCCTAAATCAACTTGACTTTATTCAAGGCATCTCGCACCAATTCGCAACAACCTAGGCTCTCCCGGTTCGATCCAACTAACTGGAAAACAGCACTGCCTCCCATATAGGGCCTCATAAGGAGCCATTTGAATACTTGACTGGTAGTTGCTGTCGTAGGCGAACTCTGCAAGCGACAAGAACTGATCCCAAGAACCCTCGAAATCCATAACATAGGCACGATTCATATCTTCTAATATCTGAATGGTGCGCTCAGACTGTTCATCCACCTGGAGGTGAAATGTTGTACTCAACTCAACCCGTATGTCTAACTCATGCTGCACATCTCTCTAGAAATGCGATGTGAAATGTGTGCCTCAATTGGAGATAATGGACACTAGCATGCCATGGAAACGAACAATCTTACGGATATAGACCTAAGCCAGCTGCTCTAAAGAATAGGTAGTCACCACCAGGATGAAATGAGCCGACTTGGTCAAATTGTCTACAATAATACATACTGCATCAAATTTCTTCAAAGTTCGTGGGAGCTCAACAACGAAGTCCATGGTAAAACTCTCCCATTTCCACTCAGGAATCTCGAATCTCTGAAGCAAATAGCCCGGCCTTTGATGCTCGTACTTCACCTCCTAACAGTTTAGGCATCAAGCACATACTCCACTATATCTTTGTTCATTCTCCTCCACTAATAGTGCTGCCTCAAATCCTGATACATCTTAATGGCACCCAAATGAGTGGAATACCACAAACTATGGGCCTCCTCAAGAATCAACTCACACAACCCATCCACATTGCGCACACATAATCAGCCCTGCATCCACAACACCCCATCATCTCCAACACAAATCTACTTGGCATCGCCATGTTGTACCGTGTCCTTAAGGACAAGCAAATGGGGTTGTCATACTGACGCTCTCTGATGCACTCATATAAGGAAGACCGAGAAATCATGCAAGCAAGAACCCGACTGGTCTACGAAACATCCAATCTAACAAACTGATTAGCCAAGGCCTGAACGTCTAGGTCTAGTGGCCTCTCTGCTGCCGGTAGATATGCCAAACTGCCCAAACTCTCCACCTTTCTAGTCAAGGCATCGGCTACCATGTTGACCTTCCCGGGATGATATAGAATAGTGATATTATATTCTTTAAGCAACTCTAACTATCTCTGCTGCCGCAAGTTAAGATCTTTCTGCTTGAACAGATACTGGAGACTCCGGTGGTCGGTATACACCTCACATGGGACACCGTACATATAATGCCTCAAAATATTTAATGCATGAACAAAAGCTATCAATTCCAAGTCGTGAATCAGATAATTCTTCTCATGAACCTTCAGCTGCAGATACGCTTAGGCAATCACCCTACCATCTTGCATCAACACCGTGCCAAGCTCAATAAGAGCCGCATCATAATACACGACGTAAGACCTCGTGCCTGTAGGTAGCACTAACGCTGGGGCTTTAGTCAAAGCAGTCTCGAGCTTTTGAAAGCTTGCCTCACACTTCTCAAACCATCTGAAAAGAGCACCCTTCTAGATCAATCCAGTCAAAGGTGTTGAAATGGATGAGAAACCCTCTACAAAACATCAAAAATATCCGGCCAAACCAAGGAAACTCCGAACCTCAGTAGCTAAAGACAGACTGGGCCAACTTTGAACTGCTTCAATCTCCTTTAGATCAACCTTAATCCCCTCACTCGACACCACATGACCCAAAAATGCAACTAAATCAAGCGAGAATTCACCCTTTGAGAATTTTACATATAACTTCTTCTCTCTCAAGATCTGGAGCACGATCCTCCGATGCTGCTCATGATCCTCCCGACTGCGGGAGTACACCAAGATGTCATCAATAACGACAATGACGAATGAATCAAGATGCGGCTGGAATACACTATTCATCAAATGCGTAAATATTGTTGGGGCATTGGTCAGCCCAAATGACATCACAAGGAACTCGTAGAGACCATACCGAGTCCTGAAGGTAGTCTTCGGAATATCCGGATCCCGAATCTTTAGCTGATGATACCCTGACCTCAGATCAATCTTTGAGAACACTCTAGCATCCTGTAGCTGGTCAAATAAGACATCAATGTGTGGCAATGGGTACATGTTCTTTATTGCAACCTTGTTCAGCTGTTTATAATCAGTACACATCCGCATAGAACTATCCTTCTTCTTCATAAGCAGAACCGGAGCATCCCACGGCAAAACACTAGGTTGGATGAAACCCTTATCAAGCAACTCCTGTAGCTGCTCCTTCAACTCCGCTGGTGCCATAAGATATGGTGGGATAGAAACCGGTTGAGTGCCCGGCAACAAGTCAATACCAAAATCGATATCTCTATCCGGTGGCATGCCTGGAAGATCTACTGGAAATACATCTAGGAAGTCTCTCATGATCGGAACTGACTCAACAGTAGGAGTATCAGCATTGATATCTCTCACAAAGTTTAGATATGCATCACACCCCTTCTCAACCATTCGCTAAGCCTTTAGAAAGGACACAAGCTTGCAAGGAATATAATCCAACATACCCCTCTACTCTAACCGCGGGAAACCTGGCATAGCCAGTGTCACCGTCTTGGCATAACAATCCAGAATAGCGTGATAGGGTGACAACCAATCCATGCCCAAGATCACGTCAAAGTCTAAGATATTGAGTAATAATAGATCAACGCTGGTCTCAAAACCACCAATAACAACTAAACACGACCAATAAACACGGTCCACAACAATAGAATCTCCCACAGGCATGGACACATATACTAGAAAGCTCAAAGAATCACGAGATATATCCAAATACGGAGCAAAGTAAGATGACACATATAAATAAGTGGATCCTAGATCAAATAAGACTGACGCATCTCTATGGAAAACCAAAAAAATACCTGTTGACTGCGTCTGATACGACCGCCTCTGTCCTACCAGGAAAAGCATAGATACGAACCTAGCCTCCCCCTCTAGGACAACCTCTACCTGCCTAACATCCACCACTAGCTGGTGGGGTAGGTGGAGCTGCAACTGGAGCAGTAACCATGGCCGGAGCACCACTAGAAGCTGGAAGTGCTAAATGAACTGGACGACTCATATAGCCCCTGCCATGACGGACTGCAGCTGGGGCGTGGGCACCACTATATCCTCCAGAATCTCGAGGCCTCTTGGCCTCCCTGTCCTCTCTCTCACGGTCCCCCATACCCTCCAACCTCTGCGCGATCTCTACTACCTGCTGATACGGAGTATCCGTCTCCAACTCTCAAGCCATGCTGAATATAATACCACATTTGAGCCCCTTGATGAATTTGTGAACTCGCTCTCTGACTATAGAAACAAAAGCAGGTGCATTCCGGGACAACTCACTAAATCTGATAGCATACTTTGACACTGTCATAGTTCCCTGCTGCGGCTGCTCAAACTCTATGCACCATGCATCCCGAGGAGTCTGGGAACAAACTCTCTCAGGAACAACTCTGAAAATTGAGCCCAAGTGAGCGAAGCTGCATCGGCTGCCCTACCCTCCTTGTAAGCCTGCCAGCGCTGATACGCTGCTCCTGACAGTTGGAATGTAGTAAAAGCAACTCTGCTCGTCTCCATAATACCCATGGTGTGGAGAATACGATGGCACTACTCTATAAAAACCTACGCATCCTCAGTAGCTAGGCCACTGTAAGTAGGAGGATGATACTTCTTGAACCTCTCAAGTCTCAGCTGCTCCTCCTCAGATACCACCGCTCTAACCTCGGGTTGAACCGGAACAACAGGCTACACTGGCATAACTCCTGGGGCCTGATCAACTTGGACCCGCTGCTCTGGAGTATGGGCTGCGAAACTTGAGCTCCTCTCTCGGCCTAAGAGGTAGCTGGTACGAGGGGAATCAATCCCGCCTGAGTTAGAAAGCCGAACATTCTCATAAATTGTGATTGGGTCTCCTGAAGTGCAGGGGTAAAAACAGGCACCTCGGGTGCCTATCCCCAACCGGAGCTATTGGTGGCTCCACAGTCATTGCTCAGGCAGGTGCTCTAGCTGCACCACGTGCCCCTCCTCGGCTTTTGTCCCGGCCCCGATCTCTCGCGGCCCTAGCAAGTGGTGCGGGTGTCTAATCTTCAGATCCAACAGTGTGTGTCCTCACTATCTGTGAGAGCATAGAAAGACAAAGATTCATATTTTGAAGTCAACCAATTCGCATGATAAGGAATCAAAGAAGGGAATTTCCTAACGGTTCTATAGCTTCTCGAAGATAAGTACAGACATCTCCATACCGATCCGCAAGACTCTACTAAATTTTCTTATGACTCATAACACCTATAAACCTAGAGCTCTGATACCAACTTGTCACGACCCTGTTTTACCACCTTAGGATGTCGTGATGGCACCTAGTCTCTAAGGTTGTCAACAACTCCCCATAACCTGGTGGAATCGAGTCATAAACTCTACAAGAATGTACTAATAGTCTCGAGATACAATACTATTTGGAACAGGAAATTACAGTAATAAAAAATAGCAGAAGGTGACTCCAAGTCCGGCGAACGTCGAGAAATTGCAATTAAGTTAGGGTATGATCTTCATCAGCTTAATTGTTTCATGATCCTCAACTGTTTCTCTGACCTATGCATCTTAATGAATATTTGGACATTCAAAACATTCCTGCAGAAGAAGTGAGAAATCCAGAGTACATTTAGACAAAACTCGTTTTCAAAGGATATACTGAACAAGTCCAATTATGTACTTCTAGAAACTAAACAAGCCACGAAAAGCAAGAAAGATGAGGAACAAAAAAATTCGAGGAACAGAGAGTTGTATTTTTATCACAATTAATTTTTTTGCTCACTGTAATTGCTTATTATTATTATTATTATTATTATTATTATTATTTTAATCCTTATTTATTTTCATATTGTCACCATTTACTATTATCAGCTTTATTTTCTCTTTAGCATTACCACAATATATGTTCATGACATTTATTAATTACTAGTATTAGGTATAACATTATTTCATCATATCAAAATATTACAAATCATTTATTTAATCCCATATCGCAGTCTCAAATGTTAACCATTATTATTCCATCTCCAATTTATTTGATACTTTGTTATTATTATTTTTGTTTTGCTGATTTCTCGATCAACTTTTCCTTTCTTAAAAAAAAAAGCTAACCCTTCTTAAATATTGTCTCTAACGGCTCTTTGGTAGAAAAACATATCTCCACCTTACACCATCTTACCGACCCCTTTGTGATGTCTTCCTCTTCTTTCACATTCACTGAGAACGAAACACCACCCTCTCCCTTTTCAAACCATCACCCTTTTAGATGATGCAAATCTGATCTACGCAGTTATGGAGATTTTTTCCATTGGAGCCCTATTTAATATCCATTTTAGAATTTTTAAACAAAATGTAGTCCCTTAATCTATAATTGGAATTAAGGAAAAATAGGCCACCAAAAAAGGATCTTGTAACAATTCAACCGGTCGTTTTGAGTATTGTAGACATATTCCACCATTTATCACTTCTTCTATGATAATTTATGATTATGTGACTTTTCAAGGTGGTTGGTTTGGTTTCGGGTGAGTTTCAGAGTGAATTGGGACACTTAGTCCCAAGGTTGGAAGCTTTAGTTGATCGGAGTTTGACTTTTGTGTAGACGACTCCGGAATAGAGTTTTGATGGTCCCGACAGCTTTGTATGGTGATTTTGGACATAGGTGTATGTCTAGATATTGATTTGGAGGTCCGTAGGTCGTCTTGGTTTGAATTGGCGAAAGTTAGAAAGTTGAAGGTTTGGAAGGTTGAAAGTTTTGACCGAGAGTTAACTTTGTTGATATCGGGCATGGATTTTGGTTTAGGGAGTTTGAATAGGTCCGTTATGTCAATTACGACTTGTGTGCAAAATTTGAGGTTAATTGGAGTTGGTTTGATATGATTTGCCATTAGTTATAGAAGTTGAAGGTTCATTAGTTTCATTAGGCTTGAATTAGGATGTGATCCATGATTTTGATGTTGTTTGGTGTTATTTGAGGCTTCGATTAAGTTCGTGTTGTTATTTAGGACATGTTGGTATGTTTGGTTGAGGTCACGGGGGCCTCGGGCGAGTTTCGGATGGTTAACGTATCGATATTTGGACTTAGAGAATTGATGAAGAATTTTGGACTGCTGGTGTAATCGCACTTGCGGTGCGCTTGGCCGCAGATGCGATGCCGCAGGTGCAGGTGGAGGGACGCAGAAACATAATTGGGTTGGCCATGGGATCTTTACGGATGCGGTGAAGGACAACATCTCTGAGTCCGTAGATGCGGATTTTGGGTCGCAGATGAAGAGAAGAGTGTCCTGGGCTTGCAACGAAGATGCGGAAGGACTACCGCAGGAGCGGACGTGCAGAAGCGCTAGAAGAACCGCAGAAGTGGACCCCCAGAAGCGAGATTACGGCTGCAGAAGCGGGAAGTCGGAGCTTTAAGTGATCTTCGTAGAAGCCGGAATTTTTCCGCAAAAGCGGGATCGTAGAAGCAATGGTGGATTCTGCAGATGCGGAATTGCTGGCAAAAGAATAATATCAAAGGGCTTAGTTGATTTTCTTATTTTTGGGATTCTGAAGTTCGGACTAGAGCAATATTTGGAGAGATTTCTACCTAGATTGAAGAGGTAAGTGACTTCTAATTCACTTTTGTCCATAACTATTGTATACCCATTGATTTTAACACCTGGATTTTGTGTCTTTTTGAGGTGAAATTTGTGAAATTTTTGGACTATGTATTGGGGAGTAACATTTGGGGATTTGAGGGTCGATTTATGGTTGGAATTAGATGATTTTGGTATGGTTGGACTCGTAATTGAACGGGTGTTCGGGTTTTTTGAATTTTATCGGGTTCCGAGGTGCAGGCAAAGGGGTTGACTTTTTGATTTTGGTTAAAGATCCTAGTTTTATTGTATGGAATAGATTTTTATAGCTTGTTTTGATTATATTAAGTTGTTTGTGAATAGATTCGAGTCGTTCGATGGCCGATTCGCGAGGCAAGGGTTTGTTGGAGCTTTGAGTTACGTGCTTTGAGGTAACTCACTCATCTAAACTTGGGTTTGAGGATATTTAACCCTAAGGACTATGTTATATGAAAGATATTGGGGTGACGTACGCGCTTGGTGACGGCGTGCGTGCGAGCACCAATCTGTTCATGGTTTTGGGAGGCCTTTAGGCTATTACCGGACTTGTTTTCTTATCATATCATGTTATCCCTGCGTTCCCTCTACTTGTTTGACTATTTAAACTATGAACCATGTTAGACATCATGTTTATGCTACGTGTTAACGGTTTAAAGACTTGCTAGGGCTATTTTTGTCGTTTCTGAGTTTATACCTTATTTGCTCACATGCTCTCAGTCATGGTACCATATCCGTGTATGATACCTCTGTCTTAGTGCTTCTTATTTGATTCCTCACATGTTGTTGATACCACTTAAGGGTAATTCTCTAAAATTGAGTATTTGTGACGTGTTTATCTGTGACTTGGACGGTAAATGACTGAGTTTGGGCCTTAGAGCTGGATAGATACTGATTTTGAGGTGACGCGTACGCCAGGCCCATATTGGGCTAAGTGTTATTGTTTTTGGGGAGACGTGAGCACTAGGCCTCATTATTGGGCTAAATGACTAATATTAGCCCTTGCGCAAGATCCGCCCCTCCTGAGTCTGACATGTCAGAAGTGGGGGCAGGCACAGTATTTCACACATGTACTTACTGATGGGCAGTTATGCCAGGCACCCGTCCAGTGCTAAGTGTAAATATTCTTGATATGATCCACTGTGATATTGTTGATTAACGTGTATCCCTGACATATAGGCATAGAGATGTACATTTCTCATGCTACGTGATAATTTACCTATTTTATCTGTGTTGAGCTTTAACTGTTATACTTCAAAGCATTCCTAAATTACTGAATGTGAACAAGCTGAACTTGATAGTATCTGTTGTTGTTTCTACGATTTATCTTTTATGTTATGAATTGTTACCGGTTATTAATATTGGCATTTGGTTTGTTGTTCTGAGCTCGTCACTGCTTCCAACCCAAGGTTAGTGGTGTTACTTATTGAGTATATTGGGTCGGTTGTACTCATACTACACTCTGCACTTCGTGTGCAGATCCAGGTACATCCGGTCACGGTGATTTTCAGACAAGAGTCGTGCCAGCTTTCGGGAGACTATGAGGTAGCTGTCATATCGTCCGCAGTCCTTGAAGTTCTCTTCCTGTTATCTTTATCTTTACTGTTCTTATAATCAGACAGTTGTATTAGAGGATTTTGCTTGTACCTTGTCATTTAGTAGTGCTTGTGTACTTATTGACACCAGATTTTAGGGTTGGTTGTAGCAATATTTTGTCTTTATTCTCAGATATTTTTATGGTATTCATCCGATGTTGGGTCATTAGATCATTTATTCCATTTTCATTGATATCATGTGATTGTTGGCTTACCTAGCGGGTTAGGTTAGGTGTCATCACGAATTGTGGATTTGGGATTGTGACAAGTTGGTATGAGAGCACTAGGTTGCTTAGGTCTCACGAGTCACGAGCAAGTTTTTGTCAAGTCTTGCAGATCGCTACGGAGACGTCAATACTTATCTTCGAGTGGCTACCGAACTATTAGGAAACTTCATTTTCTTGCATTCTTATTGTGCGAATTTGTTAATTTCAAAGTTTGAAACTTGACTCTTCTATCCGTTCATAGATGGTGAGGACACGTGCGGTCGGATCAGGCGGACGGCCACCAGTACCCCCAGTTAGGGCTGCGAGAGGTCGGGGCTGCGATAGAGGCCAAGGTCTAGCTAGTACTACAGCTAGAGCAGCACCTATGGAGCCGCTAGTTGCTCTAGCTGATGAGCAGATACCATATTGTTGAGCCGGTGGAACTAGCTCAGGCACCAGTTGTGCCCATTGTGATTTCAGGCCATCTGGAGGACTTAGCCCATATTTTGATTGTGTGCACGAGCCTTGCACAGGCAGTCTCAGTTCTAGCTATACCATCCACTTCTCAGGTGGGGGGAGGTGCTCAGACTCTTGCCGCCCGTACTCCAGAGCAAGTAGATCAAGGACACCAGACGCTGGGGGTACTACCAGCCCAGCCAGTTACTGCTGCTCGAGCCGAGATTGGCCCACCTATGAGTGATGAGGAGCAGAAGAGACTAGAGAGGTTTGGGAGGCTTAAGCCTTCAGAGTCAGCGGGGAGGGGGGGAGTCAGAAAATACTCAGGATTTCTTATACCGGTGTCAGCGGATTCTTCGTACAGCGGGTATTTTTGGGACCAGTGGAGTTACATTTACCACCTTTCAGCTTATTGGACAGCCTACAAATAGTGACATGCCTATTAGTTGAGCAGGCCAGTTGGCCGCAGTGCCACTTTCATGGCGTGAGTTCTCCATTCTCTTTTTGGAAAAGTTTGTCCCACAAACTCGTAGGGAGGAGCTGGTAGAGATTTTGAGCAGCTACGCCAAGGAGATATGAGTATGAACCAGTATGAGATGAGATTCGCAAATTTGGCCCGTCATAATTTATGGTTGGTTCTCACAGAGAGAGAGGATCAGGAGGTTCATTGATGGCCTCTACTATGGCCTACATTACAGTTTGGCCCGAGAGGCCGAGACAGATTCTAGGTTTGATCAAGTGGTCGAATTTCTAGGCGCTTGGAGTCGGTTCGCAGGCTGGAGCGGGAGGAGCGGGAGGGAAAGAGGCCTCTTAGTTTTGGTGGTTTCAGTGGTACCTCATCTGGAGGTCAGTCACATCACAACAACGGTCGTCCTTACAGGCTCGCTCAGATGGCTCATTCGATTCATCAGGGTGCATCAGCTAGTCATGGTTTATACAGCGCTCGTCCGGGTCAGTCATCTTTTAGTGCCCTCCTAGCTTAGAGTTCATCCCGTGCTCCATTAGTTCAGGGTTCATCAGTACCAGGTTCTTCCACTGGCAATTCTAGTTCTTGGGGTCCTATTCAGGCCCCACTTTCATTTCCAAATCGAGGTTGTAACGATTGTGGAGAGTTGGGGCATGTGAGGAAGTATTGCCATCGTCACTACAGAGGTCCAGTGCTGCAGGGAGGCTAGTATACGACCCCTGCACCAGTTGCTTCATGACCCGCTCAGCCAGCTCGGGGTGGGACTCAGGTAGTTTGAGGTCGCCCTAGAGGGGGAGGTCAATCAGGTGGTAGTCAGGCTCGATGCTATGCTTTTCCCCCCATGCCAGAGGTAGTTGCTTCAAACGCAGTGGTCACAGGTATTGTTTCAGCGTACCACAGGGATGCTTCAATTTATTTGACCCTAGTTCCACTTATTCATATGTATCATCGTACTTTGCTCGTTATTTGGATATGCCTCGTGATTCCTTAGTTACACATGTTCATGTATCTACACTGGTGGTTGATTATATTATTGTGGACCGTGTATATCGGTCATGTGTGGTGACTATTGGGGGATTAGAGATGATAGTTGATCTTTTACTACTTAGCATGGTTGATTTTGACATGATTTTAGGCATGGATTGGTTGTCACCATGTTTGCTATTCTGGATTGTCACGCTAAGACCATGATGTTGGTGATACCAGGAATGCCTAGGGTTGAGTGAAGAGGTTCTCTGGACTATTTCCCAGTACAGTGATTTCATATTTAAAGGCCCAACGGATGGTTGGGAAGGGATGTCTGGCATATTTGGCCTTCGTGAGGGAAGTCAGTGCTGATACTCCTATCATTGAGTCTGTTCCGGTAGTGAGAGACTTTCCGGATGTGTTTCTTGCAGACTTGTCGGGCATGCCACCCAACAGAGACATTGATTTTGGTATTAACCAAGTGCTAGATATTCAGCCCATCTTTATTCCTCTACATAGTATGGCACCAGCAGAGTTGAGGGAATTGAAAGAACAACTTCAGGAGCTACTTGATAAGGGATTCATTAGGCCTAGTGTGTCGCCTTGGGGTGCACCAGTTCTGTTTGTGAAGAAGAGAGATGGTACTATGCGGATGTGCATTGATTACAGGCAGTGGAACAAAGTTAAAATTAAGAACAAGTACCCACTACCACGCATTGATGACTTATTTGACCAGCTACAGGGTGCTAGATTATTCTCTAAGTTGATTTGAGGTCTGGGTATCACCAGTTAAAGATTCGGGATTCTGATATTCTGAAGACGACATTCAGGACACGCTATGGTCACTACGAGTTTCTTGTAATGTCTTTTGGACTGACCAACGCCCCAGCAGCATTTATGCATCTGATGAACAGTGTATTCCAGCCATATCTTAAATTTTTTGTCATAGTATTCATTGATGATATACTGGTGTACTCACGTAGCCAGGCGAATCATAAGCAGCATATGAGGATTGTAATCCAGATGTTGAGGGAGAAGAAGCTTTATGCTAAATTTTCCAAGTGTGAGTTTCTGCTTGATTCAGTGGCGTTCCTAGGGCACGTGGTGGCTAATGAGGGGATCAAGGTAAATCTAAAGAAGATTGAGGCAGTTCAGAGTTGGCTCAATCGTGTTCAGCTACTGAGATTCGGAGTCTTCTTGGTTTGGCCGGATATTATCGTTGTTTTGTGGAATGTTTCTCTTCCATTATTGCACCTTTGACTAGATTGACCTAGAAGAGTGCCCCATTCAGGTGGTTTGATGAGTGTGAGGAGAGCTTTTAGAAGTTCAAGATTGCCTTGACCACAGCTCCAGTTCTATTTTTGCCTTCAGCATTGGTTCATATACTGGTTATTGTGATTCTTCTCGGATTGGTATCGGGTTTGTCTTGATGCAGGAGGGTGTGGGGTGATTTCTTATGCTTCACGTCAGTTGAAGCCCTATGAGAAGAACTACCCCGTTCATGATTTAGAGTTGGCAACCATTGTACATGCATTGAAGATTTGGAAGCACTATCTCTACGGTGTGTCCTGCGAGGTATTTACAGATCATCAGAGTGTACAACACTTGTTCAAGTAAAAAAATCTAAATTTGAGGCATTGGAGGTGGTTGGAGCTGTTAAAGGACTATGATATCACCATTTTGTATCATCCTAGAAAGGCCAACGTGGTCGCCGATGCCTTGAGTAGAAAGACTATCAGTATGGGTAGCCTTGTATATATTCCTATCTGTGAGACACTGCTAGCAACAGATGTCCAGGCTTTGGCCAATCAGTTCATGATATTAGATGTTTCGGAGCCTAGTCGAGTTCTAGCTTGCATGGTTTCTCGGTCTTCTTTGTATGAGCGCATCAGAGAGCGTCATTATGTTGACCACTATTTGCTTGTCCTTAAGGACACACTACAACACGGTAATGCTAAGGAGGTTTCTATTGGATATGATGGAGTGTTGCGGATGCAAGGTCGGATTTGTGTGCTCAATGTGGATAGGTTGCGTGAATCAATTCTTAAAGAAGCCTGTAGTTCGTGGTATTCCATCATCCGGGTGCCACCAAGATATATCAGGACTCAAGGCAACACTATTGGTGGAGAAGAGTGAAGAAATATATAGTAGAGTATGTGGCTTAGTGCTTGAACTGTCAACAGGTGTAGTACGAGCATCAGAGGCCGGGCGATTTGCTTTAGAAACTTGAGATCCCCGAGTGGAAATGGGAGCGTGTTGCCATGGACTTTGAAGAAATTTGATGCAGTTTGGGTGATTGTGGACTAGTTGACTAAGTCTTCACATTTTATTCCTGTTGTGACTACCTATTCTTCAGAGGGCCTAACTGAGATCTATATGTGCGAGTTTGTTCATCTTCACAGTGTGCCGGTGTCCATTATTTCTAATGAGGGCACGTAGTTCACATTGCAGTTTTGGACAGCAGTGCAGTAAGAGTTGGGCACACGGGTTGAGTTGAGTACAGCATTCCACCCCCAAAGGGACAGATAGTCCGAGCGCACCATTTAGATTTTGGAGGATATGATACGCGCTTGTGTTACGAATTTCGGTGGTTCTTGGGATAAGTTTCTACCACTTGTAGAGTTTGCCTACAACAACAGCTACCAATCGAGTATTTAGATGGCTCCTTATGAGGCTATATGGGAGGTACTGTTGTTCTCCAGTCGGTTGGTTTGAGCCGGAAGATGCTAGGTTATTGGGTACTGATTTGGTTTGGGATGCCTTAGAGAAAGTCAAGATGATTCAGGATCAGCTTCGCACAGCACAGTCTAGACAGAAGAGTTATGTTGATTGGAAGGTTCATGATGTTGCCTATATGGTGGGAGAGAAGGTATTGCTCATAGTTTCACCCATGAAGGGTGTGATGAGGTTCGGAAAGAAGCACAAGTTGAGCCCTCGGTATATTGGCCATTTTGAGGTGCTTGAGAGGATTGGAGAGGTGGCCTACAAGCTTGCATTGCCACCTAGTCTATCAAATGTTCGCCCATTATTTTATGTTTCTATGCTCCGGAAGTATTACAGTTATCCATCTCATGTTTTGGATTTCAGCACGGTTCATATATGGGGATTTGACTTATGATGTAGAGCCTATGACCATTTTGGATCGGCAGTTTTGAAAGTTGTGATCAAAGAATATAGCTTCAGTGAAAGTTCAGTGGAGAGGCCAGCCAGTCGAGGAGGCTACTTGGGAGACCGAGCGGGAGATGCGAAGTAGATATCAACACCTATTTGAGACTCCAGGTATGATTCTAGACCCAGTCAAGGATGAACGTCTGTTTAAGAAGGGAAGAATATAACGACCAGGCCGGTCGCTTTGAGTATTGTAGACCTGTTCCCCTATTTATCGCTTGTTCTATGTTCATTTATGGATATGTAACTTGCCGGGGTAATTGGTTTAGTTTTGGGAATTTTTTTGAGTAAATTCAGACACTTAGTCCCAAGGTTGGAAGCTAAAGTTGAAAGAGATGACCGGAGTTTGACTTTTTTGTAGATGACTCCGGAATGGAGTTTTGATGGATCTGATAGCTTTGTATGGTGATTGTGGACTTAGGAGTATTTTTGGATATTTATTTGGACGTCTGTAGGTCGTTTTGGCTTGAATTGGCGAAAGTTGGAGAGTTGAAGGTTTGGAAGGTTGAGAGGTTTGGCCGAGAGTTGACTTTAATCGGGCTCGGATTTTGGTTCCGGGAGTTTGAATAGGTCCGTTATTTCAATTATGACTTGTGTGAAAAATTTGAGGTTAATCGAAGTTTGTTTGATATGATTCGGGATTAGTTTTAGAAGTTGAAGGTTCATTAGGCTTGAATTGGGATGCTATCCGTAATTTTGATGTTGTTTGATGTGATTTGAGGTTTCGATTAAGTACGTGTTGTGATTTAGGACTTGTTGGTATATTTGGTGAAGGTCCCAGGGGCCTACGTCGAGTTTCGGATGGTTAGTGGATCGATATTTGGAATTAGAGCATTGAAGAATTTTGGACTATTGGTGTAATCGCACCAGCGGTAGACTTGGCCGCAGATGTGACGCCACAGGTGAAACTAGAGGGACGCAGAAGTGGAATTAGGCTGGCCATGGAGTTTCGCAGCTATGGAGTAGGACCGCATCTGCGAGTTCGCAGATGCGGAGAAGCGTGGCCTAGGCTTGCAACGCAGATGCGGAAGGTCTCCCACAAGAGCGGACGCACAGAAGCACGAGGAGAACCGCAGAAGCGGGATTTTGGCTGCAAAAGACGTAGGTCGAAGTTTAAGTGATCTTCGCAGAAGCAGGGATTTTTTCGCAAAAGCGGGATCGCAGAAGCGATTATGGAGTCCATAGATGCAGAATCGATGGCAGAAGAATAAAATCGAAGGTCTTAGTTGAGTTTCTCAATTTTGGGATTTTGAAGTTCGTACTAGGGCGATTTTTGGATAGATTTCTACCTAGATTGAAGAGGTAAGTGACTTCTAATCACTTTTGTCCATAACTATTGTATACCCATTAATTTTTACACCTACATTATGTGTATTTGAGGTAAAATTTGGGGAATTTTTGGACTATGTATTGAAGAGTAAGATTTGGGATTTGATAGTCGATTTGTGGTTAGAATTAGATGATTTTGGTATGGTTGGACTCGTAATTGAACGGGTATTCAGGTTTTATGAGTTTTGTTGGGTTCCAAGGTGCGAGCCAGGGGGTTGACTTTTTGATTTTGGTTAAAGATCTTAGTTTTATCGTATGGAATCGATTCCTATAGATTGTATTGATTATATTAAGTTATTTGTGACTAGATTCGAGTCGTTCAGAGGCCGATTCGCGAGTCAAGGATTTGTTGGATCTTTGAGTTGCGGGCTTTAAGGCAAGTAACTCATCTAAATTTGTATTTGAGGGTATTTTAACCCTAAGGACTACGTTAGATGAAAGATATAAGGGTGACGTACGCACTTGGTGACGGGCATTGCGTGCAGGCACCGGTTTGTTCATGGTTTGGGGAAGCCATTATGCTATTACCAGACTTGTTTAGTTATCATATCATGTTATCCCCATGTTCCCTCTACTTGTTTGACTATTTAAATTATGAACCATGTTAGACATCATGTCTATGCTACGTGTTAACTATTTGAGACTTGCTAGGGCTATTCTTGTAGTTCTGAGTTTTATACCTTACTTGCTCACATGCTCTCAATCATGGTACCATATCCGTGTATGATACCTCTGTCTCAGTACTTCTTATTTGACTACTCGTATGTTGTTGATACCGCTTAAGGGTAATTCTCTAAAATTGAGTATTTGTGATGTGCTTATCTGAGACTTGGACAGTAAATGACTGAGTTTGGGCCTTAGAGCTGGATAGATATTGATTTTGAGGTGACGCGTACGCCAGGCCAATATTGGGCTAGGTGTTATTATTTTTGGGGCGACAAGCACCACGCCTCATTATTGAGCTAAATGATTATAATTAGTGCTTGGGCAGGAAATGCGCCTCCGCAATCTGACGTGGGAGCAGGCACAGTATTTCACACATGTGCGTGATGATGGGCAGTTATGCCAAGCACATGTATAGTGCTAAGTGTAAGTATTCTTGATAGGATCCCTTATGATACTGTTGATTGACATGTATATCTTACATGTAGGCATAGAAAGATGTACTTTCCTTATGCTTCCTGATAATTTACCTATTTAATCTGTGTTGAGCTTTAAATGTTATACTTGAAAGCATGCCTAAATTAATGAAATGTGAACAAGCTGAACTTGATATTATCGAGCTACTGTTTCTACGGTTTATCCTATATATTTTGAAATGTTATTGCTTATTGTTATTGGCATTTGGTTTGTTGTTCTGAGCTCTTCACTGCTTTTAACTCAAGGTTAGTGTTGTTACTTATTGAGTACAATGGGTCGGCTGTACTCATACTATACTCTGCACTTTGTGTGCAGATCCAGGTACACCCGGCCACGGTGATTTTCAGACTTGAGTCGTGCCAGCTTTCGAGAGACTACGAGGTAGCTGCCATATCGTCCGCAGTCCTTGAAGTTCTCTTCATGTTATCTTTATCTTTATAGCTGTTATATTCAGACAGTTGTATTAGAGGATTTTGCTTGTACCTTGTCATTCAGAAGTGCTCGTGTACTCGTTGATATCAGATTTTGGGGTTGGTTGTAGCAACATTTTGGCTTTATTCTGAGATATTTTTATGGTATTCTTCCACTGTTGGGTTATTAGACCATGTTATTCCATTTTCATTGATATCATGTGATTTTTGACTTATGTAGCTGGTTGGGTTTAGGTGTCATCACGACTTGTGAATTTGGGTCATGACAGATCTTCCAGGCTCACCAGCAGCCTGCCAGAAACGTTTCGGCTAATGAGCACAACCAATCCTGTTACTTTTGTTTTCCCTCTTTCTATTTTTTGCTCTCCCTCTTGATCTCTTTAATTGTATGGAGAAGAGAAACTTAATGGCGTTGACGGAAAATCACAACCTATATTTCGACGGAAAATCTCAGGCGGTGCCCTACACTTCATCTCCATCCATACCCCAACCCTTTTCCTCTTAAAAATGCCAAAACCTCAAGAAAGGTGGAAAAGTGATCGTTAAATCATTACTATTATCTTTGAAATTTATTTCCAATAGCTTGCTACAAGGTTGAGAACAGAAAAGGTTCTCTTTGATGTTTCAGTGCTAGATTTCGTCATCTGGCACACTTCAATAGGTCCTCTTCTTTTGATTTTTCATTGAATATTAATCTTCGTTTACTTTCTTTGGATGTATCGTTTAGGATGCTGCTTGTCTTGCGTAGTTGTTAGCATTTGCATGTGTTTTCATCCTCTTAATTTCAAACATGTGCCCTGTTTGTTTAACTTGCTTGAATCATCCTGGGCATGACCTTTAGGAGGATGTTGAAGGATCTTCGAAATGCTATTTGATTCAAGTTGTGTATAGGTTGTGTTTGCTTGCATCTTTCATGGATATGTTTTAGAGCCTGCCTACAAGATGAGTTTGATGGCATGACACTGGTTTAGAATGTACTTTTGAGTGCATTTATTTTTAAATGCTACTCTTCGTTTGATCCTAATTCCCCGGTTGAATAAAATGAAATAATATTGTCTTTCTCACTAATAACCATATTTAGGGATGATTCCTTTCCATTTTGGAAGCCTATCTTTGATCTTTTTTCGGCTTAGAAACTGTGATTCTAGTTCAATCATATTTAGGAGCCAAAGGTATGTTCTATATCCATGTGCAGCATGCGTCCATTGAAAAGTATGTCAGAAATTAGGAATGTTCCAAGATTTTGTTTAAACCAGCCACTTTCTTAAGCAAAGTCCATGTCAGGTCTTTGTCTCTATTTGCACTTAGTTATAGCATAATACATGATATAGATAGCTTGCTTAAGAATAAATAGGTGCATAATGATATTAAACAATGATTAGTGGTGCACAAGTTGAGGACAACATCTTTAAATAGACTTTCAGTTGGTCGTCGTGTGTCAAAATTTCATTCACGAGTTCAAAACTTGACCGTAAACGTTAATTCTGTCAAATGCATTGGGCTATATGAACACAAAAAAATAATTTATTACGTGCCTCACACAACTGACACTAGTTGTGTGACGTTTTTTTTTGTCTCACAATAAAGTGAACCCAATTCTTACACATTTTGGTCCACCAAACCTTGGGTCCACTTTGTTGTAAGACAAAACAAAGCCTCACACAACTAGTGTCAGCTGTGTGAGGCATAAATTAATAATTTTCTGGACACAGTCACACATGTCATCCCCTTTGCGTGATTATTTTTTTGTGATATACCATCCTAAATCATTCCTTAAATTAAACTTGAGCATTTAAATACCTTGCTACCCATAAGTATTCTTATAGATAAGTTGGTTTTGACATTGCGCTTTATATGTCTAAGTAGATTTAGTGGGTAAAGTTTTAGATTAATTAGTAGAAACGTCAGTCAACCAAAAATAGGACAAATCATTCGAATGGCTATAACACAAATAGAAATAAACTAAAAGGATAATTATTGTTAAAAAAGTGGACCTTGGGCCTAACTCAACCCTAAAATCTAGTATGTATGCCCCCTTCAAATTGTTCTATCATTCGAAGTAGGAGCTGGGTTATGAGGTAAGGATTGACCAAGATCATATGAGGTGCCCAAGAAATATATGGGACTCAACATCCCCCCTCCCCCCACGCCTATGCCTGCAAACTGGAGCGTGGATAGCATAAATAGGGGGCCCAACATTGGTAATAATAAATTGGGATAAGTCTAGCTCTGATACCATGTTGAAGTGTGTGACCATCTCATCTAAAAGTTTAAGTTGTTTAAGAGAACACACTTTTAATCATTTAATTATCTCTTCAACACCCCCTCAAGTGCCGGCTTCATTTTTTCACTGGCCAAGCACGTGAAAATTCAATTCTTATAATGGATGACGCTGAGACTAGAAATCCAGGATTTATGTCTGCTTTAATACCATGTTAAATAATGGATTTTAGTCCTAACTCAACCCCAAAATCTAGCTCATGAGGTGAGGACTACCCAAGACCATATAAGGATCATAGGTAATCCATATCTCATGAATGTGCGACTCAATAAATTTTGGGCTACCCAAAAAAGTAATAGCCAGCAAATATATGTTTTTGTATATTAAATATAAATATACATATAATATACATATCGTATACATAATCAGTGAAAATATTTTATATATTTGGGTTACCGCCTGTAATAATTTTGGCTCGCAAGGCGCAAAATAGAAAAAGCCCTAAAGTAAACTGGTTTCCTTTAAGTATAAACATAGAGTCTTTAGCTAATACTCGACTTTTAGTGTCTAGTTATATCTAAGATAACATAGGGTTAATCCTTTAGTTACTGAGTTAGACCCATTTGATTGTAGTGTCACAAAGGCTCACTTAAGATGCACTTAAATCGTGAAACTAAGTGCAAAACAGGCTTAGAGCCTGCTTACGCAAGTTAATTAAAAGTAGCTGGTATCAAGTGCTGGAAAACACTTTTAGATATTGAAACTAATATTAAATAAGCAGTTACTTGTTTGGTTAGAAGTGTTGAAATCGATAATAAATAGTTAGTGTGTTTTGTAAAAAACGATTGATAAGCACTTTTTATATTAAAATAACGGAAAACTCCTTAAAGATATTTATAAATTTAAAAGTATTTTTACATGGAAAAGGAAGAACGAACGAAATGAAAAAAAAGAGATAGATAGGAGTCTTTTTAGGAAGTGTATTTCGAAGATTACAAAAAATATTAGGCATAAAATAGTAAAATATACTGTCAAACCAAAAGTGCCTATAAGCCAAAAAACCTTAAGTTAGAGGTGATCAACTTATGACTTTTGGCTTATAAGCACTTGACTTATAATTACTTCTGATGTTTACCAAACGCGTGGATAAGCCAAGAAGTGCTTATAAGCTATTTTGACCAACTTATAAGTATATCTTCACACTCTTAGTGCTTTGTTGGATTCAATCGGCACTTCAATGTAGTCACCAAGGCACTAGGGTGTACGCCTTATCACAAATAGGTATTGTTCTAAAGAGGCAAAACTACACAATAAAACTTTTATTTAATTGTAGATTTTTAAATTATGCTTATAACTATTATTGTTGAATTTCATTTTTCTTCATTTGTGCACTTTTTGGTTAAAAACCGTACTTTATTTTCACTTTACGCCTCATCCTTTTATCGTGCTTTTCGTCTTTGGTAATGTTGTTTGATTGCTTTATCGTATCTTTACTTTATTAATATTTGTAATCTTGTATGATGTCTTAGTTAAAACTTTAACTAATGAACTTAAATAGCATGGAAACCGCATTTTACACGAATTTTGAAGGATGCTTCACACATCCCTCAAAATAATCAAAACCTACTCTCTTTGAATATTTAGGTTACGTAGACTTTGGGAGTTAATTATTTATGATTTTGTAATGAAAATCAAATTAGGTGCCCTTAGCACATCTATTAAATGTTAGATGGTGGCTCCAAACAGATAGTACCTCGTAAGTTACCAAACAGTGGCACTCAAACCCTTTGACTAAAATCAATTATCAAAAAAAGTGTGATTGCTTTATTGGAGTCACTACCTAACATTTACTAGGTGTACTAGGTCATTTCTGAAGTAAAACTTTTCCATTAAAATGCATCAAAAAGAAGCTGAAATACAAAAGGGGAACACAAAAAGAAATAGTTAGCTATTACATAATGTCTGTAGGATCAGAGAGCTAGCAAAATCCAAAAACTGAACATAGTTATTCCTCAGTTATATAACAATACAAGAGAAGCAGTTAACTCCTAAACTCTACCTAAACCTAAAATTCTAAGATAAGGAAGTTCTATTCTTTCAAGCAGAGGTGTGAGGCACCCCTCAAAATCCTCGTGAAATGTAGTTACCTTGTCATTTAAGATGATTAATTAAAGTTTAGACTAAGACATCGTTCATAACCAAATGCTTAAGTAGAGATTTTTTGAGAATAAGAAAAGCCTTCTTGTTTTCTGTGTATTTCTTACATTCCTAAGCAAATGTATTTATACATTAAGTCCTATGACTATTTTAGGAAGAAAAATAAATTACACTCAATTACAATCAATCATAACAAAATCAAATCTCAATCAGAATCAAATTTTTCCTAATAATTAAATCAATCAACACTCCCTCTCAAGTTGGTGCAAAGATGTCGCACATGCTCAACTTGCAAACTAGTGTATGAAAAGTCTGTTAGGCCCTTGGTAAACACATCAGCCAACTGTTGTTCCAATGGCACATGAAACAAACTCAAGACACCAGTTATATTTTTTTTTTTTGATGAAGTGTCGATCAATTTTTACATGCTTTATCGATCATGCTAGACTGAATTATGAGCTATACTGATGGCAGCCTTATTGTCACAATACAAGAAAAGTTTTCATTTTTCACAGTCTCAATTCCTCTAGTAGCTTTTGTAGCCAAAGTAATTCGCAAATATCCTGGGCCATAGCTCTATATTCTACTTCCACACTTGATCTAGCAACTACACTTTGCTTTTTGCTTCTCCAAGTAACCAAGTTTCCTCCTACGAGCGTACAGTAACCGAATGTAGATCTTTTGTCATCCAGAGATCCAGCGCAATCCGAATCTGTAAAGGCTTCTATTTGGAGGTGATCATGTTTGGAGAAAAGTTGACCTTTCCCTGGAGCAGACTTTAGATAGCGAAAAATGTGAAAGACGGCTTGCATATGAGGATCTTGGGGATCATGCATGAACTGACTCACTAGGCTAACTGAATAAGCTATGTCTAGACTAGTGTGGGAGAGATAAATGAGTCTTCCAACCAACGTTTGATATCTCTCCTTATCAACTGACTCTCCAACTCCGCTTTGTAACTTGTGATGCTTTCAACGGGCGATTCTGCGGCATTGCAACATGTCATACCAGTTTCTTTCAGAAGATCCAGAATATACTTCCTTAGATAAATAAAGATTCTTCTTTTTTATCTAGCAACCTTAATTCCCAAGAAGTACTGTAAATTTCCTAGATCCTTGATCTCAAGTTCATATACCAACAACTTCTTCAATCAGATCATCTCCTCTTTGTCATCTCCTGTCATTACTATGCCATCAACATAAACTATGAGAAGAGTAAGTTTACCCGTATGATGTCTTATGAAGAGGGTGTGATCAGCATCGCTTTGTTGATAACCAAAGGAGATCATTGCTTTGTAGAGTCTATCAAACCAAGCTCTAGGGGATTGCTTCAGTTCGTAGAAGGCTTTCATCACTCTGCATACCTTTCCTTGATTTTGTGCAGTATCAAATCCAGGAGGAATCTCCATATACACCTCTTCTTCTAAGTCTCCATAAAAAAACACATTCTTCATATCAAATTGTTGCAAGTCCCAATTAAGATTAGCTGCACAAGACAAAAGAATTCTAATAGTGTTCATCTTAGCAACAAGGGCAAATGTATCTTGATAATCCACTCCATAAGTCTAAGTGAATCCCTTAGACACTAATCTTGCTTTGAATCTTTCAATCGAGCCATCACCTTTGTGCTTCACAGCGAAGACCCATTTGCAGCCGACCAACTTCTCATCTGATGTGAAGTGACAAGTTCCCAAGTCTCAATTTTTTTTTTTTTGACAAGGCCTTCATTTCTTCAATCATAGCTTGCTTCCATTTAGGATCTTCAAAAGCTTCCCTCCAATTATGGGGAATAGACACATAAAAAATAGACAAGGCAAAAGCTCTATAAGAGGGAGATAAATAATTATAGGAGATACAATGATAAAGGATGTTTGGTGGTGCAAGATGTGACTCCTTTTCTGTGAGCAATAGGTTCATCTAACTCATTATGAAATATAGATAACTCACCAATAGAAGAAGGTTCAGCTTCGGTAGATTGCATGATGGCTTCTTCTACTCTATTTCTCCTTGAGTAAGTTTTTAAATCAGGCGTATCCAAATTCCCAATAGTCTCTCCTTGAATTCTTTCTCCAATTTCACTTTCCCATGTGACTCCAGTAACGGAACTAGGTAGAATCACCTTTTCCTCCTCACTGCTCTTCCCCTAAAGAGGTGATGACGTAATATTGAAATAGGGCTCAGATCCTCGAAAAGTAACATCCATGTTAACAAAAGATCTCCTAGATGGAGGATGATAACATTTATAACCTTTCTATGTCGGAGAATACCCAATGAAGACACACTTTATAGCTCTAGGATCAAGTTTCCCACAATTTCTAGTGTGGACAAAGCAAACACACCCAAACACCTTTGGAGGAACAATATATTTATTCTTACCCTTTAAAGCTTCCAGAGTACTTTGAAAATTGAGGATTTTAAGTGGCACTATGTTGATAAGATAGGCAGCCACTAGAATAACATCCTCCCAATAAGGTTTTGGTAGATGCATGGTGGATATAAGAGATCTAGCTACTTCTAATAAATGTCTATTTTTTCTTTCAGCGACCTCATTTTGTGCACTAGTGTAAGGATAACTCATCTGATGGATTATCCCATTGGACTCCAAATAAACACCAAATCTTTTATCCATGTATTCGCAAGCATTGTCAGTTCTCAAGATTTTTATTTTGGCATCAAACTGAGTACAAATCATCTTATGAAATGGCTGAAAATAAGAGTAAACTTCACTTTTGGCTTTTAACAAATATACACAAGTCATCCTAGTGCAGCAATCAATGAAAGTAATAAACCATCAACTATCAAACAAAGAAACAGTTTGGGTAGGACCTCATACATCAGAATGAATAGTCATAAACGGAGTTGTGCTTCTATTATCACTCACAAGATAAGAGTTTCTAGTATTCTTGGCATATTCACACGCGACACAGAACAAAGATTCAAATTGAGCCTTTGAAAACAAATTGGGACATAGCTTATTCAAAACAAAGAATGATGGGTGTCCTAACCATCTATGCCAAATGGCTTGACCAGAGTTTTGAATTCAATCTAATATATACAAGTCATCATGCAATCTACCACTGCCAATCCTTTGCATGTTTGAAGATCCTGAAAAATACAATGATCATGAGAGAACTCGATTTTACTGTTTAGAGCTTAAGTGATGGAACTAACAAATAAATATTTAATAGGGAACTCAGGAACATGGAGCACGGATAATAGTTTAATACTAGGATTATAAACGATAGAACCTATTCCAGAGATAGGAGTTAAAGAACGATTGGCTATTTTAACATTATCTCCTTTGAGACATGAAGAGTTATTTTTAATGCCTTTAGAAGAGCCTGTCATATGTCTTTTTGTACCAGAAACAACAATCCAAGAATTAAGGTGAGCGGCAAAAGCAGTACGTGATTGTACATATTTTGATGTGGCAACATTAGCTAAGTCAAGTTTGGCTAGGAGGTGATGGAGAAGCTGAATTTTATCTGAAGACAAGAATTCTGCAGAAGTCCTCTCCTTGAATGTCTCCATATTTTCTGTCCAATCATAAAAAAATCTATTGCTCAAAAATAATCTGTATCGTCGGAAGCCAAATTTTTCTCGACGAAACTGGAAGGAGTCTGTGTTGCGGACAGCCACCAAGAAAGAGAAAACTCGACCTTTTTGATAAAAACGGAACTCTAGTGTTGCGAAGGAGATAACTCACCTTAAAAAGGAAGCAATGGCTCTGATACAATGTAGATTTTTGAGAAGAAGAAAGGGCTTCTTGTATTTCTGCATATTTCTTACATCCGTAAGCAAAGGTATTTATACACTAGGTCCCATGACTATTTTAGGAAGAAAAATAAAGTATAATCAATTTACAATCAATCACAATAAAATCAAATCTCAATCAGAATCAAATCTTTTTCAATTAAAATCAAATCTTTCCTAATAATTAAGCCAATCAACATTAAGTATCTCTGTGTTATTCTTAACTTACCTAAGGTGAGACTAGTTTATATTCCTGTGTGGGTTTAGCATATTCAAATGATTATGTCATATTTTAGTCAATTTCATTATTTTCTCTAAAAGAATCTATAATTTAACCTCCCAAGTAGAGTTAAGTTATTAAGTATGAGAACCAAGACAATCAACAAACAAAGCGAGCATCAAAAATCAAGATTACAATGTTTCTTCTTCTTATAGTGTAAAATTTACAGGTTCAAATTCTCCATAATGAGCATCTGAGTCTCACTTAGTTTATAAGTGCTTGGTAGATTGAAATGGAAAAGACAAAGGCTCGTGAAGGTAGTTTCCAAGCAAGGTTAACGCGTTAGCAAGTTTCAAAAAATAAGGCTATGCCTCGCTAACAGAATAGCATCATTATGATAGGTGAGAGCAATTAATAAATAATGGCTCATAGAGGTTGATAAACAGAGCATAGTATGTGTACAAGTCAAGACACCTACTAGTAAAAATAACATGTGCAATATAGAAGTATAAAGCTAATAAGGAAAATAGGAATCAGTAAATAGCAATCAGAATCAACATGTGATACAAACATTAAAGTAATAAGAACACTGATAAAGTACCAGTGAAACCAAATAAGGAAAATAAATAACAACCAACTAATCAAGTCGTTCTAACACAAGTCTCGCAACGAAATTACTCCGAGATACCCTGTCTCATAATCACAAGTCAAGAGTCCCAAATCACGAATCATATGCTCACGGCACCTTGCACCGACATTTTCAATCACCACCGCAGGACAACTCACGTGTCAATATCTCGATCAGCCTGGCATGGTCACAGGCTCACAATCACAAGCCGCCCGACGTGGTCACAGGCTCAATATCACAATGGAAGCAAATAATACAAGAATACATGAGCATGATCAATGAATGTCAAGTTTCATACTCCTGAACTGTTATAAGTGGCATGCTACGGTGTATGCTTGTGTGAGTGTACTATCATAGTCCAAGTCAACAAGTAATATTAAAGACATTGAGTAGCTCATTGAAAGAAAAACAACAAGTCACATAAGGTGCATGACATACAGAAGAAAAATCATACCATCACAAATATCATCAACACAATGCCCCCAGTCCATCACATATCATCCCTGACATAGCCACCTTTATCTTTCCGTATTGATACCATCATAATAGCTACCGTTATCGCTCCGCCCAGACATTTAACATAATAGCCACCTTCCACTAACTCAATTTCGCGAAACAAATCGCAATATGTAACGGACTTCCCATACTGGTAGAGCACCTAAATCACAAATCGTAACCAAACCATCCAGAAATCACATCAAAACCACCGTAATGAGTAACAGAAAGTTCATTCTAGTATCATAGCTCTCAATAGTGAAAAAGTCGAAATGGTAGACACGAGAAACCACTATAAAATCGCTAAACAGAGGTAAACACATAAGTAGAACACAAGAATCACGAAACTCACCCATATATGAGGTAGATTAAAAGATTAACACCGATAGATATGGCCGGATCAAAATAAGACTGATGTTCCTTTATGACAAATCGAAACCATACTTGTAATGACACCATTTGGTAAAGCGGCCTAAGCCTTACCATGCAAATCATATCAACGGGTCGGGCCTCCCCCTTTAGGGTGCCTTCTACCTGCATGTCCTCCACCCTTAGCTGGTTGTGCAAGTGGAGTAGCAACTGGAATGAGCCCATAGCCTGAGTGCTATGATGAATTCCACCTCTCCCGAGTCCGGAACAATCTCTCATGATGTGCCTAGTATCTCCACACTCATAGCAACCCCTCTGCGGGCGTGGCTGTTGGTACTGAGTCTGTGCCTGATGACTGGAATAACCGCTGTAGGAATCATTTTCAGGTGGTGTACTAAAAGATGACTATTCCATATGAGTACCCTGATGTCCCTGACTAATTGGAGCACCACGAGTAGTCTGAAGTGCGGACTGGACTAGCAGACTGCCCGAGCCTCCACCGTGATAGGTCATAGCTGAAGAGTAAAATCCACTGAATCCTCCGGAACCTTGAGACCTCTTGACCTCCTTATCCTCCCTTTCCTCACTCTGAAAACTCTCTAACCTCCTAGAAATCTCCATAACCTGCTGAAATGGAGAATCAGTCTCCAACTCCCAAGCCATGCTGAATCAAGACCATAACTGAGCCCCTCGATAAATCTGCAGACTCACTCTCTGACTGTAGGAACCAAAGTACGTGCATGACATGATAACTCATTGAACCTTATGGCATACTCTGTCGCCGTCACGGTGCCCTAGCGCAGCTGGTCGAACTTTGTGTGCCACGCATCCCTGAAGTCTGGGGAACAAACTCCCTAAAAAATATCTCCAAAAACTAAGTCCAAGTGAGTGGTGCTGCATCAGCTGGCCTGCCCTCCTCATAAGCCTGGCACCACTGATACGCTACTCTCAACAGCTGAAATGTAGTAAAAGCAACTCTGCTCACCTTCACAATACTTATGATGTAGAGACTATGGTGACACTTCTCTAGAAAATCCTGCGTATCCTCAATAGTTGCGCCACTAAAAGTTGGTGGACCATACTTCTTGAACCATTCAAGCCTCTTTTGCTCCTCTTCTGATGCCCCTAGCATGACCTCAAGCTGAACAGAATAACAGGTTGTACCAGCATCACATCCGGAGTATGACCGGCATGAACCTACCTACTGCTCTAGAGTACGGGCAGCAGGAGTCTGAGCTCCTCCCCTAATCTGTGAAGTAGCTGGTGCAACGGAGATCATTCCCCCCTGAGCCAATGTACCAAACATACTCAAGAACTGCGCTAAAGTCTCTTGAAGTCCGGGGGTAACAATAGGTGCCTCTGGTGCGTGTCCCCCAATCGGGACTATTGGTGGCTCCACAACGCTGCTCTAGCAAGTGCTCTAGCTATAGCATGTGCCCCTCCTCGTCCTCTACCCCGTCCTCGGCCTCTCGCGGCTCTAGCAAGGGTGCGGGTGTCTTCTTGGCTGATCCGATAGCCCGTGTCCTCACCATCTGTGAGAGAATAGAGATACAAAGGCTTAAATATCGAAATTAACAAATCTGTACGACAGGAATGAAATAAGTAGAATTTTCCTAATCGTTCTGTAGCCTCTTGAAGATAAGTATAGACGTCTCCGTACCGATCCGCAAGACTCTACTAAACTTTCTGGTGACTCGTAGAACCTATGAACCTAGAGCTCTGATACCAACTTGCCACGACCCAAAATCCCGCCTTAGGCGCCCTGATGGCACCTAGTCTCTAAGACTAGGTAAGCTGATTACTTACAACAATTAAGCCAGTTTAATAATGATATTTTAAAATAGAGTTTAATATAAAAACTGAAATAAAGGTGAACAAGACTACGCGGCAATAATCACAATAACCTCCCAAGACTAGGTAATACAGAGTCACGAACTCTAGCTGAATACATCAAAAGATCTCAAAATCGAAATACAATATTGTTCGAGTAACAAACTGACAGTACAATAAAAAGGGTCTCCAAGGGACTGCGATGACCAAGCAACTCTACCTTGAACCCTCGCGATCAAGAAGCTAACTCTGCCTGAGTCCAATATCTCCAGTACTTGGACCTGCACAAGAATATGCAAAAGTGTAGTATGAGCACACCATGGTCGGTACCTAGTAAGTATCAAGATTAATCTTGGTGGAATAGTGACGAGGTACAAGTCAAGATACCTACTAGTCAAAATAAACTGTGCATTATAGAAGTGTAAAGCTACTAATGAAAGCAGGAATCAGTAAATGGCAACAAGAATCAACATGTGATATAAACAGTAAAGTAATAAGAACGAAGTTAAAGTACCAGTGAAACCAAATAAGGAAAACAAATAACAGCCAATTAATCAAGTCGTTCTAACACAAGTCTCACAACGAAATTACTCTGAGATACCTCATCTCATAATCACAAGTCACGAGTCCCAAATCACGAATCATACGCTCACAGCACCTCGTGCCCACATTTCAATCACCACCATAGGGACAACTCACGGGCCAATATCTCAATCCGCCCGGCATGGTCACAAGCTCACAATCACATTCCGTCCAAAGTGGTTACAAGCTCAATATCACAATGGAACCAAATAATACAAGAATACATAGGCATGATCAATGAATGTCAAGTTTCATACTCCCGAAATGGTATAAGTAGCATGTTATGGTATATGTTTGTGCGAGTGTACTATCACAATCCGAGTCAACAAGTAATATCAAAGACATCGAGTAGCTCGTTGAAAGCAACACAACAAGTCACGTAAGGTGCATGACATACACAAGGAACACCATCACACGAATATCATCAACATAATGGCCCAGGCCATCACATATCATCCCTGACATAGCCACCCTTATCTCTCCATATTGATAACATCATAATAGCCACCCTTATCGCTCCGCCCAGACATTTAACATAATAGCCACTCATATCACTCCGCCCTGACAATAATTCAATAGCCACATGTATCGCTTCGCACAATCATCAATAGTGAGATGCCACTCTTATGCTCCGCATAACGACAACAGTGAGATGTCACCCCTTATGCTCCGAATAAAAACAATCAATCCACACAATAAATTCACATGTGTTAACATCACAACAACACGACATAACAACTCGTACCATAAGTGCCCATATGCAACAACCTCTTAATAACAACATATCACCATGTCACATAGCCCAAGGCTGGAACACGATGTGTACAAAATCTCAATAACAACAAAATGAATGGGGAAATTAACTCAACAATGAAAAACACCGCATTAAACAACAACTTCAACTAACATTGATTAATGACTTTCAGTAACTTCAACTTTAATTAATTGCTTAAGAATAAAATTAATAATGAACCATAAAATGGCAAACTTCGAATTCTAATGTGTGAAATAAGATAACAATGAAGGAGATGGTATGAATTAGCAACTACGTCTAAATGCATTAGAATAACCTGGCAACGAAAGGATATCATGTAAAAATAATTTCAATTAAGAGTAACTCAACAAAAAAGGAAGTCACATAATAATAAAAGAGGTAGCAACTTCAAATAAAGCATATAAGAGTAAACTTGGAAAGTAAAATATATGACATGTGAAAATCACTTAATAAAGCATGTGAGAGCAAACTTGACAAATAAAAAATATAACATGTGCTAACAACTTCAAATAAATAAATATATGAAAGAAGCTTAAGAGTCTAAACCGGTCAATTTTCACATATAAGTCTGAGTACTCACTCGTCACCTCGCGTACACACGTCTTTCACATAATTCAAATAATACAATAAATCCCAAATCCTAAGGGGTAGTTCCCACACACAAAGTTAGGCAAGATACTTACCTCAAAGAAGTTAAACCAATACTCTAAAATGATCTTCTCGTGTGAAACAACCTCCGGACGGCTCGAATCTAGGCAAAATAACTTAATATCATAAATAAAAGCCACAGGAAACAATTCTAGATAATAAAGCTTCAATCTTTAATGAAAATCAAAAAGTCAACCCAAAAAGTTAACCTCGGGTGTGCACCTCAGAACCCAAAAAAACTCACAAAATCCGAACATTTATTCCGATACGAGTCCAACCATACCAAAATTATCCAATTTCGACATTAAATCGGCCTCCAAATTATCATTTTATATTTTAGAAAGGCTTTTACAAAAACCCCCAAATTTCTACAATTCAAATCACTAATTAAATGATAAACAAAGATGGAATCATGAATATAACCAAATCCGGGTCAAGAATACTTATCCCAATCCAAATGGTGAAAATTCCCTCCAAAATCGCCCAAATCCGAGCTCTCTAACTCAAAAAAGAGATAAAATAACAAAAGCCCTCGAAATAGAGTACTTATAATTCAACCCAGGTATTCATCTTACTCGATCTCGGAACATGCTTCACGATCGCGAAGCACAAAATCACTGCCAAGAGAAATAAGCTACGCGATCGTGTCTCATACCTCGCAGACGCGATGAACAATTTGGCCAATCTTCGCCAACACATGCCAAATCTCGCAAACGCGACGAGCAACCTTCCACCAGCCCCCAGTTCCCTTACGCGATCGTGGACATCAACTAGCTGAAACTTTGCGATCGCGTGCCCACCGTCGCGTCCGCGATGAACAAAATCACTGAGCTCCCAGAATCACTTCGCGATCGCGTTCATCCTCGCACGAACGCGATGAACTGCAAAACATCAGAAAACCAGCAACTTTAAAACATGAAAAAATGGCCCGTAGTCCATCTGAAACACACCTGAAGCCTCCAGGACCCCGTCCGAACATACCAACAAGTTCCATAACAAAACGCGTACCTGCTCAAAACCTCAAATCACATCAATCAACATCAAGACTACGAATTGCACCTCAATTCAAGCCTAATGAACTTTCAACTTCTACAACTCACGTCGAATCATATCAAATCAACTCGGAATGACCTCAAAAAATTTGCATTCAAGTCCCAAATGACACAACGGAGCTATACCAACTCTGGGAATTACAATCCGAACCCAATATCAACAAAGTCAACTTCCAGTCAAACCTCTCAACCTTCCAAACCTTCAACTTTCCAATTTTTGCCAAAATGCAAATCAGCCTACGGACCTTCAAATCCAAATCCGGACATACGCCTAAATCCAAAATCACCATATATAGCTATTGGAATCGTCAAATAACCATTATGGAGTCGTCTATACAAAAGTCAAACTCCGGTCAACTCCTACCACTTAAGCTTCTAAAACAAGAATCGTTCTTTCGAATCAATCCGGAATCATCTGAAAATCAAATCCGACCATACACACAGGTCATAATACATAATTCGAAGCTACTCGAGACTTTAAGCCACCGAAAGGGACGCTAAATCTCAAAACGATCGGTCGGATCGTTCCATAATACTTGCATCAGGTTAGGCTGCCTATATCACAACACTTTTGCGGATCCTATGTGAACACGGGATACTACATTGGACTGCCTTTATTAATGGATATCAAATGGGTTGTGGTAAAATACTGAACTTGAACCCATAAATTTCAAATCCTGAATGTGTCTCTGGCTAAATTTTATAACTCTACTCTTATTACTAGTTAAAACCAAATAAAAGTTCCTAGTTTACTCCGAAGCCTTTGCCACATTCAAATGACATTGTCGACAAATGCACAGTAGATCTACGATCTACGCCTAATAATAAAACGAGCAAAATGGTACAACACTAAAACAAATACACCAAATAGGAAACAGTTGACAGCAATTTCACTCCAAATTATGGAGGAGGGGGAGAGAGGACAAAACAATCACCTTGTTATCAGGGTTGGCGAGGTACAAAGAAAGCAATTTGACAACTTGAAGAGGCGTAGCAGCAGAGTCATCGATCTCATTGATCGCAAGGTACAATAATTTTAGAACACACCCGTAATTCAATAACTACAAACAAACAAAAGCAAAAGAAGGGAAAACCTGGTAACTGCCAAGTGCAATGTAAGATCTACAAACGAGAGTGTCCCGTTCGACGGCGTCATCAGAGGAGAGATTGGGTGCATCGGTTGATACGATTTGGCAATGAAACAGTAAAAACAAATAGGCGTGGACATCGGTCGGTTCGGTTCGATTTTGTAAAATTTCGGTTCGGTTTATTCGGTTTTCGGTTTTTGATTTTAATAACTAAAACCGAACCATAATAACTTCGGTTCGGTTCGATTTATTCGTGTTCAGTTTGGTTTAATCGGTTCGGTTTTTCGGCTTCAAGCCACGGCAAAAATAGTACGGAACAACGAAAATAAATTACTTGTTGACAGAAAAAACAAAAGAAATAAGAAATCACATCAAAATACTTGTTGAGAGAAAAAGACAAAAGAGATATTCTTTAGTAACGTATAAATTGTCAACTTATATTTAAGTAAGTGCGTTATTGTCATACGTACTGTATGCAACATTAATAACGTATAAGTTGCTCTTATATTATTATTTTTTCGATGTTATTTGCTGTTTAATAAAAAAAGTTTATATCTTTAAAGTATTTAACTTTAAAATTGTATAAGATAAAAAAAAAAGGTAAAGTAATACATATTTTTAAATTGCTTTCTCCAGATAACAATTAAAAGTGGAGTCCATTACATAAAATATTTTCAACGGATTTTGGAAGGAAATTGTTATATTTGCTTGAGGATACTGGATACGAGATATTTTTATTATTTCAAGTATAATTTGAAACATGGAGTAAATCGGCAGTGAAAACATTAAACAAAATAATATATTTGTATACGGAATGTAATTATTTTTGGCAACTTTAGCTCATATGTGGCAATCAATGATGTAAAGCCCAACTATTTGGCTTTATGAACTGCATCTCAAGACCCAAACTAGCAGACTTTCGGGTTTTTAAAAATTATAAACCGCAAACCGACCGAAAAACCGAAAAATCAAAATCAAATAAACCGAAATTTTTGGTTCGGTCGATTTTTTCGGTTCGGTCGGTATTATGTCCATCCCTAAAAAGAACAAAGAAAGCTACTAAAGAAAAGGCAATAAAACAGTAGAAAAATAAAGAAGAAAAATTTGGGCAACAAAAGAGAATGTTCTTTGATTGATAATTAGATAAGAGCAGTGATTACAATATATAGAATTAAGAAGAAAATAATCCCTAGCTGGCACTAGATTATACTCTGCCATTTCCTAACCATCTGGCCTAGACCTCTTGTATAAAAGACAAACAATTTTAGGACTAATGTGTAATTACTGGAAACTATAACTAAAATATAAGTGAGACTAAATTGAACATCTCGCAAAGTTATACCTAGCCTTTACTCCAACTAACTTAACGACCCCGTATAACCTGAGAAGCGTGAGGTACCACTATCGGAAGCTATTCCTATCAGATCCTCTGGTCAAAACCTTCCTTGTCCTTAAGGAAGAAAGGAAGGAAATCTAATCTAGAGAGACTAATAATCCTCCCAAGTGGCCTGTTCTGGTGATGTTTGATCCCATTGAACTAGCACTTGAGTAGTTGCCTTATTTCCTTTTTGCACCATGCATCTGTCTAGAATTTATTGAGGTTGAGGATAGTAAGGGCTGGAGATATTAGTTACTGGAGGCTGTGAAGTCTTCTCATGTAGTTTGTAGTAAGGTTTCAGTTGAGATACATAAAATGTAGGACGCAGAAGAAGCTGCGAAGGTAGTGACAGTTAGTAGGCTACATTTTCAATCTTTTGTAAAATGTGATAGGGCCCATAATACTTGGCTGACAGTTGGGAAAAATGAGAACCTGACATACCGATTTACCTGTGGGTTGGATCTTGAGGTACACCCCTTCTCCTTCTTTGAATTTCCTATCAGACCTATGCTTATTAGCTTGTGAAGTCATCCTTTGTTAAGCCCTCTGTAGGTGATATTTCAGCAGTTGGTACTTGAAATCCCTTATCAACAGACTCCTATCTATCTCTTCCATAATAGCATCACCTACAATATAAGGTAAGTGGAATGGTGGGGGATAACCATACAAGGCTTCATAAGGTGTGGTCTAGATTGAGGAGTGAAATATTGTATTATACCACCACTTAGTAGATGCTAAGTAAGAGAACAAATCCTTCTGGGAACCGAAACAAAAACACCTGAGATAGGTCTCCAAGCACCTATTGACAACCTCTGTTTGCCCATCGGTCTAAGGGTGGTAGGCTGTGAAAGTGCCGAAAGTGACCCTGCATGGAGAACAGGTCTTGCCACAGTTTACTAGTGAATATAGAGTCCCTATCACTCACTATATCTTCTGGCATACCATGCAGTAAACACATGTTCCATAAACAATTTACAATTTCACCAGCTGAGTATGGATGAGACACTCCAATGAAATGAGCATACTTTGTTAATCTGTTCATTACCACCCAAATCATTGACTTTCCTTGGGCCTTTGGAAGTCCTTCAATGAAATCCATGATGATGTTACTCCAAGCTAGTGAGGGTAATTTGAGAGGTTGAAGCAGTCCTGGATAAGGAGTGGTCTCATACCTATTTCTCTTACAAATATCACATTGTTTGACATGCATTTAGACATCATCCTTCAGTCCCTTCCAATAGAAAAAGACAGTTATTCTCCTGTAAGTATGGTCTATTCCAAAATATCCTCCGCTAAGTGAGTTGTTCCACAATTGTATAACGACCTTCCTCAGCTGTTTATCAGGTCCTACTACTAGCTTCCCGTTTCTTTTGAGTTGCTCATGCACAAAAGATTAGCCACTGAATGCAACATCTCCTTGCTTAAGATCATTAATGAGATTAGTAAGCTCAGTATCCAAGGTACAACTTTGCATAATTTGACTTAGCAAATCAGTCTTGATGGTGGATAAGGTTAAGGTAGATAGTTCCACCAATAGTAGCTTGGACAAGGCATCTGTCACCTTGTTCTCCTTCCCCTTCTTGTATTCAATAATGAAATCATACTGCATGAGTTTGGTTATCCATTTGAGATCATGTGGGCAACTTTTGTTCAAGAAGGACCTTTAAAGCCTTTTGATCAGTTTTCACTATAAAGGACCTGCCTATCAAGTACCGAGCCGATTTATTCACTACCATCACCAATGCTAAAAGTTCCTTGTCATAAATAGACAATGTTTGGTGTTGAGGACACAAACTTTTGCTTAGATAAGCAACCGGTTGCCCCTTGTACATTAGCACAGCCCCTATTCCCATGCTAGATGCATCAGTTTCTATCACAAAGGGCATAGAAAAAATTAGGCAGAACTAGTACTGGTGCAGAAATGAAAGATTCCTTCAGTTTGTTAAAGACTTCAGTACCCTTGTAAGACCAATAAAAGCTATCCTTTTTCAGCAAATCAGTGAGGGACTTGCTCATAACTCTATAGCCTTTGATGAATCTTCTATAATATCCTGCTAGACCTAAGAACCCTCTCAATTGTTTTAGGTTAGCAGGCTCAGGCCACAGCGGTATAGCTTCTATTTTCTTAGGATCAGTTGCTACACCTTCAGCAGAGATGTAATGCCCCAAGTACTCAATCCTATCAGCAGCAAAAATACACTTAGCAAAAATATACTTACTTTCCTTGGCAAAGAGCTGATGCTGAACTAGCAGATCAAAAGTAATCCTAAGATGTTGAACACGATCTTCCAATCTTTTGTTGAACACTAAGATATCATCAAAAAGACCAGAATGAATTTTCTCAAGTAATCTTGGAAAATATGGTTCATCGGCCCCTGGAAGCTTGATGGGAATCCAATGGGCATGACTAGATATTCATAATGTCCAGAATGAGTTTTAAAAGTAGTTTTATGTATGTCTACAGGTGCCATCTTGATTTGATGATAACCAGCTCTTAAGTTTATTTTGGAGTAGACTTGTGAGCCTCTGAACTCATCCAACAGCTCCTCAATGAAGGGTATGGAAAACTTATCCTTCACGGTCACCTTGTTCAGTGCCCTGTAGTCCGCACATAGCATCTGAGAGCCATTCTTTTGCCTACTAGAACCACAGGAGATGCATATGAGCTGGAGTTATACTGAAGTATACCTTGGCGCAGCATTTCCTGTATCATTTTCTCAATCACATCCTTCTGTATAGGGGAGCACCTATAGGGCCTGGAGTTCACTAGAAGACTAGCTTCTACCAAGGGAATACGATGTTCAAACACTCCTCTTGAAGGAGGAAACTGTCTTGGCTCATCAAACAATTCTCTGCACCCTTCAATCAGCACTTGTACTTCAATGGGTGACTTCTCCTGCTCCTCTGTTGGTTCTTCCTTAGGGCTCCTCCCTGGGCAGACCTTGATTATAAAAATCTGTGCAGTGTTAATTAAGATCTTATTGAGGCCCTTACCATTCATAGTCTTGAATGAGGACTGGATGCCCTGTAAGGTGATTGATTTCCCTTAATACAAGAACTGTATCCATAGTTTTGCAAAGTTAACCTGGACATCCCCTAACTTGCACAACCATTGGATGCCAAGCACCACACCACAACTTTCTATAGGAAGCACTAGAAAATCATCTTTGAACACCACCCCTTGTATCAACCATGTAAAGCCTTGCTACCCTTCACTGATTGTATAATCCTTCCATCAGCTACAGAGACATCATGAGGACTCATCTAATAGACCTTACACCCCAGCCTATGAGTTGCTTGTTCATTAATAAAATTGTGGGTAGAACTACAGTCAATCAAGACATTAACTGGTTTCTGTTCAGTGAATCCTTGGATCCTTAAGGTTTTGTATTCCCTAGATCCATTCATAGCTTCTAGAGAAATTTCACAATTCTCAATAACTTCTTCTTCCAACTCTTGATCCCTAGCATCTTACTCAAGTCCTTGTTCTTCTATAGGAGCCAACTCTTCCTCCTCAATCTATAAGGAGTACAGGTGTCTTTTAGCCTTACACTTATGTCCTGGAGTAAACTTTTCATCACAAAAGAAACATATTCCATTGGCTCTCTTCTCATCCATCCCAGCTGGAGATAGCCTCCTTCTTCTATTATTATCAAAAGTAGCAGTGAGTAGTTTCGTGTAGCCAGGTATATTTCCTCTAGCAAGGCCACCAGTTCCTTGTCCAAAAGGGGCCTTGTTCATAGTGTGATTTGTAGAGGTGCCCTTGATAGCCTTGCTTTGGGTAGCAAAATCAGCCTCCTGTAATCTAGCTAAGCAATATGCTTGAGGTAAGCTGCTAGGATTGCCCATTCTAACAGCATTACTAAGCTCAAGCTTTGGGTTATTTCAAAAATATACTGATGGCATGTTCAGTAGAACGGTTGATTCTAGTCATTGCACTCACAAATGCTTTTGATAGTCTTTTACTGACCATGTATGCTTGATATTCAGAAGCTCAATCATAGGATCTGAGTACTCAACTCCAAAACTATCACAAAGAGCCCACAAGTACTCATCCCAAGTGGGGAGTGGCATATGTCCCCTACTCCTCATGTACCCTAAGTATTATGGTAAGACGTCCCCTTCAAAGTGCAAAGACACTAGCTTCATTTTTTGCTGAAAGATAATGTCTTCATCAGCAAAAAACCGTTCTATCTTATACATCCAAGTCCTCAAGTCATCCCCATTAAACTTAGGAAACTCAACCTTAATGTATTTGGTAAAAGGTATATTAGACAAGGGTACATTGTGGCTGTTTTGGGTTTGTGGGTAATTGGTAACAATGGTGTTTTTCTGGTGCTGGTAAGGTGTGGACATGTAAGGAACTTGATGGTATAGAGGAGGGGGTATATGTGTATCTGAGAGGTGGAGGGTACTATGTGGTCTGGTTGTAATCAATGTATGAAGGCATCAATCCAGTTGGTAACCCTTGATTCCAATTTACTGTAGGTTGATAATACCTTCCTTGCAGAGATTGAGTGGTAAAATTTTAGGGTTGGAAGGTGGTTGTTCTAGGATAAGGAGAGGGAAGATTTGGGATCCCATAGGGTTGTCACATAGGTGGCTGTATGGGAGGTTGGTTCAGCATAACAGAACGAATGGAGCGAGGTTGTAATTGGGGTTGAGTTGCAGTTGTGTACATGGTTTGCACCATTGGTGGTGTAGAGGGAGGGACTACACTAGCTTAAGTTCTAGTTGCAGCTGGTCTAGGGTTCTGAACTGTAGCATTAATAGGGGAAGAACATTCATAGTGGTACTGTTAATAATACTAGTACTAGGTGTAGCCACATCTCCAAAATCAAAAGGTTTATCACTAGGAGAATAGAGTTCACCTTCATCCTGTGCCAACTTCTTGTCCCTTTCAGGTTATTTACCTCCATGGATGACCTCATTAACAACTTCTCTTAGCTCACTTAAAAAGGTTCCTCTTGTTGTCTGCTATTTTGCTCTTGAAAAGCTTCTAGGACACTCATAACTTCACTCATTTCGCTCGTCATAGATCCACAGAGCCAAGAAAGTGTTCTAATACCACTGATACGATTTGGCAATGAAATATTAAAAAGAATAAAGAAAGCTACTAAAGAAAAGGCAATAAAACAGTAGAAAAATAAAGAGGAAAAATTAGGGCAACAAAAGAGAATGCTCTTTGAATGATAATCAGATAAGAGTAGTGATAACAATATATAGAATAAAGAATAAAATATTCCCTAGCTGGGACTCGATTATACTCTGTCACTTCCTAACCACCTGGCCTATACCTCTTGTATAAAACACAAATAAAATTATAGGACTAATGTGTAATTACTGGAAAATATAACTAAAATATAAGTGGGATTAAACTGAAGATCTCGCAAAGTTATTCCTAGCCTTTACTCCAACTAATTTAACGACCCCGTATAACCCGAGAAGCACGAGGTACCACTATTGGAAGCTATTTTGGCATCATCGTCGTTAGGCACCTATGTAGAAATTGTTTCTTAGTCCGAAAAATGGGTCTGGTCCTATGGTTGACGCCATTTTTTAAACTGAATTAGATCTCAAAAGAGTTAGAAGAGAACAATAGTGAAAGAGTGTTAGGAGGTTTATGATCCGGCCCTTTTAAACGAGACAAAATAGCGACTACTGTTCTTGTACCAAAATAACATGGACTAGCCAGTTTATGGAATTTGTACTCATTTTTAAAAAAAAATAACCGATATCCAATTTCTGAATAACTTCTAATATATGCACTTTTCTCTTCTTTTTTACTGCTATTCTTTCTTCTTTGTGCTTAGAGTTTCTTGTTCTTTATGAAATTTGAAAGTTATGTTTCAAATTCGAGCTCATTTGGAGTAGGTTTGGGCATTAAATCGTGTATTGGATTGTTGAAATTCGAAGAACATATTTATGTTTCAGAACTTAAGATTCAAAATCTGAAGTTGCATTCATTAGATTGAACTATTTAAGATTCGAACTTATGAAGTTGCATTTGAAAGAAAGAAAAATTTCAGATTTGATTTCTGAAGTTGCATTGAAGAGATTGAACTACTTTAAATTTGAATTTCTCAAGTTGCATTTTAAAGATAGAAGAACTTCATATTTGATTTTTAAAGTTGCATGGAAGAGATTCAACTACTTCAGATCCAAGTGAGTGCACTTTGCAAAATATTATGCAATGCGGGTAACATCAATGGTGGACCCAAAAGTGGATATATGTTAGAATGCCCCATTCTCGGATTGGTCATTGAAAAATAGTCAGTATTTACAAGGTAATTCAAAAATAGCTACTATTTTAATATGGAGATATATCTAGACAAAATATCCGTAGCTGAAACACGAAAAAATCAATATAATATGCTAGATTATGAAGCTCATGTGTATAAAATTCCAACACGTTATGCTGGAGTTCAGACATCAAAGACACATTCGCCAATTCCAGCATATTATGCTTAAGTGTAACTTGTAAAAGTTAAATTCCAGCATATTATGTTGGAATTCACATATAGGATATTATGAACTCCAAAACATTATGCTGGAATTCCATATGTGAAAGTTTGAACTTCAACATATTATGGTGAAGTTCTTCTGAATTTAACTTAAGGTATAGTTGTCCAGATTTTATTATCGTATGAAAAGTGGCTACATTTTGATTAATTTTAAAATAGTAGCTAAATTTTAATTAGCTAAATCAGGCTAATTTTAAATTTCTCCCTTTGCTCAAGGGTGTTTGGGGGCCGGGTCAGCCCAGTCCCGGATCTGGTCCCGGTTCAGCCCGATCCCGTAGTAGCGGGAGGGAATAAGATGGGGACACGGGATAAGGAAATGAGACGATAATACACCCACTAGTTCAAACTCAACAATAGCTTCAACTCATATTCAATCTCCGTTTGGAGCTTCTATACCTCCCGCTAGAAGCGGAGTCCCAATAGAACAGAAACCAACATCACTTGCATGACACTTTTTTACTAAGGAAAGTCAAAACAAATAGCTATTTTGCAATGAGTGTAAAGAAGTGTATTTCGTATAAAACTAAAAAAAAATCAAGGTGGGATAGAAAGCTTAATTAGACACTTGAAAAGAGCTCACAAACAATTGTGGTTGGCATATAAGGCTTCGTAGGAGGGAGGGGCATATTTCTACCGAGTTGGGACTGGATTTTCATAGTGTACAACCACGAATTAAGCCTTTGACGGGAGGACTTTTTAGTTTTTCTTCTTCTCTGATTTTCTTCACTGCGCATAAGATTAGTACAATCTAACTTATAAGCAACCACTAGAAGTGATGTTTTTAGATTTGCTAACGAATATCAATAATATTTGCGTTAATCATTTCATTATTTAGATTGTAAAGTTTTTGTTACTTATGACATATGGCATAGTACTAATGGCCATGATTACTTAACACGTATGTATCATTAGATAGATAAAAATTGGGTAGTGCAAAAATATATTGATGAAACACATATCGCGGTATTTAGATAATTCTTCTAGCAATGATGTGTTCTTATTAATTCTAACTCCATAAAAATATAGACATTAGATAACTTGAATAGGCGAGTAGCACTTCGATAGATTGCTACAAGTAATATTAATCTTATCAATCAATAGTTCAGATAAATTTAGTGGTCATGAATTTAAGTGAAAAACTCAACAGGATTGCTAGCTAACCCATAAACCTGGAGTATTTTCTCTCATTAAATTTGTCTCTAAGCTTACCGACTTGCTTCCTTTAATTTCTTAGTTTACTACTTTAAATTAGTTGCATCTGAATAATCATACTTCAGAAAATCACTTGAATTGATTAACTATTTCAGTTTAATTTAGTTAATAATAATCATAAGTCCTCGTGGTAACGATACTCTACTCACTCTTTATTATTTGATTGACCACGTATACTTGCGTGTGCGATTTAGGGCAATACATGGATTAGGAAATTAATAGAGCAAAATAGTTTGAGACCAGGAAGATACTGAATAGAAATATTTTTGCTAGCATAATGAGAAGGGGATGGCTTAGATAGTTGAGAAAATAGAGAGACGGAGATAGACGAGGCTGTTCTTTGGGTCCTTTCCTCCTGTTTGTGGGTCTGCTATAAGAGAATTTTGTGTAAATTTTTAGTTTGATAGAAAGATTATGAAGAGCATAGTGTAGTGGATGGTTTTGAGATAGAATTTGATGAGGAGGAGTTTGAGATGTTGTTTGATGTGCCTACTAAAGGGTTTGATCGCTATGTGCAAAAAAATGCGGCCAACCATTGACGATGGAGTGAGTAGTGTTATTGGTGTGTGCAGGAGTTTCTCTCTGAATTTCGAACTGGATACTCCAAGAATGTGTTCAAGGTATGGATATGACTCCATTCCATAATATAAGCAACTCTTCTAGTTTGTTAAATCTTGCATGTTGCCAAGCACAGAAGAAGGAATGAAGCAGCACTATTGGACATGGTAGTAACAGAGTTGTTGGACGTTGGAAGGCCAATCAACTTGCTTATACTTATGATGAAGCAGATGGCAAGAGTTGCTGACATGGACGAGCTTGGCAAAACATGCCTTACCTTATGGATTTTTGCTGAAAGTTTAATTTTGCTTGACAAATTCAATATGACCTTTCCTGATTTTACGTATTGAAGTCTAGGAGATAGAGCTATACAATAATACTTCCTAGGAGTAGCAGGACTGCTAATTAAGGTATCAAAGAAGCTAGAATTTGTCCTTGAGGAGAACGAAAGGCTAAAGGAGGACAATGCAGATGTAAGAAAGGAAACTAAGGAGATCATGGAGGAGCTGAGGAATGACTGAGAAGCTCATAGATAACAACACTGCTGAAGGCATTCACCCCCTCCACCTCTCAGCCTTGAACTTGTTCTTCATGACCTTGTTTTATCTTTCGGTTTCAGTTAGGTGTCCGATCTAGGAGTCTTTCCTCTTTTTTATTGTTCTTGGTTGGTTGGGTGCTGTGTTTTATTACTAAAACAATCTTATTTTGTAATGTTTGGGCTTTTTTCCTTATATTAGTTGCTATTTGTTATATCATTATGCTTCAAAAATGACTAATATCATTAAATTGATATTTGATGAACATATTTTCTTCGTGCATATACTACTATAGCTCGAGTTGTTTGATTATGTCTCTAAGTTGTGCAGTTTTTTAATGATGTCAAAAGGGAAAAAATGATAAGGGTGTCTATGTTGTTCAAAGGTTCTTTCTCGTCTGCCTATAAGTTGAACTTTGCTTGTGTGTGTCTTGCGTGAGTCTACGTATGAAACAACCCAAAAATTATGATATAACCTAGTTCATAAGCACATTGTTTGTCATTATCAAAAAGAAAAAATTTGTTGAGTATTAGTATGTTTTGATGATTAACAAAACTGTCGTAATGTATATGCGCTAAGAACTAGGTTAGCAAGATTGGGTATCCTGTTGTAACTCATTGTTGTAAATGAATAGAGATCCTGATGCGAGTTATTTAGGAAAAAATTATCTTTTTCCTGATTGACTAAAATATAATCAAGAATATCTTGTTTGATATCTTTTAAGATCTCAGCGGCATCATTGCTATTTTGGGAAGAATTTTACACGGCTTAGGCGTCCTTTCACATTTAGGACTCCGAAATATGTGTTTGCCAGATTCATAGGCTTACTAATGAGGGTGTACATATTGTTTTTCTTTGTCTTGAAGGAAAATATTCACATATACAAAAAACTCGTCCATTCAGTCAACAAGTAATTCATGCAAGTTCTCTCTTGAAGTGCTTAATCCATGTTCGTTCTTAGAGTGTGGAAAACAAAACTGGAGTACTTGGTCATTTGCAGTTATGCGTATAACTGTAGTTCCATATTAGGATGTTGAGTTGTAATATTATTTTTCTGAAAAGTACAATAGTATAAACAAGTAATATTTTTACAGTTTCAAGTTAGAAGTTAGAGTAATGTATGGGGTCGAACTCGGACCGCCTACATTGGGATAAATCGGGCTCTAGTTTATACGGTTGGTATCGATCGTAATTATTGTTCGGTAAACCGAGGTCAAGATATCAAAGATCGAAGAGCGAGACCGAATAACATCGAAGCAGGAATATCGAGGTATCAAAGATCGAAGGTCGAGACCGAACAACATCGAATCAGAACTTGAAGCCATGGTACCCGAGATGAACCTATTGAGCTCGATTCGGGGAAATGCCCTAGGGTAAGTTATCAAATTTGCATGACGAAAGAACCGAAAATCCCGTGATAAGTAAGCATCTCGGCGGGAATCACAGCACCAATCAATTAGACCGTTAAATCAGCACATCAAGAGATATTTTACCTTGTAAACAAATTCTTGCCTTGTATAAAAGATTATCCCCATGCTATATAAAGGGGCAATGTAATTATTCTAGGATATCTCACGAAACAATCATCAATACATAGAAAAGAAGTCTGCTTTTATTATTACTTTATTCGTTTGGTTTTATTCATATCTGTTGTTCATCTTGGAGAAATCAGTCAAGGCCAAGACTATTCAAGGCTTGTAGTTTGCATTTCTTCTCCATTTATTTACTGACTTTAATCTTCATTATACTATTCATTATTTGTATCAAATCAAATCATGTGTCCTTAAAACCACGTACAAATTCAATTGTTATCCGAAGCCAAGAGTAAACAGTTTGGCGCCCACCGAGAGGCTAAGGATAATAGTGAGTGTTTGATACAATTTTTTGTTACGCAAATTGTTTTACACGTGCTCTGTGAAGTATCTATGATTTCAGGTCACAGTACAGCTATGTCTCATTCACAATCTGTGCCTTTGTACGTCAATAATGAATTTGATCATCAAGGCGAAAACAACAACACAGCACCCGGTGAGGAGGTTCTGATCCACGCTAATTCACAAGTGGATGTCGATGTAGATCAAACTACTGGTCCGTCAAATAGCGTTCGTGGGGAACATCGATCAACAACACAGGGTCCCCAAAACGACGAAAGGGACGGGATCAGTCTCAGAATGATCTTTGACATGTTGTAAGCCCAGCTGCTCAATTACAAAATCGAAGCCAAATATCGAACAAAGTTGAGCTCGGCCCTTCTCGGGGAACTATTCCTGAGAATGAACCAGTCACAGAAGAGCCGAATGAAGGTGAATCGAGGGCGAACTCCGGGATCATGAGGATGCTCGAAGAATTAACCAGACGAGTCGAGTCTGGAGAGAAAAAAATCGAGGCTAATGACAAAAAGGTAGAAACGTACAATTCCAGGGTGGATCAAATCCCAGGAGCACCCCCGATATTAAAGGGTTTGGATTCCAAAAAATTTATACAGAAACCTTTCACATCGAACGCCGCTCCAAAACCAATACCCAAGAAATTCCGCATGCCGAAAATCCCCAAGTATAATGGAACAATCGATCCAAACGAGCATGTGACCGCATACACATGCGCTATAAAAAGGAACGACTTAGAAGACGACGAGATCGAGTCCGTTCTTTTGAAAAAGTTCGGGGAAACCTTGTCGAAGGGGGCCATGACATGATATCATTAATTACCCCCTAATTCTAATGACTCTTTCGCTATGCTTGCAAATTCCTTTGTAAAAGCACAAGCAGGCGCTATCAAAGTAGAAATGCGGAAGTCGGACCTATTCAAAGTCAGACAAAAAGATAACGAGATGCTCAAAGAATTTGTATCTCGTTTTCAGATGGAGCGGATGGACCTGCCACCAGTCACTGACGATTGGGCTGTTCAGGCATTCACCCAAAGGCTCAACGCTCGAAGTTCGACAGCTTCACAGCAACTCAAGCAAAACTTGATAGAATATCCAGCCGTCACATGCGCAGATGTACATAACCGATACCAATCGAAAATCAGAGTCGAAGATGATCAGCTTGGAGCCCCTTCGGGATCCATTTATCCCGTCAGAACTCATGATATAGTTCGAAGGGAGATTTATCGTGAACCGAGGCTGAATAGAGATCGGCATCTGCCATATCATGGGGATAGAAAAATCACTACAGCAAGTCAAAACTCCCCAAGACACGAAAGGAGAACGATCAAGGTCGGAATAACCGAGGGCCCATAATTAAAGGCAATTTCGAGAGAACCACCAATCACCAAGAAGCACCACTGTTATCGGAATACAATTTCAATGTTGATGCGGCTACTCTCGTATCAGCTATCGGTCGCATCAAGGACACCAAGTGGCCTCGACCGTTACAATCAGATCCGGCCCAAAGGATCATAATCTAGTATACAAATATCACGGTACACACGGACACAGGACAGAAGATTGCCGACAATTAAGAGAAGAGGTGGCAAGGTTGCTCGAAAACGGACATCTTCCAGAATTGTTGAGCGACCGAGCGAAGAATCATTACGGAAACAGAATAAACAAGCAAACCAAGAAGAGCCACAACACACGATTAACATGATTATTGGCGAATAGACGCCCCTCAAGGTCTGATGCTGAAACGCACCAAGATATCCTTCACCATGGAAAAACGCACTCGAGATTACGCGATGGAGGGAATCTTACATTTTAGCGAGGAAGATGCAGAAGGGATTATGCAACCTCACAATGACGCGCTAGTGATATCTGTGCTTATACAAAGAATTAAAGTGAAGCGCGTATTGGTCGACCCAGGCAGTTCGGCCAATATAATCCGGTCATGGGTCGTAGAACAACTCGGTCTGACGGATCGAATTGTCCCTACAGTCCAAGTACTCAATGGGTTCAACATGGCGTGTGAAACAACTAAGGGCGAAATGACGTCGCCGATGAACACTTCCGGAACCATTCGAGAAACAAAGTTTTGCATAATCGGTGAGGACATGAGGTACAACGCTCTATTCGAGAGACCAAGGATCCACGACATGAGAGTCGTGCCTTCGACGCTGCACCAAGTACTGAAATTCCCATCACCCGATGGAATTATAACGGTTTACGGGGAGCAACCAGCTGCGAAAGAAATGTTCGCAATGGAAGAAATAACACCATTACAAGCAGTTCCTTCACAAAGGGTCGAGAACAAGATGAAATAGCAATCACAGACATCATCCTCGACAAACGTAGATAAACAAGCATATCTCGAGAATGACGATTACAGAATCCCCAGATCTTTCATCAGTCCCGATGAATCCGATGCTACCAAATCGACAATTGAGGAACTCGAGCAAGTCTCACTCCAAGAAGACTTGCCATAACGAAAGGTATACCTGGGCTCGGGCCTAAGCTCCGAGCTCAGGACAAAATTTATCCAATTTCTTATAACTAACGAAGATTGCTTCGCTTAGTCCCACCTTGATATAACAGGTATACCACTGGAGATAACAACTCACAAGCTAAGCCTAGATCAGAAGTTTCGACCGATCAAGCAAAAAAGGAGGCCTCAGTCCGAGATCAAACATGCATTCATCAAGGATGAGGTAACTAAGCTTCTAAAAGATAGGGTCCATTCGGGAGGTTAAATAGCTGGAATGGTTAACAAACATAGTAGTAGTCCCTAAAAAAGGGAATAAACTAAGAATGTGTGTAGATTATAAGTATCTGAATAAGGCATGCCCAAAAGATTCTTTCCCTTTACCCAACATCGATCGCATGATCGATGCTACCGCTGGCCATGAGACCCTTAGCTTTCTCGATGCTTACTCTGGCTATAACCAAATACGAATGGATCCGGCTGACCAAGAAAGAACTTCCTTCATCACTAAGTATGGCACATATGTTACAACGTGATGCCATTCGGGTTAAAAAATGCAGGAGCCACTTACCAACGCCTAGTAAACCGAATGTTTGAAAAACAAATAGGAAAAATGATGGAAGTTTATATTGATGATACGTTAGTTAAGTCCCTGCGAGCAGATGACCATTTGAATCATTTGCATGAAACACTCAACGTGCTGAAGCAATACAAAATGAAGTTGAACCTGGAAAAATGCGCGTTTGGTGTGGGCTCGGGCAAGTTCCTTGGTTTCATGGTCTCGAGTCGAGGAATAGAAATCAACCCGAAAGAGATCAAGGCTATCAAGGACATCATAGTTGTAGATAATGTGAAGGTTGTACAAAAGCTAACAGGCCGTATACCCGCTTTGGGACGGTTTATTTCAAGATCATCTGATAGAAGTCATCGATTTTTCAATCTATTGAAAAAGAGGAACAACTTCTCATGACACCGAAATGCCAACACGCTTTAGAAGAGCTTAAAAGGTATCTGTCTAGCCCGCCCTTGCTACATACACTGAAGACAGGTGAACGGCTGTACCTTTACCTTGCGGTCTCGGAAGTAGCAGTAACTGGAGTTCTAGTTCGAGAAGAGCAAGGTACGCAATTTCTAATTTATTACGTTAGCAGAACCTTAGGCGAGGCTGAAACTAGGTACCCTCATTTGGAAAAACTGGCACTCGCTTTGTTGAGTGCCTCCAGAAAACTGAAGCCTTATTTCCAGTGTCATCCCATATGCGTCGTAACGACTTACCCGTTAAGAAGCATAATGCATAAGGCCGAGCTCTCCGGCCGATTGGCCAAATGGCTATTGAAGTAAGTGGGTATGATATCAAATATTGACCCCGAACCGCCATTAAATCTTAGGTGCTGGCAGATTTCGTCGCCGATTTTACACCATCCCTAATATCCGAGGTCAAAAAAGAGCTATTGGCCGGATCGGGGACTCCTTCGGGAATATGGACCCTGTTCACAGATGATGCCTCGAACGCGAAGGGATCGGGGCTTGGTATTGTGCTAAAGCCCCCAACCGGTAACACAATTCAACAGTCTATCAAGACTGTGAAATTAACTAACAATGAAGCAGAATATGAGGCCATGATTGCAGGTTTAGAACTAGCCAAAAGCCTAGGAGCGGAAATAATCGAAGCTAAGTGCGACTCCCTTCTTGTGGTGAATCAAGTCAACAGAACGTTCGAGGTTAGAGAAGGATGAATGCAAAGATATTTAGACAAACTACAAGTTACATTGCGTAGGTTCAAAGAATGGACCTTACAACACATACCGCGAGAGCAAAACAGCAAAGCCGATGCCCTCGCCAGTTTGGGATCATCGGTCGAAGATGATGAGATCGAATCCGAAAAGGTCGTACAGCTCATGAGGTCAGTAGCGGAAGAAGGCCACGCAGAAATCAATACGACGAGTCTGACCTGGGATTGGAGGAACAAATACATAGAATACCTCAGCTCCGGAAAACTCCCCTCAGATCCAAAAGAATCAAGAGCCTTGCGCACAAAGGCGGCTCGATTCTGCTTATCCGATGACGGAACTCTATTTAGAAGAACATTCGGCGGCCCCCTCGCAATATCTCTGGGACCTGGTGACACTGAATACGTTTTAAGAGAAATCCACGAAGTCACTTGTGGGAACCACTCCGGTGCCGAACCCCTAATCCGAAAAATAATCAGATCCGGTTATTATTGGATCGACATAGAAAAGGACGCGAAGAAGTTTATTCGCAAATGTAACGAATGTCAAAGGCATGCCCCGATGATCCATCAGCCTGGGGAAACGTTGCATTCGGTCTTATCACCATGGTTGTTCATGAAATGGGGAATGGACATTGTTGGCCCTCTTCCCTACACACCAGGTAAGGCTCAATTCATTCTTTTTATGACTGATTATTTCTCCAAATGGGTGGAAGCGAGGCATATGAGAAGGTTAGGGAAAAAGAAGTAATCGAGTTCATTTGGGATCACATCATATGTCGGTTTGGGATGCCATCAGAGATCGTGTGTGACAACAAGAAACAGTTCGTCGGCCGCAAGGTGACAAAATTCCTCAAGGATAACAAGATCAAAAGAATCCTATCAACGCCTTACCACCCCAGCGGGAATGGACAAGCCGAATGTCACGACCCCAAATCTCCCTCCACTCGGGAGTCGTGATGGCGCCTACTAATGGGAGCTAGGCCAGCCGATAATTAATTCATTAATTATTTAATTAAGTTACAACAGTTATCTAAAGCAAATCGCAACATAAATATATAACAACATGCAATAATATAAGATATTATATATATGTATATATATCATTCTATTCTCAGTCACTCCACCAATTCACCCATTTCTCATTTAAAAAAATCAATATGATACTTCACCGCGCGGAATATTTTTCAATTCATCATTCTTTCCTTTTTCCACAACTTAGCAAATCATGAAATATATCATAAGTAAATAGCAAAACATAGGGACCATTTATAACGATATAATTCGTCCTAAACAAACTACCCCAAGAACTGGTATCACAGTGTTCACAGACAGTCTAAGATTTTACAACATATAAAGGTCTTAAAAGAAGTAACAAAAGTACTATTTCCGAACTATATGGAAATAGGTACAAAATTATGGACAGATGACTTCAAGGGCTGCGAACGGCTGCAGTCCTACCTTGAGTCGCCGGAGAGTCGCGCCAAAAGCAGGAGAATCTGTCTACTTACTGTCCGACACCTGCTGCGCCGGTATCTGCACAAAAGTGTAGAGTGTAGTATCAG
>MCJB01004347.1:0-49124 GCA_002018475.1 Nicotiana obtusifolia
CAGCAGCTCCTTTGCCCCTTTACCCCTTTACCTCCATAACCCTTTTGTTAAGTGTGCAGGAGTATTGCAGATCAGCAACATCAATCTGCAGGTACCTCAATGAAGACATGAACAGAAGAACTGATATCAATAGCAACAGGGCAATCAAAGAAGTGGAGAACAAGCACAGCAGCAGAAACATCATACACAGTAGTAACAACCTGGTCAACATTAACAACAAGCAACCATTGCTGCAGTGGTGTCCTTCCTTGTATGAGAAGGAACACTCACCCAGTAGAATTACGAATACTTGTATTTTTGTATAGTTGACCTAAAGACACTATTCATCGTTTTTGTATATATGACTGTCAATCCATGTTATAAGATCCACAGCTATTACATCACTATAGGTTAACTCACCTTAGCTATCTAGGTACAGTTGGTCACCAAATGTGGGTGATCAAGGATGTACACCTTCCCTATATGGAGGTCAGGTCGATGCCCCCCTCCATCATTGTACTTTCTATTATTATATTTATGAAAATCAGCCCTACTGCATTAAAAAAAAAAGACAAGTGCACAAAAAAAGGGGAAAATTGACAACAGAGTCCTCCCGAGGTACCGCCTCGTAGTCTCAAATCATAAATGAATCACAACGGCACGGCAGAAACCTCGTACAAACAATAATAACCGCACAGCAAAAACGTCATGCCACAATATCATCCGCACGATAAAAACCTTGTGCCACACTAGCATCCGCACGGTAGAAATCTCGTGCCATAATAACATCCACACGGCAGAAACCTCGTACCATAATAACATCCGCACGGCAGAAACCTCGTGCCACAATAACATCCGCATGGCAGAAACCTCGTTCCACAATAACATCCGCACGACAAAAATCTCGTGTCACAATAACATTCGCACGGCAGAAACATCGTGCCACACAACACTGAATACCATAGCAACAATGACAATAACAAAAGAGTACATCAAGTAATTCAACTTAGGAACTCCAGAACACAAAAAAAAAAAATGGAAGAACGAACTCACAAGGAAAGACATAACATAAGATAATGGTACAACATAGCAATAACACAACAAGGAAGAGATACTGTGTAGCAATGATCCCACATAAGTACAATCAAGAATAAGAGGGATAACATAAATCAATGACTCCAATTAAGGGTAAGTCAACAATGATAAGAGATAACAAATCTTCACTTAGGGTGGAGCAATTACGGAAGAGATTCGGCAAGTCCAATTAAGGATAAGCATATAATAGAAAAGATAATAACAACTTCAATAAAGGATAAAAAATTACGAGAAGGATGGCATAGAAATAAAAGAGGCAACAACTTCAGTCAAGGCACATAAGAGTTTAATCGGCAATAAGAGTAAAACATGGAGAAATTAATTCCAATTACGATACATAAGGGTAAATTTAGTCAATGGAGGATTCAACATAACAAAACAACTTCATATCTAATGAATATAAGAACCTAAGAGCCGTAAGCGGTCAAATTTCCACAAAACAAGCCTGAACACGTAGACTTCACATGACACAATTAGCACCAAAGCCTCAAATCCTAAGGGGTAGTTTCCCCCACACAAAGTTAGGCAAGATACATACCTCAAAGAAGCTAGACCGTTACTCAAAAATTACCTCCTTGAGTGAAACACCCTCCAGACGGCTCAACTCTAACCAAAATAACTTCAATTCATAAATAAAACTCATAAAAAATAATTCCGGATAATAAAGCTTCAATCCCTAGCAAGTACTAAAAGTCAACCCAAAAGTCAAACCCGGGGCCCGCACCTCGGAATTCGATAAAATTTAACAAACCCAAACACCCATTTCGATACGAGGTAAACCATACCAAAATTATCAATTTCCAACATCAATTCTTCCTTCTAATCATCATTTTATATTTTGAAAGATTTTACAAATTTTTCCCAAATTTCCAACTTAATTCACTAATTAAATGATGAAAAAAATAATGGATTCATAAAATATAACAAGATTCGGGTAGAGAAAAATTACCCCAATGAGTTGCCTGAAAAACCCATGAAAAATCTCCCAAAACTGAAGTATACAACTCAAAATATGTTAAAAATATCAAACCCTCGGAATATCAGTGTTCTACCCAGCGCCCTTCGCATTTGCGAACAAAAAAATCGCACCTGCGGCCTCGCATTTGCAAGCAAACATTCGCATCTGCGAACTCAACTTACCAAGCCTAGGTCCGCATCTGCGGAAAATACAGTCGCACCAGCGATATCGCAGAACCGCCAAAAGTAGCGCTGAAGCGAACCGCTTCGCATGTGCGCCGCAAAAGCGTCCTTTGCACATGCGTGCCAACCTCCACAGAAGCGAGGGAGCCCCCAAGCCACTATGATCGTAGAAGCGACCAGGCTCACGTAGAAGCAGAGCCGCACCTGCGCTCCAAAATCTTGCAGGTGCAAAGCACCAGAACCAAACCTAACCACAAGCATGAAAATCATATGAAACTCGTCTGAAACACACCCGGGGCCCCGGGGACCCCGTCCAAGCATACCAACAAGTTCCATAAGACAATGCGGACCTACTCGAGGCCTCGAATCACATCAAACAACACCGAAACTACGAATCGCACCACGAATCGAACTCATGAATTTCCAAGTCTTCTAACTCTCAAAACCTGTGCCGAAACATATCAAATCAACCCGGAATAACGCCAAATTTTGCATGCAAGTCCCAAATGACATAACGGAGCTAATCCAACTCTCGGAACACAAATTTGAGCCCCATATCACCAAAGTCAATTCTCAGTCAAACCTCTCAGCCTTCCAAAACTTTAAATTTTCAATTTTTGTCAAAATGCTTCAAATTACACTACGGACCTCCAAATCCAAATCCGGACACACGCCTAAGTCCAAGATCACCATATGAAACTATTGGACCATCAAAACGCCATTTCGAAGTCTTCTACACAAAACTCAAATTTCGGTTAACTATTACCGCTTAAGCTTCTGAAATACGAATTCTTCCAAATCAAATCCTGAATCATCCGAAATCCGAACTCGACTATGCACGCACGTCATAACACATATTACGGAGCTACTCGAGACCTTAAGCCGCTGAGTAGAGTGCTAATTCTCAAACGACCGATTGGGTCGTCACATTCTGCCCCTCTTAAACAAATGTTCGTCCTCGAACGTGTCAAGAACCATTCCAAAGTCATCAAATCACTGAGTGAATTTACCATACATACACCCGCGGGTGATCCCACGTAACCCCAATCCACATAGGCCTGACGACACCATCTCAAGTGACATTTGTCCCTTCCGCCAATACCAATAAGCCTTAGCACTAGAATTTCCTCGTCATCCCATCATTCCCAAAAGACCCGATTCCCGCATCAACACACGGTACCAACCTCAACCAGCTACAACAACTTATGCCTACACCCACAGGGCACCACCACACGACGTAACACATCACACATATGCCCTTAACAACAACTGTAGCCACAGCAGCTGTCCACAATCAAATCCAGCGCCGACAATTAGCCTCACATCCGTTAGAACCCTGTTTCAAACCTTCACGACACCGACAATGATGCAATAAACATGAAAACCTCACAACTATTCACCCGAATCAACAAATTACATCTAACGCCACCTGGGAACACACCTCGCAAGCTAAAACTCAATAAGCACAACGCGAATATGACTGAATATTCAAAGAGAAACACACGAGAGAACTATCAAACAAGCCTGACCGGCACAACCCCCTATCAGTACCATGTTACGAATCAATTTCACAAGGGAGAATCAAAGCATATGAATAAATCACAAGGATCTCATCCTAATATAACTCCACTACAGCCCGCAGCCCGGTTCAAACGTATCAAATCACATGAAGACGTGAGGATCCTATCCTCAGCTCTGAATCGCAGGTAGCATACACATCATACCAACCAAAACCTTCGACTAATTCAATTCCGCCGACAAAATCACAACACACGCTAAACTCTCACACCGGTAGAGCATCTAAATCACAAGTCGTAACCCATCACCCAGAAATCACATCAAAACTACCGAATTGAGAAACAAAAGTCACTTCTAGTCTTATAACTCTCAATAATGAATAAAACAAAACGATAGACACGGGCTACCGCTATAGAATCTCCCGACATGGGTAAACACATAAGCAGAGTACACGATCATGAAACTCACCCATATGTGAAGTAAAATAGAAGGTCTCGCCCTGATAAACAGAACCGGAACAAGATACGAATGATGTGCCTCTATAACAATCGAAACCATAACTGTACCACATCATCTTGTGCAGCGGCCTCATCCCTACTGTAGAGAACACATCAACGGATCAGGCCTCCCCCTCTTTGGCGCCCTCTACTCGCCTGACCTGTACTCTAAGCTAGAGGTACAGGGATATTAGCATCTGGAGCAGAACTCATAGCCTGAATACCCCGCTGTGACACATCTATCCGGATTCTCGAACAATCTCTCACCATGTGGCTGGTATTTCCTCACTCAAAGCAACCTCTCCGCTGACGTGGCTGTGGAAGCTGTTAAGACCCATGGGTACCTGAAATACCGTGCAAGACCTGAAGTGCAAACTAAACTGGCTGACCCACAAAAACCTCTACGCTATCATACCCTGCCTCCAAAATAGTACTAATAGGTCTCTCCAGTCTACGAGGCCTATTAGCCTCCCTGCCCTCTCTCTCCTGACCCCGCATGACTTCTAGTCGACGACTGATCTCTACCACCTATTGAAATGGAACATCCGACTTCAACTTCGCAAGTCTAAGCTGTTTTTTCTCATATGCTGCTGCCCTAACCGTGGGTTGAACTGGGACAATAAGTTGTGTCAGCATGACAGTTGAAATCTGACCAACGTGGACGTGCTGCTCTGGAGTACGGACAGCGTGCGTCCGAGCTCCTCCCTCGAGTTGTGAAGTAGCTGGTGCAAGCGAAATTAACTTTCCGCCTGAGCCAATGTACCAAACATGCTCGGGAACTGTGCTATAGTCTCCTGAAGTGCTGGGGTAACCACAGACGCCTCCGGTACCTATCCCCCAACATGATCTATTGGCGGCTCCTCAACGGCTGCTTTGACGGGTGCTCTAGCTGTAGCACGTGCTCCTCCTTAGTCTCTTCCTCTGCCTCTGCCTCTGCCTCTGCCGCTGCCCCGGTACCTAACAACACCGGCTCTAGGGCAGCATCATCGGTAACTGCAGTGCGTGTCCTCACCATTTGTGAGAGAATAGAATGACACAAGTTCAAACTCCGAGATGAATAAATCCGCACGACAAAAATGAAGGAAGTGAAGCTGTCCTAATAGTTCCGTAGCCTCTCGAAGATAAGTATAGACGTCTCCATACCGATCTGCAAGACTCTACTAAACTCGCTTATGACTCGTAGCACCTATGAACCTAAAGCTCTAATACCAACTTGTCACGACCCAAATTTCCCTCCGTGGGATGTCGTGACGGAACCTAGTATCTAAGACTAGGTAAGCTTAACACCTATTGAATTAATAGAATAATTTGACCAACAATTAATAATGATTAAATAGAACCTTATTACACAACTTACAATTCCTAAAACCGATAGTACAAGTCATAAGCTCTACTGAGTTTACTAGGAAAATCCCTAAGTACAACTGTTTGAAATAGAAGTTAAACAATACAAATACAAAATCAGAGGGTGACTGCGAGGCCTGCGAACACGACGGCAGATTTACCTTGAGTCTCCACAGCTCGACCAACCAGCTAATAATCAACAACAATCGTGGCACCTGGATCTGCACAAAAATGTGCAGAAGCATAGTATGAGTACACCACAGCGGTACCCAGTAATTATCAAGACTAACCTCAGTAAAGTAGTGACAAAGGACAGTCAAGACACCTACCGGACTAAACATCCTGAACAAGTATGAAGGTAAACTAGCAGAGAAACAATATTAATATAAAGCTAAGCTGGATAAGAAACACAAAACAATACTTGCAATGATACACTAATAACAACAATATTTAACGGGAAGCAGTCAAGTAATAATGTCGTAGAGTAAGCTGGAAATAGTCTAAGTCCGGTGAAACCAAATAAAAAAACCCAGCAACAACTCAATAAGAACAACCGCCTTCGCACCATATCTATTTGAGCATTTCCACGAGGTACCAAACCTCAAAGTCACATCTCATGGGTCCCAATTCTTGAACCCTAATCACTTAGCATCTTGTGCCCACATTACAATTCCTAACCGCACGGACGACTCACGTGCCAAGAGAACAACTCTCACACAGAAGGAAAATGGACGAGAGTACATGCAATGGTCAACAACGTCAGGATTACATGCAAGTGTGCCACCACAGTTCAAGTCAACCGATAAAAGTAGAGACAATGAATGGCAACTAAGAAACAATCACCAAAAAATGTACAGAGTACTAAAAGCAGCAATGAAGTTGAAACAACGACTAGTCCAACAAAGGTAGCTACACAGAACCAAACAAATAATGCAACAGGGAGGAAGACAATTAATAGTATTCTAAGAAACAACAATCAAAGACAAGTGCACAAAAAAAGGGAAATGACAACAGAGCCCTCCCGAGGTACCGCCTTGTAGTCTCAAATCATAAATGAATCATAACAGCACGGCAGAAACCTCGTGCAAACAATAATAACCGCACGGAAGAACCTCATGCCACAATAACATCCGCACGGCAGAAACATCGTGCCACAATAACATCCGCACGGTAGAAACCTCATGCCACAATAACATTCGCATGGAAGAAACCTCATTCCACAATAACATCCACATGGAAAAAACCTCATGCCACAATAACATCCGCACGGCAGAAACCTCGTGCCACACAACACAGAATACCATAGCAACAACGACAATAACACTAGAGTACATTAGGTAATTCAACTCAGGAACTCCAGAACAAAAAGAAAATGGAAGAACGAACTCATAAGGAAAGACACAATAGGAGATAATGGTACAACATAGTTAGGCAAGAAACTTACCTCAAAGAAGCTAGACCGTTACTCTAAAATTACCTCCTTGGGTGAAACACCCTCCGGACGGCTCAAATCTAACTGAAATAACTTCAATTCATAAATAAAAACTCATAGAAAATAATATCGGATAATAAAACTTCAATCTTTAACAAGTACTAGAAGTCAACCCAAAAGTCAAACCCCAGGCCCGTACCTTGGAGCCCGATAAAATTTACAAAACCGGAACTCCCATTTTGATACGAGTTCAACCATACAAAAATTATCAATTTCCAACATCAATTCGTCTTTCAAATCATCATTTTTTATTTTGAAAGATTTTATAAATTTTCTCCAAATTTCCAACTTAATTCACTAATTAAATGATGAAAATATCAATGGATTCATAAAATATAACAAGATTCGGGTAGAGAACACATACCCCAATGAGTTTCTTGAAAAACCCATGAAAAATCTCCCAAAACCGAGGTCTACAACTCAAAATATGTTAAAAGTATCAAACCCTCGACATATAAGTGTTCTGTCCAGCGCCCTTCGCATTTGCAAACAGAAAAGTCGCATCTGGGGCCTCATATTTGCAAGAAAACGTTCGCATATGCGAACTCAACTTCCCAGGCCTAGGTCCGCATCTGCAAGAAATACAGTCACACCAGTGACATCGCAGAACCGCCAAAAGAAGCGCAAAAGCGAACCACTTCGCATGTGCGATCGCTGGACCGCAAAAGCGGCCTTCGCACCAGCGTGACAACCTCTGCAGAAGCTCCCTCCCTCCCAGGCCACTATGATCGCAGAAGTGACCAGGCTCACGTAGAAGCGGAGCTGCACCTATGCTCCAAAATTTCACAGGTGCGAAGCACCAGAACCAGACCTGACCACAAGCATGAAAATCATCCTAAACTCGTCCGAAACACAGCCGGGGGCCCCAGGACCCTGTCCAAGCATACCAAAAAGTTCCATAACACAACCGCGGACATACTCGAGGCCTCTAACTCCCAAATCACGAATCGAACTCATGAATTTGCAAGTCTTCTAACTCCCAAACCTCGTGCCGAGACATATCAAATCAACCTGGAATAACGCTAAATTTTGCATGCAAGTCCCAAATGACATAACGAAGCCAAAACAACTCTTGAAATCAAAATCTGAGCCCGATATCACCAAAGTTAATTCTCAGTCAAACCTCTCAGCATTCCAAAACTTTAACTTTCTAATTTTCACCGAAATACTTCAAATTACACTGCAGACCTCCAAATACAAATTCGGACGCACGCAAAAGTCCAAAATCACCAAATGAAACAATTGGAACATTCAAAATTCCATTTCGGAGTCATCTACACAAAAGTCAAATTCCGGTCAATTCTTACCGCTTAAGCTTCTGAAACACAAATTATTCTTCCAAATCAAATCCTGAATAATCCGAACTCGACTATACATGCATGTCATAACTCATATTTCGGAGCTGCTCAAGACCTTAAGCCACTGAACAGAGTGCTAATACTCAATCGACCGGTCGGGTTATCATAAAGTTGGAAGAGGTGATTAGGTTTGACTTTTGTGAATTTGACCTGGGAACAACATTTTGATGGTTTCATTAGGTCCATATGGTGATTTTGAACTCGGGCATATGCCTGGATTTACATTTGGATATTTCTAGAAGGATTCAATACCAATTGGCAAAAATTGGATATTTGAAGGATTAGAAAGTTCATAAGTTCGACCGAGAGTTGACTTTGTGGATATAAGATTCAGATTGTGGTTTCGAGAATCAGAATAGCTTTGTTATGTCATTTGTGACTTGTGTGCAAAATTTGAGTTCATTACGAGTTGATTTGATATGTTTCGGCGCGAGTTTTGGAAGTTGAAAATTCAAAGTTTATTTACATTTGATTTGAGGTCTGATTCGTCGTTTCGATGCTGCTATGCATGATTTGAGGCCTCGAATAGGTCCATTTTATGTTTTGAAACTTGTTAGTATATTCGGACGGGGTCCCGAGTGGCTCGGAGGAGTTTCGGACCGGTTCGGTTCATTTGGATCATTTTTGGCTAGGCCAGTGTGGCTGGGCTTCTAGTGTGACCGCACCTGCGAAGCGATGGACGCAGGTGCGAAGCCACAAAAGTGGTAGTGGAATCGGCAGAGGAAGGAGTGCTTCTAGGAGCAGAAGTCCGCAGAAGCAGAGGTTTTTTCGCATCTGTGAAGGCACAGATGCGGTAAGTTTCGGCGCAGAAGCGAGGTCTTGCGCAGGAGCGAAGAAGAGATCACACCTGTGACGTAGCAGAGGTGGATATTGTTATGCAGGTGCGAGAGGTCGGCTGGTTAGTTGTGATTGCAGAAGCGAGAATTTTTGTCGCAGAAGCGGCCCTTTGTTCGCAAAAGCGACAATCATTGGGCAGAAGCTATATTTTCGAGGGTTGGTCATTTTATTCTCATTTCGGGATTTTGGAGCTCGGTTTTTGAGACCTTGGAGAGGAAATTCACCATGTGACTTAGGGTAAGCATTCTTGACTCACTTGTGATTTTATTTCGTGATTTTATCTTCGTTTTTGGTAATTGAATTATGAATTTTGAAAATGAAATATGGGGTTTTAGCCTAAAGTTTCATAGAGTGAGTTTTTGAGTTTTGAACATCGATTCGGAGTCAGATTTGAGTGAAACTAGTATGGTTGGACTCATAACTGAATGGATTGTCAGATTATTTTTAGTTTCATCGAGTTCCGAGGTGTGGGCCCGGGTTGGACTTTTGGATTGATTTTGTGGCTTTTGATTGAACATTCGACCTTTATCGATTGGTTTTGTTTCCTTTGGTATTATTTGATGTATTTGAGTTTATTTTGGCTAGTTTCGAACCATTCAGAGGTCGGTACACGCGGAATGGCATTTTTGGAGCATCGCTTGGCCTACTCGGTATTGGATTTGGCCTGTTCGAGGTAAGTAACACTTCTAAAATTGGAGCTAAGGGTATGAACCCTGCTTATACATGTTATGTGATTCGTTTGGAGGTGACGGGCATGTGGGCGTGCACCATAGATATTGAGACTCAGTCTCTGTTGCTATTTATTGATACATCATATCATCATTTTAGGCTAGTTTCATGACATTGTGAGCTCGAGAGACTAGAGAGATTGGTGACCGAGTGAGGCCGAGGGCCTGATTATGAGTGATATTTATGGGATCGGGCTACACGCCGTAACATATTTTATTGATTTATGCATAGATTTGGCTCATTATAGCGCTTGAGCTGAAGGAGCCCCTCCGGAGTCTGCATACCCACGGTGTGCGCGGTTGATATTATATTGAGGGATGGATCTTGCCTAATTATTTATATTTAGGGATAGATTTTCCATGGGCTGGATTGGCCCTATACAGTACTGAGTGATTGAATGTCAGTTGTATGTATGTATATATATATATATATATGTGTGTGTGTGTGTATATATATATATATATGGGGGATGGATCTTCCCTGGGCTGGATTGGCCATATGCAATACTGAGTGACTGTGCGCGAGTTGTCATTTATATTTGGGCTGGATCTGCCCTGTACAGTGCGGAGTGACTGAGTGTGCTGAATATTGAGCGTGATGAGTAGAAATGCGAGACAGTGAGATTGAGTACTCTGAGAGTACATGAGTTCATCGTTGAGATGCATTGCATTTGACATGCGTACTTGAGATACATGCGTAGAGATGCATTTTCTCATGCTACCCGATTTTGGTGACATTCATGATTTCACCTGTTTAATTAAATGTAGGCATAGAGATGTATTTTCTTCATGCTATCTGAAAATGAAACATCTTGTTTATTGTTGAAAGGTTTTTGGGAGAAATCACAGTTTTCAAACTTATTCATATGCTTTTGGCGTTTTCGGTGAAAGATTGGGGATTTACTGTTATATTTGAAAAGCATGCCTATCTTTTCATAACTGTGAACGAGTTGAGCATCTTACCTCTGAGTTGTTTTCATGTACCATATTATTATTATTGTTATGACTGTTGCTGGTTATTAGAGTTGGACTTTGACCCTTGTCCCAGCTCGTCACTACTTTTAACCTAAGATTAGGTTTGTTACTTATTGAGTACATGGAGTCGGTTGTACTCATACTACACTTCTGCACCTTGCGTGCAGATGTTTGATGTTGATGTTGCTGTGCACGGCGGGAGCTGGATCTGAAGGTGTAACTGCATTCCAATCATAGCTGCCTCCTAATCTTGGTAGCTTTAGAATTTTAATCTGTTCCTGTATTGTTCAAAAAGATGATGTACTTTATTTCATACCAGCTTTGTATAAAAGCAGTTGTATTGTCATTTTTTTCTTAATAAATCTCATTAAATTGGATAGTTTTAATTGGCTTTCCTAGCAGGTTGGGTTAGGTGCCATCGCGGCTAGTTGAATTTCGGGTTGTGACAATTATAGGTCGTGATGGCGCCCAACGTCGCCGCTAGGCAAGCCAACGGTGAACTATCAACTTAATTATTCATTTTATTAATTTTTAAATTTATAAATATTATTTAGATAGAGATGTCAGTGCATTAAAATAAATCGTAGTTACGCACAGTTTAACTAAAATAATATGTAAAAATGTATCAATGTAAAACAATCAATAAACAAATTTTAGAAAACCCCCCAAACCCGGTGTCACAAGTGCATGAGTGTCTAATAGAAGGTACAAAAATAATACAATATCTGTCTGGAATAAAAGTTAGACAGGAAAATGTAAATAATTCTGATGGAGACCCTGTATGTTGCGGATCGTAATAAGGGATGCAGCTCACCGTAAAGTCTCCACAAGAGCTATGCCTTTGCGTCCAAAAGACAACTAGAGATACATATACCTGCACAATAAGTGCAGAAGTATAGCATGAGTATGTAAATCAACGCGTACCCAATAAGTATCTAGCCTAACCCCGGAGAAGTAGTAACGAGGGGTCGATTCGACATGTACTAGTGGTCCAATAAATCAAGTATAGTAGAAACTAAACAAATAGGAGGCATGGTAAATAAACAGTGTAAACAAATATAGGTACGTGGTACGATCCCCCTCAACCGGAGTATATATATAAAATAGTCTCCACCAGATAGGTCGTCACAACTCAAATTAGGAAAACTCACGGATAAGAGTATATAATAGAAATGACGAGGCGAACGGCCCTATCTTATAGGAATATGATACATGATGTTGCCAAGGCGAACGGCCCGATCCCATAAGGATATGATACTACCGAGGCGAACGGCCCGATCCCATAAGAATATGATACTGCCTAGGCGAATGGCCTGATCCCATAAGAATATGATACTGCCGAGGCGGACGGCTTGATCCCATAAGAATATGATACTTTAACGGGTCCTTGACCCCACTCACGAATATAAGTGTAAGTTATGAAATTTAAGGAAGCTCTTCGGCGAAAACGCACAACGGGGGAGAAATTCGTAAGGGAAGCACAATTATTCCGCGGCTAATCAAGTAGCTCATCAAACCTCTACCATAGCATTTCTATCACTCTATGCAAGCCTAGTCTCAGGTCGTAACGCGAAATCAAGTAACTAAGCAGGCAATAATAACTCAACCAGTACAAATAAAGCATGGTGTGAATCTTAGTCTACCCGAACATACTCAAGAATTCTAGCATGCGCACAGACACTCATCACCTCATACATGCGCAACTTCCACAACATGTAGCAAATTACAAGAATAACAAGTAGGGGTAATTTCCCCCGAATAAGGTTAGACAGGAGACTTACCTCGCTCGGAAGATCCATAACCGGCTCCAACGCCTCTCTAACACCTCAAACCGAATGCCCATCGATCTGAAACTGGTCAACAATGTGCAATTTAATCAAAATATACTCCAATGCTTACAATTTAACAATTTATAATAATTCCCTACTCCGCTTGAAAAGTCAAAAAAAGTCAACCCTTGGGCCCACGAGCCCATATTTCGAATATTTCGAAGATAAACTTTAGCCATAACGCCACAAACTCAAATATAAGATTTATTCCAAATTTCATGTCCAAATTTCGTGGTAATATCAAAAAACATAATTTCTAGGTCTCCTACCAAAAATCCCACTTCTTCCACTCAAATTGTTGAATTAACACGTCTAAGTTCGTGTATTTAATTCACAACATGTAGAAATAACTTACCTCATAATTGATGATGAAAATGACGCTCCAAAATCGGCTCCCATGGAGAAAATGAAGTGAAAATGAGCCCAAAACCCCGCCTTTAAAACCACACTGCCCAGAAAATCCCGCTTATGCGGTTCCATGGTCACTTCTGCAGCTTATATCTCGCACCTGCGAGAACCCAACCCAGGTCGCCGACCATATCTGTGGTCCCTGTAGTGCTTCTGCGCTCACGCTTCTACGTTGCCTCCTCCACGTCCCGCTTCTTCGGCAAAACGACTGCATTTGCGGTCCTAGCACTGCCCAACCAAAATTTGCTTCTTCGCATGCCTGGCCGCTTTTGCGGTGTCGCATCCGTGGCCCCCTTTTTTCGCAGGTGAGATTGCATTAGTACTCAGGCCCTTCAGCAATACAACAAGGTTCCAAAATGATCTGTGATTCGTCTGAAACACACCTGAGGCCCCCGGGACCTCGTCCGAACTTACCAATAAGTTCCAAAACACGATAAGGACCTAGTCGAAGCCTCAAATCACATCAAACAATATCAAAATTACGAATCAACGATCGAAACCTTTCTTTAAACTTTTAAACTTCGACGCATGCGTCCGAATTATACTTAAACACCCCGGAATGACGCCAAACATTATGTGCAACTCACAATTCACAACACGAACCTATTCCAAGGCTCGAAACCCCAAACAAACATCTATAACACCAAATTTCACTTTAAATCAAACTTACGAAATTCTTAAACTTCAAAAATGCCAACTTTCCACAATAAGCGCCGAAATGCTCCTGGACCACCCGATACTCAACACGAACATACACCCAAGTCCGAAATCATCATACGAACCTATTGGAACCCTCAAATCCCAATTCCTAGGTCGTTTACTCAAAAGTCAAACCTCGGTCAACTCTTCCAATAGAAAGCTTCCGAATTAGGAATTTTCCATCCGAATCAACTCCGAACTTCCTAAAATTCAATTCGACCACACATACAAGTCATGATACATGAAGTGGAGCTACTCAAGGCCTAAAAATGTCGAAGTCGCGCTAGAGTTCAAAATCACCGGTCGGGTCGTTACATCTCCCCTACTTAAACTTATGTTCGTCCTCGAACGTGCCAAGAACTGCTCCGGAGTTGCCCCAAAATCACTGTTCAACACCTTGTGCTACCCATGCCACCACAACCCAGGTGAGCATATTAGCTCGAGCCAGACTGAAGATCCTCCCTTTTATTTTTGCCAACAAGCCTCAGGACCAAATTCCAACCTCCGAATTTCTCTCCAAGACCTGATTCTAATATACGAACATCGTATCAATCTCCACATGCTGAATCCACACATGATCATGCACCCATGCTAACATCACACAATGCACCGCATAACTCATTTGCCCATGGTAACCTCCTCCAAGCACAATAGCTGCAAATTCACTGACCTGATACCCGTAGTACACCTTATAACCTATATAAGCCCGGTCTCGGTCCTCACAATACTGCAATAATGAAAAGGATGCGCAGGAACTCATAACCACCCATCAAATCAATAACTCATAGAGTTTCTCCGCATGACAAGTACTATTACCTCATTCTAAACTGAATAGTGACGTTCTCTCTTTAATATACCTTACATAAATTTGATCGCACCGATTTTAGGTCCAATAATTTTGTCTCTCCCAGTACAAGCTGCTTAGGCAATAAGCCACCTCGAATACTGACCAAAATCTCATATGATGCCATCAATGCGACAGCAAGCTACAACTTGAATATGACTCATAAGGAAGAACGAGCTCTTGAAAAGAACTACCCAGCTCTCGTAACGAATAAAACGGGAGAACAGATGCTACGAATCTTTCTCAGAGAATGAGAAACAAAATACACAAAAATAAGTATAGGGTACGTCTCACTGTTGCGGCGTGCAACCCAATCCACACATGACACCATTGCAGCGTGCAACCCGATCCAAACATGACACCATTGCAGCGTGCAACCCGATCCAAACAACATACCCATGACGGCGTGCCACTCGATTCACACATAAAAATAAATTAGGAAATACCCATCAAGCCATAATGCTTATACCTACAAAATACCCGAATATCAACCACAAGTACGCCAAGTGCAAAAATACAATCCTGGGGAGACGGATAGCGCCATGCGCTACAAAACTCGAGCTCGACTAAGGTGCATTAACAACAAGCTACACAAAACCACAATACACGTGCGAATAATCAAGTTGTCTCACAACCCACATGGCATATTAGAGTATTACAGAGAATAGCTGACGACAGGAATAACATCAAACACCCGAAGACTCCTCCATAAGCAGTGCTATGCTGAATGAACACATCTGACCCGATGTAGAGCATATAATTCATATTAGTTCTAATAGCGGACTTCAAGCCAGTTACGATCATCCCATACTGGGCCAATAACCTTTCAAGGATCCACAATGACCCTATTCATGATACATAAGAGCAACCGTCAAATCCGGAACAAACTCCCAAAGTCCACAACCAAAGAAATAGAGCGCCTCTCAGACATAACCTCTCCAATTGGCGACAATACCAAACCTCCATACCTGATTTAAATCTCTAACAACCTAACGACTAGCACGTCACGCTTATACGATCTTCTCGTGGGATATACCCCCACAACCTTCCGCATCAGGTCGTAAAATCTGAAAATTAATGGACATCGACCATGCTATTTCCATAGTGCTAGTCAAGCTTCCGCATTTCAATACCCAACACTTCTTTCACAAAACAGGCCATCCTCAGACTAACCCAAATTAGTGCCAGCATACTCTGAACGTCTGAAATCTTCCCTCGCTCCTCCGAGCTCGTGACATTCTTATCAAAACTGAACTACAACCTTGATCCTCAACTTCCAATTTCCATACTGCTCACTATACCTACCATGTTGCCATGCAAGAATCCAAGAATTTCATCACAACCCCTGAAACACCAGTAGAATAGACACTTCATCAGCTAGAACCCCTTTCACTCTGCTCAGTACAGAAGAACAATTGCAACACACGACCGAATTCCCATGACCGCAGAAAATGCAAACCTCCGATCGTAGTCTAAACTGTCGTAACTCTTCTGGAACCCATCTACATATCACATAACCATTAGAATCAAACACCTCCAAATCGATCAAATTACGGTGGCTGTCAGGCCCGCACGTACAGCCACAAATCACCTATATAGCGTTACCGCCGCAAAGGAACCGATCATTTCCACAACCATGCTAATTCAAACCACCACTAAATAACTTACCTTCTTCCAATTTACTCTTGGCTTGCCTTTCTACTCAAACACATAACGGACCTCAACAACACTCATCCTGAGTAACCCAAATCACAAGACCACATCGCCGTAATACCCATCAGTCATCTTATTACCTCCTTATGCACTCAATAGTATTTCTAACTAATACACCCGTTCTGAAAGATCTCCTGCAAATCCGAAGTTGTTTCTCTCATTTCTCTAACACTGCACTATAGAACCGATGATAAAATGGAAATTCCCCAAGTATTCTTCACACTCTGCTGCAAAACCCAGACCTCAACCACGTAAGGAACCCAAAATCTTTGAACACCGCACTTTACTTCTTGAACCCACTAGAACCATTGTTAAGAGTCACCCACTCTGTCATGGTCCCGAATATGTAACCAAACGGTAGTGCTCTGCTAGCACATGAGTACTTCCAAGGAAGCAACCGGATGAATTCTTTTCCTTGCACATCACATCCACGGGAAGCATAAATTCTGAGTCATTCCCAACACCTGCACATGAATCAATAAGACGAGATGTAACACATATACGTCAAATTCCTTGTCTGGAATACCCCTTGGTCATAATTAATCCACCAATGCGCTGATAACCAGAAACTACACAGGCACACAACCACGTGACTCAATCATAGATGGAGGGCTCCCCCACTTAGCTTTACTCTACAACCGCATAGATCAATACCCAACAACCACCTCTTCTTCCCAGTTACCATGATCCCACACAGTTGCTTAGCCAAATTTCTCTTACATTTTTGTTGGACTAATCATAACACATCCCGAACTATCAGCCACAATCGCACACTCGATCTCCTAATAGTCGTATCATCTCCTTCAGGAGATCCAAGCTCACATCACGGTACTTGCATCCCATGTTGGGCAGAAAGTAGAACTCTTCGTAGGAACCTCATCAAAAATCACGCGGCACTAACTTGCTTATAGGAGATAGCCCATATTTGTTCCCTCATCTCGACCTCCTCTAACTTCATTGCTATAGTTGCATCTATCATGAAATCAACTAACCTCCCTGGGTCCACACTAATCCGCCATCCGTAAGAATCCCTTCATTCATTAACATCACCTAGAGGCCCAACAATATGTTATCAAGCCCTTCTCGCCACATCTAAAACTTCCTAGGCATAGAAACCACCTCAGAGATCATCTCCTTTGAGTCATTAACACTAGAAATGCCGATTCGGTCCTGAAGTCGCAACACACAACCATCTCGGATAACTTCCTCTTAGGTTCCATGTCACCATATCGCGCCCATAGGCAAACAAATAAGACCAACATGTCGATGAGCCTCAACGCATTTAATCAAGGACGGCGACTCCCCAATATTACCAAGAGTTCCACCAAATTTGGAGATATTCGATCGCGACCATAGGCAACACAAATACTGGGCTAAAATGACAGAACACCCCTCCATACAGCGACGACAATATCCCACTCGAATACGTATGAAGAAACATCCTGCACCACATATGCGGTGTCATTACAAATCCTCGATGCCCAATTGATAGCAAGCACTCCACATCATATAAGAATGAATAGAAAGGAAACTAAGGCATAAGCCTCAATGGAATCAAATCGCACGACAAGGAATCAAGAAGGGAAGTGCTCCTAACAGCCCTGTAGCCTCTCGTAGATAAGTACAGACGTCTCTGTACCGATCTGCAAGACTCTACTAGATTTGCTCATAACTCGTGTGGACCTAATGAACCTAGAGTTCTGATACCAAGCTTTCACAACCCAAAATCTATAATAGGCCATGATGGCGCCCAACGTTGCTGCTAGGCAAGCCAGCGATGAACTACCAACTTAATTATTCATTTTATTATTTGTAAAATCATAAATAAGATAGAGCTGTCGGTGCATTAAAATAATCGTAGTTACACACAATTTAATTAAAATAATAAGTAAAAGTGTATCAATGTAAAATAATCCATAAATAAATTCTAGAAAACCCCCCAAACCCGGTGTACAAGTGCATGAGCATCTAATAGAAGGTACAAAAATAATTCAACACCTGTCTGGAATACAAGTTAGACAGAAAAATATAAATAATTCTGATGGAGACTCTATATGTTGCGGAACATAACAAGGGATGCAGCTCACCGTAAAGTCTCCGCAATAACCGCGCCTTTGCGCCCAAAAGACTACCAGAAATACATATATCTGCACAATAAGTGTAGAAGTGTAGCATGAGTACGTAAATTAATGCGTATCTAGTAAGTATTTAGCCTAACCCTGGAGAACTAGTGACGAGGGGTCGATGTCGACACTTACTAATGGTCCAATAAATCAAGTATGGTAGAAACTAAACAAATAAGAGGCATGGTAAATAAACAGTGTAAACAAATATAGGCACGTGGTACGATCCCCCTCAACCGGAGTATATATATATAAAATAGTCCCTACCAGATAGGTCATCGCAACTCAAATTAAGAAAACTCACGGATACACTAGCTTCTTTTCAAATATTACGCACGATTCTGCCGAGGTGAACGACCAGATCCCATAACAGTGTTTCATGAAGTTGCCGAGGCGGACGGCTTGATCCCACAAGAGTATGTGAAATGCCGAGGCGAACGGCCCGATCCCATAAGAATATACATGATACTTCCGAGGCGGAAAGCCCAATCCCATAAGAATATGATACATGATAATGCCGAGGCGAACGACCCGACCCCATAAGAATATGAGACATGATACTACCGAGGCAAAACAACCTGATCCCATAAGAATATTATACTATCGAGGCGAATGGCCCGATCCCATAAAAATATAATTCTTTAACGGGTCCTTGACCCCACTCACGAATATACGTGTAAGTTATGAAATTTAAGGAAGCTCTTCAGTGAAAACGCACAACGCGGGAGAAATTCGTAAGGGAAGCACAATTATTCCGCAGCTAATCAATTAGCTCGTCAAACCTCTACCATAGCATGTCTTTCACTCTACGCAAGCCTAGTCTCAGGTCCTAACACCAAATCAAGTAACTAAGTAGACAATAATAACTCAACCAGTACAAATAAAGCATGGTGTGAATCCTAGTCTACCCGAACATACTCGAGAATTCTAGCATGCATAGGGACACTCATCACCTCATACGAGCCAACAACATCCTAGCATATAACAAGAACAACACCAACGGGGTAATTTTCCCCTCACAAGGTTAGATAGGAGAATTACCTTGCTCTGAAGTTCCATAACCAGCTCCAACGCCTCTCTAACACCTCAAACCGAATGCACATCGATTCGAAACTGGTCAACAATGTGAAAATTAATCAAAATATACTCCAATGCTTACAATTTAACAATTTATAATAAATCCCAACTTTGCTCGAAATGTCAACAAAGTCAACCCTCGGGCCCACGATCCCAAATTTTGAAAATTTTTGAAGAAAAACTCTACCCATAATGCAACAAACTCAAATATATGATTTATTCCAAATTTCATGTCCAAATTTCGTGGTAAAATCCAAAAACATAATTTCTAGGTCTTCTACCAAAAATCTCACATCTTTCACTCAAATTGTTGAATTAACAAGTCCAAATTCATGTATTTAATTCACAACATGTAGAAATCACTTACGTTATGATTGATGATGAAAATGACGCTCCAAAATCGCTCCAAAGTCCCGCTTCTGCAGTTCCATGGTCTCTTCTGCGACGGCCGCTTCTGCGGCTTAAATATTGCACCTGCGAAAATCCAGCTCCGGCCTCCGACCGTATCTGTGGTCCCTGTAGTGCTTCTGCGTTGCCTCCTCCGCAGGTGCGATCCCGCTTCTGTGGCAAAACAACTGCATCTGCGGTCCCAGCACTGCCCAACAAAAATCCGCTTTTGCGCTTGCCTGGCTGCTTTTGCAGCATCGCATCTGCGGCCTTTTTTCCGCAGGTGCGATTGCATCAGTACTCAAGCCCTTCAGCAATACAACAAGGTTCCAAAATGATCAGCGACTAGTCTGAAACACACCCGAGGCCCTCGGGACCCCGTCCGAACTTACCAACAAGTTCCAAAACACGATACAGACCTAGTCGAAGCCTCGAATCACGTCAAACAATATCAAAATTATGAATCGACGATCGAAGCCTTTCTTTAAACTTTCAAACTTTAAACTTTGACGAACACGTCCGAATTATATTTAAACACCCCTGAATGATGCCAAACTTTACGTGCAAATCACAATTCACGATACAACGTATTCTAATGCTCAGAACCAAACGGACATCGATAACACCAAAATTTAGTTCAAATCAAACTTAAGAAATTCCTAAACTTCCAAAATACCAACCTTCCATAATAAGCATTGAAATGCTCCCGGACCACCCAATACTCAACCTAAACATATGCTCAAGTCCGAAATCATCATACGAATCTATTGGAACCCTCAAATTCCGATTCCAAAAGTTTACTCAAAAGTCAAACATTGGTCAACTCTTCCAACTGAAAGCTTCTAAATTAGGAATTTTCCATCAGAATCAACTCCGAACTTCTCGAAATTCAATTCCGACCACACGTACAAGTCATGATACATGAAGTGAACCTACCCAAGGCCTCAAACCGCCGAATGTTGTGCTAGAGCTCAAAATGACCGGTCGGATCGTTACAATTATGTCCTAAAACTAATAGGATTACAAGGCTAATGTCTAAAATTCCGATTATGTCCTTTTATTATGAGTTATTATCTTAATAATAAAAGGTTATTTTTGCAATACAATATTTTATTCATGCTTTTATAATAATATATATTATGTTTTGTTGATATTTTTTCTTCCTTTATTTAAGTATAACTTTAAATTGTTTCCTTCTTCCAACAAATTTTTGTCCTTTCCCCCAAATCGTCTCCTCTCTCTTTGTCAAAATTTTAGAAACTTTCCCCTCCTACCCTAGCTTCTCTCGTCGAGGCTTTTTATCTTTAATTTTTCATGTTACTTTGTTTTGATTTAAATGGTTATCAAAATATAAAGGGAATGTGCACGTTGAGACTTGGTTCTCTGTCAGAACACAGATTAAAAAATGAATCTTCTTTATGTTATAGAAACTATGCATGTAAGCTTCTGTTGATGCACTGATTTGAGCACGAATATTTTATATAATTATTAGAATATTATTTGTGTATTTGTCTATATAATTTGAAAGACTAATAACCCAAATCGAAACCAAAAATTTATCAAATCTATTACATGTAACTCTATTTGAATCATGTAAATAGCAACTCGTTTATTTTTAAAACAGTGTGGTACCCGGAACATCCAAATCCTAGATTCGCCTCTGGAGTATTATACTTTTTGTTGTCTGATGTATGCTTAGCTTTGTACGAGTCTGAATATTTACATTTAATTTGGAGATGTTGGACAGATATTTAAATAATTTATAAACTTATTTTTTTTAAAGCAGCTAAAATTTTCAAAAGGTAATTACATAGAACAAAAAATTTATGCTCACATAAAAAAAGTCGAAAAAGTTGAAGATAATCAGGTATTCGGGTACCGACTTTGCTAGATGTTGATATAGTCTGACATATTTGGTTGATGAGCTATATAAGGAAGTATATTAAACGAACACTTGTAGCTCTTTTCACATTGGCAGTTGAGTTTAAAAGATATTATGTAGCATCTGATTGTGAAATATGACTGCAGAATTTTATCATTGGCTGCGAATTTATGGATAAAGTTGAAAGAACAGTTAAGTTATTTTGTGACGATAAGATAGCAATCTTGTATTTCAATAACAACAAGAGTTTGGTAAAGTCAGAGTACATTAACATAAAGTTCCTAGTTGTTAAAGAACGAACTTAGAGTGGCTAGGTGTCTATAAAACATATTGGTACAAACTCTATGGTTGTGGATCCACTTACTACAGGACTATCACCCAAGGTCTTCGTGAGCACACTGCTCATATGGGTGTCATGTCATTTAAGGATATTCAATGTTAGTGGGAGCTTGTAACCTCTTAAATGTTCTTTGTAGACACAATTTGACATTCAGTTTAATGTTTCAGGTTATGATTTCAGTTTAAGGTTTCAAGTTATGGTTTCGGTTTAAAGATATTTGAGGTTATTTCTGAAGAAATAAAGTACTCGGTTTATTTCTCATTATGACTTATTTTCCAATTGGACCAGTTGGAAATAGGCACGCTTGGGTCACATTGTATGTAATTTCCACGGTACACATCCATATTTGATCTATGTCATTTGGTTATGTTGGTATTCATGATCAAGGAACGTTTAATTGCGCTAAATGTAACAAAAGCCGCTTTGGTACAACGTTGGCATGATCGATCCACGAGATTGTTAGGGTACTTCAGATTATGATAGAAAATATTTTGAGCTTATAAGGTGACATACAATTATAAAGTTTATATATATATATATATATATATATATATATATATTTTTTTTTTTTTTTTTTTTTTTTTTTTTTTTTTTTTTTTTTTTCACGACCCAAATCATAATATAGGTCGTGATGGTGCCCAACGTCGCCGTTAGGCAAGCCAACAGTGAACTACCAACTTAATTATTTTTTATTTTTTTTATAAATATGACTTATTATCAAATAGAGAAATGTACAGATCAGTTGCCAAAGAAGGGAGAAAAAACAACCTAAACTGGCAGTCTGGTTAATTGGACACAAGTCCCAATTCCCAGCAAAACTACTCATCCTCTCTCATCATATGCTTCTACTACTAAGGATAAAAATCTAAAATATTTAAAAAAAATTCAAGTTTGCTCTTCCCACAGCCTCTAAAGCGTATCTTGTACCAGGCTTCTAAGTATGACGTTCCGAGTCTCTGCTTGTGTTGGATGATATGCAAATTTCTCTCTTGCCAAATATAGTAGACAACAACCAATCAATGACATTCTAAAGATATCAGTTGACAAGTTGTTACTTCTCATCTCCCTACTTGCCCAGTCTATTTCATCCTGCCATATCATCACAGCTCTATGTATGCCTTGCTGTTGTAGCAATCTGTACCATAGCTCCTTTGAGAATTCACATTCAAAAAATAAATGATTAATAAATTCTTGTTCTTTGTAGCAGAGTATACAAGTTTGGTCCACAATGATTCTCTATTTTTTCAATCTATTCTTTGTGCTTGGTCTTCTTTGTATTTCCAGGTTCAAAATAAACAACCATCTAGGAGTAGAAGGGTTGTTACACATGAGCTTTTTCCAGGGTATTTTTACAAACTCACCTCTCATCTTCTAGTACGTTTTTTGGGTAGAGAAGGTCTTCAGTTGAGACATTTCAGTCATTCTCACTCCAGTTCCCTCTAAGTACCTTTTAGCTTTAAGAATTTTAGTCAAAATCCAAGAAGCTTGTTGTGACTCCACTTCCCATATTTGCCTCCCCTTCCCATAGTAAATGTAAACTCACCTCACCCGTAACTTGTCTTTTTTTGTACATAGATTCCATAAAAGTTTGTAGACTGCAGCTTTATTCTATGTCTCAATGTATAATACATTGAAACCACCGGTTATTCTAGGCCAACACACCTTGTCCCAGGCTAATGGGACTTTCCTTGTCATCTCCACACCACCACCCCATAAGAAGTTCTTACAAGTTGCCTAAATCAAATTTATTATTTTCTTAGGGAGTACATAAATTTGAGACCAATAGACTTGGATAGAGAATAAGACAGTTTTGCTTAGCTGCAACCTCCCCGAGTAAGATAGAAACTTGGCGGTCCAGGATGTTATTTTTCCCAGCATCTTGTCCACGAGGGGATAATATTGCATCATAGGAAGTCTTTTCGAGTTTAAAGGCACCCCAAGGTACCTGACAGGTAATTCCCCCTTTGTAAACCTCAAAATATTCAAAATCCAACCTTGTACCATTGTCAATGCCCCAAAAGAAAATAGCGCTCTTGTCAACAGTTGCCACTAGTCCAGAACAATTGGAAAAGTTTGAGAAGCAATTAAAGAGCACTTGAATAGATATCAACTCTCCTCTACGAAAAAACAAAAGATCATCTGTAAAACCTAATTGAATTATTTGCAATTTGGAACACTTTGGATAGAAGTTGAAGTCAAGGTTATGTCTCAAAGTTTTTAGCTGTCTGTTTAGATACTCCATGACAAGCACAAAGAGGAAAGGGGATAGGGGATTCCCTTGCCTCGGATCTCTCTTAGCAGGGAAGGGGCCTTAGTTGCCTGTTGATTAGAATAGAGTAAGAAACACTACTAACACAAGTTATTATCCAATGCACAAACTTAACTGGAAAATTCAGACTAGTGAAGATTTGCTTTAGGAAGGGCCATTCAACTTATTCGTATTTTTTCTGCATATCAATTTTAAGCATGCATCTTGGTGAAATTTCTTTTCTCCCATAGCCCTTGACTAGTTCATGGCTAAGAATGATATTATCAGTAATGAGCCTACCAGTAACAAAAGCAGACTGACTTTGGTCGACTAAGATATCTGTGACCCCCTGTAGCCTCTTAGTTAAGATCTTGGCAATGATTTTGTAGAGGATAGTACAATAGGAGATAGACCTAAACTATTTAACAGAGGTTAGGTTCTTAACCTTGGGGATGAGTGTGACAGAGGTACAATTTATGGCTTTGTAGAGCTCATTAGTATGGAATAAAGATAGAACAGCATTAGTAACCTCATTTCTAATTATACTCAAAGCTTTTTTGAAGAGCAGGGCATTAAAACCATCACATCCAGAAGCTTCTTGATCATCAATATCCTTCAAAGTTGTTGTTATCACTTGTCTAGTCACAGGTTCTATTAGTTGCTTCTGCATGCCTCTATTCAAGCAGGGTCCCTCTTGCATTATACTAGGATTAATGGCATGTATTTGACTAGTAGCAGTACCCAATACTTGTTTATAAAAGCCCATAATCTCCTCATTATTATTTTTGAAATTATGAATCTAATTAGACAAAGAGATCAATGCATCAAAAAAATCGTAGATACGTACAATTTAATTACAATATAAAGTAATAGTGTGTTAATGTAAAGCAAACCATAAACAGATTCTAGAATACCCCAAGATCCGGTGTCACTAGTGCATGAGCATCTATTAGAAAGTACAATAACAATACAACATTTGTCCGGAATACAAGATAGACAAGTAAATAATTATGATGGAAACTCTGATGCGAATCGTAGCATGGAATGCAGCTTACCATAAAGTCCCCTCAGCAGCTACGGCTACGCGCCCAAATGACTACCAAATGAACCTGTCAGATCCTGTACATTTTGTGCAGACGTGCAGCATGAGTACGTAAATGAACATGTACCCGGTAAGTATATGAGTGGACACGTATAAAAAGTAGACAAGTATGAAACATGTACCCGAATAGGTAGTGACGAGGGGTCGACATTGACACTTACTAGTGGTCCAGTAAATCAAATATAAAAATTAGACAAGTATGAAACATGGTAAAAAAAAATTATGAGTACATATAGAGGCAAATAATACGGTCTACAGCTGAACAATAAACACAAAAGTCCTCAATTATCAGCTACCTCCTCAAATGTAATATGAAATGGTCAATAGCAAATCAACAATCACATCTCAAGTCAGGAAACTCATGAGTACGCGGACTCCTTATCAAGTATTTCGCACAATTCTTCCGAGGCAAGCGGCTCGATCCCATAAGAGTGTTTCATAGAACTGCCGAGGCGAACGGCCCGATCCTATAAAAGTGTGATACATAATTCTGCCGAGACGAACGGCCCGATCCCATAAGAATATGATACGTCATACTGCCGAGGCGAATGACTCATTCTTATAAGAGTGTGATACAATATCCTGTCGAGGCGAAGGGACCGATCCCATAAGCGTGTGAAGCTTTGACAGTTCTATGACCCCACTCACGAATATACGTGTGAGTTATGGAATTCAAGAGAAACTTTCCGATGAATACGCACAACGCGGGAGAAATTCGAAAGAGAAGTACAATTCTTACTACTAATCAAGTAGCTCGTCAAATATCTAAGATAGCGAGTGTAGTCTCAAGTTCTAATGCGAACTAAAGTAATTGAACATGCAAGAATAACTCAATTAGTACAATTAAAGCATGGCGCAAATCTAAGTCTAGCCGGACATAATCAGGAACTCTAGCATATGCATGGACACTCATCACCTCATACGTGCGTAGCTTCCATAACATGTAGCATGTAATAAGTATAACACCTACGGGGTAAATTCCCCCTCACAAGGTTAGACAGGAGACATACATACCTTGCTCCGAAGTTCCATAACCAGCTCCAACGCCTCTCTAGCACCCCAAACCGATGCCCATTGATCTGAAACTAGTCAAACAACGTGCAAACTAATAAAAATATACTCCCATACACATAATAAATCAATTTATAATAATTTTTAATTTCGCTCAAAAAGTTAACCAAGTCAACCCAGGGCGCACATACCCGGATTTCGAAAATTTTTGAAGATAACATTACCCATAATACCACGAACTCAAGTATATAGTTTATTCCTAATTCCATGTCCAATTTCATGGTCAAAATCTAAAAATACCATTTCTAGGTTTTCTTCCGAAAATTCCATAATTTCTATGAAATTTCCATGTTAAAATCCATATATAACCCATGTATTTAACTCAAAACAAGTAGGAATAACTTACCTTATGATATATGGCGAAAACGATCTTCAAGAATCACCCCAAATCTCTCAACATAAGCTCCAAGAACTTAAAATTGATGAAATGAGCTCAAATTTTCGAAATTAGATGTTTAATACACCTGCCAGGCCTCCTTCTTCACGATCGCGGTCATTATCCATGCGATCACGATTAAAAAAAGTTCCAATATCTTTCCTTCATTGCAATCGCGGCCAAAACCTCGCGATCGCGATGTACCAAGTTTATTTCTTCTTCACAACCCTACTGTATAATAGCCATAACCTTTTGTACAAAATTCCAATTGACAAACGGTTAGATTATTTGAATACTAGATTCAAAGGGCTACAACTTTTATTTTTGGACCATCCCAAAATTCCTTATATATTGTATGATATAAGATCTCAAAATCAGACCACTGACAGCAAAAAATTCTTTCTACACGATCGCGACCTTCCTTGTATGATCGCGATTCACAAGGCCTGGAACATCACTTTGCTCTTCGCGATCGCGGCCCTTTCTCCGCGATCACGAAGAAGGATGCACCAGATCTCAGAAACGATCGCTCAAACATGGTGAAATAACCTGTAGCCCATCCGAAACACACTCGAGGCCCCCGGGACCCCGTCCAATCATACCAACCATTCCCAAAACATGATGCAAACTTGCTCGAGGCCTCAAATTACACCGAACAACATCCAAACTATGAATCGACGATCAAAACCCTTCTTTCAACTTTCAGACATTCTAGAATGACGCCAAATTTTACGCACAAGTCACAAATTACAATACGAACCTATTCTAAAACTCGGAATCTCAAACGGACATTGATAACACCAAAGTCCACTTCAAATCAAACTTAGGAAATTCTAAAACCGTCAAAATGCTAAGTTTCCACAATAAGCGCCGCAATACTCCCGGACCATCCAATACTTAACCCGAGCATACGCCCAAGTCCAAAATCATCATACGAACCTATTGGAACCTTCAAATCCTCATTCCGAGGTCGTTTATTCAAAAGTCAAACCTTGGTCAACTCTTCCAACTTAAAGCTTCCGAATTGAGAATTTTCCATCTGAATCAACTCCGAACTTCCTGAAATTCAATTCTAACTATGCGTACAAGTCATAAAACATGAAGTGAAGTTACTCATGGCCTCAAACCGCGGAACGACACGCTAGAGCTCAAAATGACCGGCCGGGTCATTACATTCTCCCCCACTTAAACACACGTTCGTCCTTGAACGTGTCAAGAATTGCTCCAGAGCTGCCCAAAATTACTATTTAACACCTCGTGCACCTGCCCGTGCCACCACAACCCATATGAGCACATTAGCTCAAACCAAACTGAAGATTCCTCCTGCTACCTTAGCCCACAAGCCTTGGAACTAAATTCCAACATCCAGAATTCTCTGCAAGACCTGATTCTAACATACGAGCTCTGTATCAATCTTAATACGCTAGACCAAATATGATCATGCACCCATGCTGAACCCACACAATGCACTGCATAATTCAGATGCCCAAAATAACATCCTCCAACCATAGAAGCTGCAAATTTACTAAACCGATACCCGTAGTATACCTCATAACGCGCATAAGCCCTGATCCAAACCTCGTGATACTACAATGATGAAAGCAACACGTAGAAGTTCATAACCACCTGCCAATCAATAAATCATGGAGTCTCTCCGCTTGACAAGAACCATTACCTCATTCTGAACTGAATTGTGATGCTTTCTCTTTAATATACCTTACATAAATCGGATTGCACCGATTTCAGGTCCAATAACCTTGCCTCGCCTAGTACAAGATGCTCGGCCAATAAGCCACCTCAAACAGCGTCTAAAATCTCATATGACACCGCCAATGCACCAAAGAGCTACAACTCGAATATGACCCATAAGGAAGAACGAACTCTGGCAAAACCCAGCTCGCGTAACGAATAAAATGGCCAATAGATGTTATGAACCTTTCTCAGAGATGAGAAACAAGCCACACAAAAATAAGTATAGGGAACCATACTCAATATCTCACTGTTGCGGCGTGCAACCCGATCCACACATGATACTGTTGCGGCGTGCAACCCGATCCAAACATCATACCAATAGCGGTGTGCCACTCGTCCACACATAACAATCAATAAGTAAATACTCATCGAACCATAATGCTCATACCTACGAAATGCCTAAATATCAACTACAAGCACACCAAGTGCATAAATACAGCCTTGGGGAGACGGATAGCGCCACGCGCTAAAAAGCTCAAGCACAACTAACGTGCAATAAATCACCTGCATCTAGAGAACCATCTTGCTCATATAACACCACAAGCTACACGGGATCACAACACAGGTGCGAATAATCATGTCGTCTCACAACCCACATGGCATAATAGAGTATTACAGAGAATAGATGATGACAGGAATAATATCCAACACCCGAAGACTCCTCCATAAGAAATGCTATGTTGAATGAACACACTTGACCTGATGTAGAGCATACATTCACATTAGATCTACTAGCGAACCTCAAGCCGACTCCGATCATCCCATACTTGGCCAATAACGTTTCAAGGATCCACAATGACCCTATTCATGACACATAAGAGCAGCCGTCAAATCCGGAACAAACTCCCATAATCCACAACCAAAGGAATAGAGCACCTCTCAGTCATAACCTCTGCCATAGGCGACAGTACCAAAATCTCCATACCTGATTTCCATCTCTAACAATCGAATGACTAACACGTCGCACATGTACGATCTTCCGCTGGGATATACTCTCAAAACCTTCCGCACCAAGTAGTAAAATCTGAACATTAATAGCCATCGACCATGCTATTTCCATAGCACTAGTCAAACATCCGCGTTTCAATACCCAACACTTTTACCACAAAACAGACCATCCTAAAGCTACCAAAAATAGTGCCAGCATACTTTAAACATCTGAAATCCACTAAGCTCGTGATATTCTCATCAACACCGAACCACAACCTTGATCCTCGACTTCCAATTTCTATACTGTTCACTATACTTGTACAAGAATTCTATCGTAACCCCTAGACCACCAATAAAATGAACACTTCATTGTCTAGAACCCTCTCACTCCACTTATTTCAGAAGAACAAATGCAACACGCAACCGAATTCCCATAACTGCAGAAAACATAGAACTCAAGTAGTGCCCTAAATCACCATAACTTTTCCGGGACCCATTTACACATAATCATAAGTATCAAAATAAAATGCCTCCAAATCAATCAAATTACGGAGGCTTTCAAGCCCGCACGTACATCCATGAAACACTTGTATTGCCTTACCACACCGAAGGAACCGATCATTCCCTTAACCATGCCGATCCAATCCAATACTAGGATGACTCACCTTCTTCCATTTTCTTCTTGACTTGCCTTCAGAATCAATATCTCTATTCAATCACATAACAGATCCTAATCAACACTCATCTCGAGTGACACAAATCACGAGACCACGTCATCTCAATACATATAAGCCATCTCATACCCTCCTCATTCACTCAATAGTATCTCCAACTGACACATATTCTGAAAGACCTTCTGCGAATCCGGAGTTGTTTCCTTTCCATCTTCCTAACACACCGCAAACCTGATGATAACATAGAAATTTTCCAAGTACCCTCACACTTTGCCGCAAAGCCCAAATCCTTGGCCACATAACGAGCCCCAAAATCCATAAGCACCACACCTTAAATCTTTAATCCACTAGTACCATTATCGAGAGTTGCCCACTCTAATCCAATCGCGATTACACATAACCAGACAACTAGTGCTCCACTAGAACATGAACGCTCCCAAGATGCAATCGAAGGAATCATTTCCCTTGTACATTACACTCTCAAAGAAATAACAATTCTAAGTCATTCCCCAACCTTCACATAGACCGATAAGGCAAAAGTATGCACACACCTATAAAATCCCTTGCTCGAATTACTCCTGTTGTTCTCTTCCCTTAGTCACAACTGATCCACTTATGTATCGATGATCACACAGGCACACAACCATGTGACCTAATCGTAGATAGTGGGTTCCTCCACTTAGCTTTACGCTACAATCACATAGATTCAAACCCACAATGACTCCTTCCCAGTTACCATGATCCTACACCGTTACTCGGCCAAATTTCTCATAAGTTCTTGTTGGACTAATCATAAAACATCCGGAATTATCAGCCACAATCGCACAATCGACCTCCTAACAATCGTACCATCTTCTTCAAGCGATCCAAGCTCACATCACAGTACATGCATCCCATGTTGGGGTGAAAGTAGAACTCTTCATAGGAACCTCATCAAAACCACGCAACCGCTAACCTACTCACAGGAGATAGCCCGCCTGTGTAACTTTACATCGACCTCCTCCAACGTCATTGTTGTAGTTACGTCCATCATGAAATCAACTAACCTACCTGGGTCCATACTGATCCGCCAGCCGTAAGAATCCTTTCATTCATTAGCATCACCCGAAGGTCCAACAACGTGTTTGAAACTCGAAGCCGTATTGCATCCAAGAAAATGATCAAATACTTCAATTTTTCCTACATTCCAATCAAGCCCTTCTCGTCACATTCAAAAATCCTGCATAGAAACCACCTCAGAGATCATCTCCCTCGAACCATCAACAATGGAAATGCCGATTCAATCCTGAAGTCGCAACACACAACCATCTCTGATAACTTTCTCTTAGGTTCCATCTCATAACACCGTGCCCAGAGGCAAACAAATGAAGACCAACATGAAGATGAGCCTCAATGCATTCAATCAAGGACGGAGACACTACAATATTAACAAGAATTCCACCAAATACGGAATATATCAAATCTCGACTATAGGCAACACCAACACTATGCTGAAATGATAGAACACCCCTCCACAAGGCAATGATAATAGCCCACTTGAATACGTAGGGAGAAACATCATGTACCACATCTTTAGTACCATTACAACTCCTCGATGCCCAATTGATAACAAGCGTTCAACACCATATAAGAATGAGTATGAAGGAAATGAAGGCATAAGCTTCAATCGAATCAAGTTGCACGACGAGGAATCAAGAAGGGAAGTGCTCCTGACAGCCTTGTAGCCTCTCAAAAATAAGTACAGACATCTCCGTACCGATCCCCAAGACTACTAGACTTGCTCATGACTCGTGAAACCTAAGTGAACTTGGTGCTCTGATACCAAGCTGTCACGACCCAAATCTCAATATAGGTCGTGATGGCGCCCAACGTTGCCGTTAGGAAAGCCAACGGTGAACTACCAACTTAATTATTCATTTTATTATTTTTGAAATCTTAAAGAGATCAATGCATTAAAAAAATCATAGATACGTACAATTTAATTACAATATAAAGTAATAGTGTGTCAATGTAAAGCAGACCATAAACTAATTGTAGAACACTCCAAATCCCGTTGTCACAAGTGCATGAGTATCTACTAGGAAGTACAATAACAATACAACATTTATTAGGAATACAATATAGACAGGATAAAGTAAATAATTATGATAGAAACTTTATGTGCTACTAATCGTAGCATAGAATGCAACTTACCATAAAGTCCCCTCAACAGTTGCACCTATGCGCCCAAATGACCACCAAATGAAGTGCAGCATGAGTACATAAATCAACGCATATCCAGTAAGTATCTAGCCTAACCCCGAAGAGGTAGTGACGAGGGGTCGATATTAACACTTACTAGTGGTCCAGTAAATCAAATATAACAAAGTAGACGAGTATGAAACATGGTAAGTAAACAATGAGTACAGATATAGGAAAATAATACGGTCTACAACTGAACAATAAACACAAAAGTCCTCAATTATCGGATACCTCCTCAAATGGAATATAAAATGGTCAATATCAAATCAACGGTCACATCTCAAGTTAGGAAACTCTTGAGTGCGCGGACTCCTTATCAAGTATTTCGCACGATCTACCAAGGCAAACGTCCCGATCCTATAAGAATATGATACGTGATACTGCCGAGGAGAACGGTTCGATCCCATAAGAGTGTGTTACGATATTCTGCTGAGGCGAACAGTCTGATCCCATATGAGTGTGAAGCTTCTACGGATCTATGACCCCACTCACGAATATACGTGCGAGTTATGGAATTCAAGAGAAACTTTCCGATGAATACGCACAAGGGGGGAGAAATCCGAAAGAGAAGTACAATTCTTACGGCTAATCAAGTAGCTAGTCAAATATCTAAGACAATCTAAGACAGCGAGTCTAGTCTCAGGTGGTAATGCGAATTAAAGTAATTAAACAGGCAAGAATAACTCAATTAGTACAATTAAAGAATGGCGTGAATCTAAGTCTACCCGAACATAATCAGAAACTCTAACAAATGCACGGACACTCGTCACCTCATACGTGCGTAGATCCCATAACATGGAGCATGTAATAAGTATAACACCTACGGGGTAAATTCTCCCTCACAACGATAGATAGGAGACTTACCTCTCTCCAAAGTTCCATAACCAGCTCCAACGCCTCTCTAACACCCCAAACCGATGCCCATCGATCCGAAACTAGTCAAACAATGTGCAAACCAATAAAAATATACTCTCATAGTCATAATTAATTAATTTGTAATAATTTTTAACTCCGCTCAAAAAGTTAACCAAGTCAACCTAGGGCGCACGTATCCGGATTTCGAAATTTTTTGAAGATAAACATTACCCATAATACCATAAAATAAAATATATAGTTTATTCCTAACTTCATGCCCAATTTTGTGGTCAAAATCTAAAAATACCATTTCTAGGTTTTCTTCCAAAAATTTCATAATTTCTATCAAATTTCCATGTTAAAATCCATATATAACACATGTATTTAACTCGAAACAAGTAGGAATAACTTACCTTATGATACATGGCAAAAACAATCTTCAAGAATCACCCCCAAATCGCTCCACATGAGCTCCAAGAACTTAAAAGTGATGAAATAAGCTCAATCCCGAAATTAGATGTTTAATACACCTACCAGGCCTCCTTCTTCGTGATCGCAATCATTATCCATGCTATCACGGTTAACAAAAGTTCCAGCCTCATTTTCTTCATCACGATTGTGGCCGAAACCTCGGGTTCGCAATGTACAAATTTTATTTCCTGTTCATAGACACCCTTCTGTATAATGGCCATAACGTTTTGTATAAAATTCTAAATGAAAAGCAGTTTGCTTTTCTGAAAACTAGATTCAAAGGGCTACAACTTTTCTTTTTGGATCATCCCTAAATTCCTTATAGATTACAAGATATAAGCCCTCAAAGTCAAACCAATGACAGTAGAAAATTCCTTATACGCGATCGCGACCTTCCTTCTGCGATCGCGATTCACAAGGCCTGGAAAAGCACTTTGCTCTTCAGGATCGCAGCCCTTTCTTCGCGATCGCGAAGAAGGATGCACCAGATCTCAGAAACAGCAGCTCAAACATGGCAAAATGACCCGTAGCCCATCTGAAACACACTCGAGGTCCCCGGGACCCCGTCCAATCATACCAACCATTCCCAAAATATGATGCAAACTTGCTCGAGGCCTCAAATCACGCCAAACAACATCCAAACTACGAATCGACGATCAAAACCCTTCTTTCAACTTTCAAACTTTCAAATTTCGCCGAATGCGTCCGAATTACACTTAAACTATCAGGAATGGCGCCAAATTTTACGTACAAGTCACAAATACAATATGAACCAATTCCAAGGCTCAGAGTCCCAAACAGACATCGATAACACCATATTCCACTTCAGATCAAACTTAGAAAATTCTAAAACTTTCAAAATGCTAAGTTTCCACAATAAGCGCCGAAATGCTCCCGGACGATCCGATACTTAACCCGAGCATACGCTCAAGGCCAAAATCGTCATACAAACCTATTGGACCTTCAAATCCCGATTACGAGGTCTTTTACTCAAAAGTCAAACCTTGGTCAACCCTTCCAACTTAAAGCTTCCGAATTAAGAATTTTCCATGTGAATTAACTTCGAACTTTTCGAAATTCAATTCCGACAACGCGTACAAGTTATATAACATGAAGTGAAGCTACTCATGGCCTCAAATCACCGAACGACACGCTAGAGCTCAAAGTGACTAGTCGGGTCGTTACATTCTCCTTCACTTAAACACACGTTCGTCCTCGAACGTGCCAAGAAACGCTCCAGAGCTGCCCAAAATCACTGTTTAATACCTCGTGCACGTGCCCCCATGCCACCACAACCCATATGCCCATTAACTCAAATCAGACTGAAGATTCCTCCCTCTACCTTAGCCCACAAATCTTGGAACTAAATTCCAACATCCAGAATTCTCTGCAAGACCTGATTCTAACGTACGAGCACTGTATCAATCTCAACACGCTAGACCAAACATGATCATGCACCCATGCTGAACTCACACAATGCACCACATAATTCGGATTCCCACAATAACATCCTCCAACCATAGAAGTTGCAAATTCACTAACCTAATGCTCGTAGTATACCTCATAACATGCATAAGTCCTGATCCAAACCTCGCGATACTGCAACGATGAAGATCTGTGTTTAATTATACAAGATAGTAAAATTGTTCACAAGATAGTGTGGATAATACCATAAGAAAATAATAAAAAGATTTATGTTGGTTTCTAATTGTTGTTACCCTAGATTGTGGACGCTATGAAAAATGTATCATCGGCTAGGATGTACTTCCGACTGGTATTGAATAATCAGAGGTGAGGCTAGGATTTGAAGTGTATGGGTTCTAAATTATAAATACAAGATCTCGGAAAAAGTCACTAGGTTTTCTTCTACTGCAGCTCTATTGTAGCTCCGCCCTAACTACATATGAAAGTTTTCTTCTTAGTAAGGGCATAAGGCTACTCCATGTGAATGCAAGTTGGTCTCACTAAGAAACTAAAAACAAGAAAGTAGGACAACAACCACATACCTTGTCTATCGGCTTGTCGGAGACTCCAAGTTTGAACTTTTGGAAAGAACCAAAGCACAAATTGACAAGAGAATGAAGTTCAAAATGTGGGACAACCCTAGAATCAAAAATTAAAAATCAGATTTTGTATAAATTGTCAAATATAATATATAAGAGAAAAACATGAAAGAAAAAAAATCAGGAAAGAAGAATTGAAGAAGGAAGACAGGTCTAACTTCTAAGGGAGAAAGAGCATACATTGATACACAGGGAGAGTTGAAAGGCGTCTAGATCCGGCAGATTCCGATAGCAGCGCCAGCGATCAACAGAGGCAGAACCCTAACTTTTTTGATTTGGGATTGAGAAGATGAGAAGATGTGTTTTTGTTTAGAGAAGGATTTCTTTATTAGAAAGAAAAAAGGTTTTATGTTTTATTTATTAAAAAGTATAAATGTTAGTTTTAAGGAAGGCAAAGTGTCGTCTGGACTTTGGAGTTATTTCGGAATTACGATGTCGTTTAATTTGTGCTTTCTTAAAAAGAAAAATTATAAAAATACAACAAAATAGCTCACTGCTTTCAATGTGATTTGAACCAGGGCCTTCTCCGAGCGAACCCAGAACCCTTACCATTGAACCTAGAACCCTTTTGATATGGAATTGGCATGATATATTTATATACAATCAGTAAAGTTTTCAATACAAATACAAGGTCTCGGAAAAAGTCACTGGGTTCGTCCGAACCCGCACCCTCTACTGTAGCTCCGCCCCTGTGAATAATCCATAAGATTTTCGGATGCTCTGCCTCATGGAGTCGACCGACGATGGATATTTCTCAAGTAAATGTATCATTGTAACTTATCGCTCATCTCCCGCTCGAAAACTCCTCTGTTCCTTAACTTCGTCGACCCTTTGACTCCAGCAGATTGATCCAGCAATCTCTTTTAGGATCAACCGACACCTCGTTTGCACAGGTTCTAGAGCCAGGATTTAACGTTTTTGAGTTCTAAACTTGTCATCAAACTCATGGCAGGTCTTAGTTACTGGTTCGCTATTACATATTTATAGATATTTAATGAATTTTCTAATTAATATACACAACCTAGCTAAAACTGTCGGGTTCGTCTGCATACTCCACCTATCCCTACAGGTACCTATGTAATGTGATCTCAGTCGCACATTCAAAATAATGTTTGGATTCATGTGCCTTACAAAATCATGAGTATTCAAACATGTTGCATACGATTAGTCAGTCTTGCGGTAGAAAAAGGGTTTGATGTTCCCTACGCTACGGTTCCTAGCAATTCAAATCCAGTGCCACTTTAGATTAGGAAATAACCAAAATTTAGTGTTAGTGCCAGGTCTAGGATAAACTTCACAAATAGTCATATAATTATGATTTTTTTCAAAAGTCATATAACTTTCTTTTCTCACACAAAAATCGTAAAACTTACACCAACTCATATTAAAATCATAGTAACCGAAAAACACAATTTTCTTGTAATATTTTCTTATCCCATATTTTTATTTTTTATTTTCAGTCTAATAAATAGTAACCCAATTAAAATAGGAGAAATACATATTTTTTAGCGGCTCCCAAAAATAATAGCCGATAAAAAAAAAAAAAATATATATATATATATATATATATATATATATATATATATATATATATATATATATGTATATATATATATACACCTGTAGTGACAACTTCCTGTGTCTCTGCACCTAAAAGTTCTTGGCAAATAGCTAATGCTTCCACAAATGCATTGCCTTTCCCAATAGGAGTTCCTACATCACTCAGTGCGTGTTCTTCAGTACCAATAGGTTCATCGCCTTCAAGAGCTACTTCCTCACCTCTTACATTTTCATCGGCGACTTTATGCAGTCCATCATGACCAACATTAATACCAGATTGAGATTTTGTTACGACCCGGCCAGTCGTCTCATGAATTACCGCTCCGTTTCTCCCATTTCAGCTTTATTATGCTTCGTTATCTGTATTTTATGTGATCGAGTTGAGTAGTTTGCGTTCGGAGTGGATTTGGTAAGAAATGAGACACTTAGTATCTTTTAAGAAGGTTTAAGTTGGAAAAGTCAACCGGATGTTGACTTATAAGTTAGAGGGCTCGGATGTGAGTTCCGATGGTTCGGTTAGCTTTGGGAGGTGATTTATGACTTAGGATTGTGATCGGAATTGGTTTTGGAGGTCCGGTGTAGAATTAGGCTTGAATTAGTAGAGTTAGTATTTTGGCGATTTTCGGTTGTTAGGCGAGATTTTGATCCGAGGGCCGGAATGGAATTCCGAGAGTTGCTATAGCTTCGTATGGTGATTTCAGACTTAGGCATATGTCCGGATTTGAAATTGGAAGTCCGTAGGACAATTCAACGCATTTTGGCGAATGTTGGAAAATAGAAGATTTTTGAAAAGTTTGACCGAGGAGTTGACTTTTTGATATCGGGGTCGGAGTCCGGTTCTGAAAATCTTCATAGGTCCGTTATGTCATTTATGACTTGTGTGCAAAATTTGAGGTCAATCAGACTCGATTTGATAGGTTTCGGCATCAAATGTAGAAGTTGGAATTTATTAGTTTTATTAGGCTTGAATTGGGGTATCATTCGTGTTTTTAGCGTTGTTGGATGTGATTTGAGGCCTCGACTAAGTCCGTAATATATTTTAGGACTTGTTGGTATATCCGGACGGGGTCCCAAATGGCTCAGGTGAGCTTTGGGTGGTTAAACAGACTATTTCATCTTTGGAAAAAAAAATTGCAGAAAAACTGGTGTGAGTAGTCCAGTTTGGAAGCTCATATCTTGTAATCTATAAGGAATAAGAAAAGTGGTAAAACATGAAAGTTGTAGTTCTTTGAATCTAGTTTCCAGAAATATAAACTATTTATCATTTTGACATTTTTATCAAAAGTTATGATAGATTAACCAAAGCCTGGTACTGCTGCTGTTTTCCAGGCAGTGTGCATAGCAAAAATTTCTGCTGCACAGGACCGAATTTGGAAGCTTATATCTCGCAATATATAAGGAATTATGAGATGATCAAAACATGAAAGTTGTAGTTCTTTGAATCTAGTTTCCAAAAGGATAAACCATTTATCATTTGGACATTTGTACAGAAAGTTCTGATTGATCGAAGTTGGCTGGTGGAGCAATTTCGACAGAATTTTCTAATGCATTTTAGAAGCTCATATCTCGGAATATATAAAGAGTTATATAGTGTACAACCTATCAAATGAAAGATCTTCGAGTCTAGTTTCTAAATCTTCAAACCGTTTATCATTTGGAAATTTTCACTAGGAGTTATGAGCGTTTTAACAGAAGGTGTACAGTAAGGAAAAATGGTAAGAGGATGTACAACCTGCACAGCACAGGTACAACTCGATGAAGCCTGGGTAGAATGTTTTTAAGCCTTCTTATATGCGATTTTGGATATATTTTCACCCATAGTTGCTCAGTTTTGGAGGTTCTTGAAGGAAATTAATGAGGGATTCAAGGAGAATTGATTGGAGGTAAGAATTTCGGACCTAAAACTCGTTTATATTGTGAAATCCACCTAGAAAATCAATGAAGTCTTGCTAAAAATGGAAGAAATAGGGCTTGGGATTTTGAAATTCTAATTGGGTATTTGGAGGACCATTTGGGGTCGGATTTGAGAACTTTTGATATGTATGAACTCGTTGGGAGATAAGAAACCCGTTGATGTGAAAATTTCTGAGTTTCGAGAAGTGGGCCCGGGGCTCGGGTTTTGCTAATTTCAGAATTTTTGGTATTTTTTGATTTTTTTTGCTTGGGCTTTGTCCCCTCAACATATTGTAACGTATTTGTTCTGATTTTGGATAGATTCGACATGCGAGGAGGCCAATTCGAGGGGCAAGGGCGTCGCGGGCTAGGGATTTAGCCTGTTCGAGGTGAGTAGTGATTGTAAATGATGTTCTAAGGGTTTGAAACCCCGGATTGTACATCTTAGTGCTATATTGAGGTGAGACACGCGCTCGATGATGAGCGTGGGGTCATTTACTATTGGGGATTGTGACTTGGTCCGTCCCAATTGATGATTTTTACCGCGTTTTTGATTGAAACTTATTTGTTATCATCATGATTTGGGCTTATTGTCATATTTGGGCTTCGTGCCAATTATTTAAACCCTTCGGGGATTTTTATCACTGTTTTCTCGCTATTTTGACTTATTACTTGAATTCAGTCATGTTGTTTTCCACTGTTTTACAACTCAGCCACTTTTACTCAGTTTTAAGACTTAAATAATGTTTTAATGATATTTTTGGGCTGAGAACTACTATTTTACTATGCCCGAGGGGCTTGTGATGATTTTCTGACTGAGTGCGGCCGAGGGCTAGATGTGAGAATATACTGAGTGATATGAGGCCGAGGGCCTGAGATACTTTATATGCCACGAGGTGGCTTGTGACTGATATGAGGCCGAGGGCCTGAGATACTTTATATACGCCACGAGGTGGCTTGACTGCTATGAGGCCGAGGGCCTAGATTTGATGCCACGAGGTGGCTTGATGTTGCGCTTGGGCCGTAAGAGGCCCCTCCTAGAGTCTGTACACCCCTAGTGAGCGCGGATACCCATTGTGATGTGAGATATAGCCTGAGGGGCTGATATTGTACTAGGTGATAGCTCGAGGGGCTGATACTATTCCATGTGATAGCCCGAGGGGCTGGTATTGTTCTGAGATTTGAGCCCGAGGGGCTGGTACTGTTCTGCGATATTGCGCGAGTGGCGGAATTGTTGATAAGGAGATTTTACTTGATTTCTCACTGATTTACTGTTTTCAAATGATGTTTTATTGCTTCCTTATAGAATGCCTTGTGCTTTACGTGTTTTCTTACTTTCAGTCGTTATTTATATTTATTACTCACTGGGTCGGAGAACTCACATTACTCCCTACACCATGTGTGCAGATTCAGGCGTTGTTGGTTCCACTCCGGAGTGCTGACTCCTCCCGTCCAGGCGGTGATTTAGAGACTACGAGGTAGCTGTTGGCGTCCGCAGTCCCGTATCTCCCTTATCTTATTGTTTCTATGTTCTTCCAACAGTTGTGCCAGATATTATATTTAGTAGACTTGTATCAGGATCCATAGTTGCTCATGACTTGTGACACCCCGGTTTGGGCGGTGTCGGGATGGTTTCTATTATGGTTAGCTATATTTTCGCGAATTATTGCTACTAAATCATGCTTATATTATTTCATGTTAATTAACTGCTTAAAAATGAGATTTTGGTTAAATTAGATGGCCTTGTCTTCACGAGAGGCGCCATCACGACCGAGTTCGGGGTTAGGGTCGTGACAAGTTCGAAGGAGTCGTTCATCCTATCATATTGTCGATAGTTCATGAATTCAAAATCTGCATTGCCATCATCTCTTCCTTTGACTTATGAACAATCTTAAATAACTTTTCAAACTTTTCATCAAAATATTCCTAATAAAAAATTACAAACAATGATTATTCTGAATTAAAAAAATAACATTAGCAGGAAAAAAAAACTTCTCTATAAATAAGCTTACCTTGACTCATCCCGTCAAAACTCTTGAATAACTTCTTTCGCGATCATGAGCATTTCTTTTGTTGCATAGTTTTTAACCTCCATCCTTACCCTCTAGTATAAAAAGAGAAACAGCACAACAACTTCAGAAAATAGAAACACAGACCAAAACTTCAGCTCTAATAATGATGAAGTTTAGCAAATATAGAACAAAACTTCAGCTATAGGAATACTGAAGTTCAGCAAATACAGAATAAAAACTTCAGCCAAAACATGCTGTAGTTTTACAAATACAGAACACAACCTCAACTCCAAGAATGTTGAAGTTCATCAAAAACAAAAGAAAAACTGCAATACAAAACATACTTTACTTTTACAAAACACAAAACAAAACTTCAGCACCTAGAATGCTAAAGTTCATCACAAACAGAACAAAAACTGCAGACAAAACATGTTGTAGTTTTACAAACACAGAACAAAAACATCACATAAAACATCCTATAATTAAGCAAAAAATAGTATGAAAAACTTCAGATTAAACACAAAAAAAAAACTTACATGACATATTGTGTTAACTAATTCATCATCAAACTTCGTTGTAGAACGTTTAGAACGACTCTGGGTACAAGGTGATTCTTCAATTATAGGAGTTTGATTGGTTTCTTTTGATCGACTCCGACTACGTGGTGATTCACCAGTTGAAGGAATCAGATTCAGTACCTTCGAACGAATGCGACTGCATGGTAATTGTCCAATTAAAGGCATTGAATTTAATTCCTCTTCGGTAAGGATTATCTCCAATACCCTAAATGTCCGATATTTCTATTTAATACAGAAAAGTATATTAGAAAAAATAAAATAAAACTGATACATCAACATATTAACAAAAATACAGAAAAAAGGAAAAATAAAGAACATTAACTTACACCATGATTACTGAAGTAATTCGCATGAAGTTCTTTAAATTTAGGTCCAAAATTTGATAACGTAACATCCTGGGAACGTGAGGGACATCAAGGTAGTCGTCATCTTTTAAGCACTTGTTCCGAATATTTGGGAAGCGCTAATAGGACCAAACACATAATGGATATGAAAATCCGCCTACAGTATACTCAGTTGGATTATTTTTGACCTTGTTGTCTAAAGCATGTTTCATTGAGTTAATAAGCTTCTCATAAGATGCATTACCTCAAGGATAATTAACACAAGCCTCATCGTCTTCAACAATAGTTGCATACTCCTCTAACACAATTGATTCATTATTTCTTTCGAACAAAATAGACTCCATAATAAGAATTTGCATATGCTTCACAGCATCTTCATCACTCTCGCATACGTGTTTGAAATTCACATCATCCTTTTTAATTTGATTCCGTTTCATATACTCTCGAATGTCCTTCAAGGCCACACCCTTAGACTTCCCAAAATAGCGCATATAATGTGAAAGTCTTCAAGGCTGAATGACACATCACAGCCAAAAATCTTGAAACTAATTGAATCTCGATCATTGGTGAATACGCGAGAAAGAATCAAACAATGAACCAACTTCATGCTGCAATAGAAATTCTCCATAGCCATGATATATTGAAATGTACCATTATTCAGCTTCTCCTGTTGAGCGGGAGTCAAGAAAGTTGCAATTATACCCTTCAAATTGTGGTTCCCCTTCCAGTAAGCACGACATATAAACCAATCTCGAAACTCATAATATCTCCCCTGATTTTGTAGGTACAACAACAGGGACTGAAGGAGCTTTACGTATTCTATGTGCTTTAGGTGTTTTAGGATCTTTAGATGCTTTGGATTTCGTAGATTCCATCTATTCAAAAAAATTAAAGGTAGGAAAAATAACTTCAGAACATTATCAAAAAAATTAATTAAAACTTCAACACAGTTTGGCTTAAGTTGTATTTTAAAGCACTCTAACTTCAGAGAAATACAGAATAAAACTTCAGCTCTAAGAATGCTGAAGTTCAACAGATACAAAATAAAACTTCAGCTCTAAGAATACTGAAGTTCAGCAATTACAAAACAAGAACTTCAGCCAAAACATGCTGTAATTTTACAAATACAGAACACAAATTCAACTACAATAATGCTGAAGTTCATCAAAAACAAAACAAAAACTACAGACAAAACATACTTTACTTTTACAAAACACAAAACAAAACTTCAGCTCCTAAAATTAAGTTATCCTTAAAATATTATAAACTTCAAATTTTAATAGCATTATCTATTTGAGTCTCAAAATTTTTAAAAATTTCAACGTCTCAAAAAATCACTGAAGAATATATAGAATTTTCATCAAAAATACAAACACAGTTTCAAAAAACCTAAAAACACTAATCGTAAAAGAAAAACCTACAAAACTAATACATTAATCAAAGTAAAACCCTATGAAACTATTTCAGCTCAAATAAAAAAAGGAAAACGATTCAACTAAGATTACTATCAACAAAAAACCCATAAATTAAATCATAAAACTAATCCTAAATTAAAACCCCATACAAAGTTAATGCAATGTACAAAAACAACCATTCAAATCGTACCTGTGATTATACTAAATGTTGTTAGGGAAGAAACAGTTGCAAAATCAAGCCGAATGCAATGTCGAAAACCATTTAATTTCAGAGAAGATCAAATCAAAACTGCGAAGAAGGAGAGAGAAACAGTGACAAGAGACATACTTGGAGAGAAAATAGTCTTTTATTAAAGAAGGGTAAAATTATCTTTTTAAAATGCTTTTAAAAAAAAAATAAGTACGAATACAAACGAAAAAATAAAGCGAGTACAACTTAAAAAGGGACGATCAAATAGAACGCTCCATGCAATTTTTACGGATTCGACTCCTCATTAACATCTTTTACTTTTACTTTTATTTTCATTATGAAGATTGAAGGGGTGTGATTTTCTTTTCTCCATCTTTTTCTTATGCTCTTTCAATTCCTTCTCTTTGAGCGTAGTTCTTCTTATTATGGTCTCTCTTTAAGAAACCGATGCACTTAAACAGTAGATGGCACTTGATATTTTTCTTCCTCTGGATTTAAGAGTAACCATTCATAGAACCAAAAAAGAAAAAGAGAAAACAAAGTTAATCGAAAATTAAATAGGAAAGCAGGAAGTATGTTAATTTAAAATTGAGAAAGGAATATATAGATTGTTTTTTCCTTTTCTCTTCTTAAATTGATCTCACATCTTCATTTCTTTTTGCAAAACCTTTCTGTCTATTTGTGTCTCCCTCCATGCTCCTTTTATATGAGCGTTTACTTGAACATCTTAGTTAGGAATAGAATGCCAAGCAGTTGAAGAGAAACTTGGATTTTTGACTATATTCAGTCGTAGGTGATATATTTATTCAGAGGCAGATGCATCTTGGATTTGATTAATTTAATTATGAACCCATAATTTTATCCAATGAAGGGATCATTGGCGTAACTGGCAAAGTTACTGCTATGTGACTAGGTGGTTACGGGTTCGAACCATGAAAATAGCGCCGTGTTACGGCATTTTTCCCGGACCCCGCGCATAGTAGGAGCTTAGTACACTGAGCTGCCCTTTAATTTTACGCAATGATTCTAGTAAAAAAGATCATTAAAGATTGAACTTATTAAATTTAAATTTTTAATTCATTTAATATTTAATACATAAAGCAAAGAGGGGAAAAAAAATATTCAACATGAATGTCCGTAGTTATTAGTTAACGTGATTCGTTGACTTAAATTGTCAATCAAAAAGAATAAGTAGCATGAAAAGTTCAATCCCTTTTTGCCTTTTGAAAACCCTAGAAGAAAACGAAAATAAAACAAAGTATATATTCATTGTTTGTTTGAAATTTCAATCTTATACAAAATGGACGTAGATTTGCTCCATCGACTTCCCCTTCATGTGGCCACGTACAACTTTAAATGCAAGCTGCCAAATGATAAGTTAGAATTCGGCTGTGGGCCAAATATAACACTCTCTTTAGTTTCGTGGAGGCAGCTGTAGCTTTTCCTTTTTCAATTTTAGATGAAAACAAAGAGAGTTATTGCTCTTTCACTTTTTAAAAGTAACAACGTAAATCACATTATTACATCAAAATCAATGACAGAAAAAATTCCCTGGGGACATGCGATAAACTAAAGAAATAGAGTTGGGATGAAAGGCGCGGTGAGTACAACTAATCGGAATGTTCTGTACACTCAACTCAAAATTAGAGAGGAAGAAATTTACTGCCCAATAATATCACTTGTAATATAATCTCAGATTAATTTCAAGTATGACGAACACTAAACTTTATCCTCCTAACATTAGAATCACAAAATTATTTTTATAGTAGTTAAGTCACTAAACTATGTTTAGTGCCAAAACCACAGAAATCAAACTTCTCAAGTCCGGAAAATAATACGTCATTTTCAAAGAAGATTATCCGAATTGGCATAGAAAAAATGGAGCTTAAGCTTCGCTCCTGTTTGGCCATAGATTATGTTACTTTTTTTTGTTATTAAAAAAAATAATTTAAAACAGTGTTTGTTCATGGATTATGATTAGTCTTTTAAAAAAAATTTCAAGTCTTTAAAAAGTGATTTAGGATAGCTTTTGGGTGAAATTTTTTCTTCTACTCACCAAACTTCAATTTTATCTTTTTTTGAATAAAATGCATGTCCAAACAAAATATCAACTTTTAAAAATTATTTTTCAACACAACTTCAAAATTCTTTTTTCAAGTTTCAACCAAATCAATCCAAACACTAGCGAAAAATAATTTTTGAAAGTTAAAATAGTGTTTGGACATGCATTTTACTTGAAAAGAATTTAAAATTTTGTGAGTAAAAAACTTCAAAAAGTACTCTAAAACTATTTTTGGGATGTGAAGATTTTATTTCAAAATCTACCAAAAAAAGATTAAAATCTATAAACAAACAGATTTGAAAATAAAACTAAAAAAAAAGAACTCTCAAATTTTATGGCCAAACTGGAGCTAAGAAAATGGAATCATTCGTTTTAAGTAAAAAAAATAATCAGCTTATGTTTATACCCAAAAATAGATTTCTTGGTCAAAGTTAATATCTAGAAGAAATCAGGTTACTGATAACCATGATTTACTTCACTTTCCTAACAATTCGAAGAATAAATCAAGGAATGGAAATACTTGACAAAGGAAATATGAAATAGATTGGTAATTGCTCCCAAAATTTTGGTTTAGAACTTTGAGAATAAATTAAAGAATGATTGCATAAATTTTAATAATTGTCCGATGCCATTACAAATGAGATTTCAGTCCATATGCAGGAGCATACAATTATAACGGTTCCCTTACTTCATTCGGGCTCACTAATGGTATTAATTGCTTTGATGACCCGTTACCATTTACAATTGTAACAGAAATATTTATGATTAAAGGTTTCTTGTAACAGTACGGATTTCCCTTCCTTATTTATGACAGGTTCGTGTATCTTCCCTTCTGTACAACCTTTATTCATTTCGTTCTTGTTTCTCCTTTTACAGCTGTCAGGTCCAGCTTTTTTCTCAATATAACCCCGTTGGTGTTTCTCCCGTGCCTTTTCTACTTTCTTTAACTCATCTAATTAAGAATGCCACTTGTCATTATATCGATGTTCCACGTACCACGTCCTGTCACCTTGTTGATAGTCCATGTGTCATGTCTTTTTTCCACCAATACAGATAGTCCCCCCACTTTCTGAATATTCTTAACTGAATTTCGGGAAGTGGTAAATATTTATGCCGGAATTCTTTGTCGCCGTTTCTTGAGTATCATTATGCCCTCTTCAGAATCGATGCGACATATGTCACATTCATTTAATGCCCATGCCACGTGGCTTCACATGATTGGTTCTACAGTTTCTCAGCGCTTTTTTAGGGTTTTTTTCTGCGACCGCATCAGTCACGAAGTAGCGGTTCTATTATGACACTTCATAATGATCAACTTTGATGACAGTCGCATCTCCTTATATATACTTCATCCTTTTTGATTTCTTGAAACCTTCTTCCTTCTTCTCTGTATCCATCATCTTAACCTTCCTTCGTAATTCTGTACCTTTCCTCTATATTTTCTTTATTAAACATGTCTTCTTCAACACCAGACCCTCGCAAAGTTTTGATCATCGATGAGCTTGCTCCTTCTACTGCCCCTATTAGGAGTAGGAGAGATGGTAGATTCTGCAGCATTGATTCGTTATCTACTCGTAGTTCTACTTCTTAGAGTAGTTCCCCTAGGCCATCTTCTTCTAGACCTAGAGCTCCTTTGACCCCTAGATCTTTTTCCAAAAATAGGGACCAGAAAGAAGCCATGCGCGAGCCTACGGTTTTTGAGATTGTTCCTCAAGAGTTTTCTTTTGTATCAGATCGTGAAACCATGAAAAATCAAGTTTCTTCTGTAGCTTCCCTTAACCTTGCTGAACTCTACCCAAGTTTGATCATTCCTACCTAGTCTTCTTTCTTTGGTTCGTCGAGAATGTCACTAGTAACCAGATTTCTCAGTTTTAATTCCTGGTGCCAACTAAAGAATCACTTCTTACCATGCTGGCTTTTCATTTATTTATACCTACCCTTTCACTTTAAGGTTTAAACCTCCCATTGACCCAGTGATCATCGAGTTTTGTCGCTATTTTAATGTTTGTCTTGTCCAAATTGGTCCCATTGTGTGGAGGGTAGTAGCATACCTTCGCTATTTGTCGAATTTAGTTTTTGCTCCTTTTACTTTCCGTCACTTACTTCATCTTTACTCTCCCAAGTTGTTTCGTGAAAGGGGTCTCATCCCTCGTGGCTAGAAGTAAAAGGATTTTAGTTAGTCCCGAGAATGACCATGACCGTGGCTAGTACGCCCGTTTTGTTGTTGCCCCCACTAGTGGATTAGTGGGTGAAGAAAACTTGCCTTTTCCAAAAAAATAGAACTTTCCATGTAAGTTTTTTTCTTTTCTTCTCTTTGATGTCTTAAGTTCCTTTGTGTAATCACATATTCATTTTTTTAGCAACCAAAGAAGTCTTTGAAGAAATTTCTGAATTTCGTGCGTGCGTAGAAAAAATGTTGATTGCTGCTCTCATGGACAAAAGATCTTAGAAATTTCTTTCACAAAAATTTGGTTGGAAAGTGAAGACTCACGATACTCTTTATTTCGCAGTTTCTCTCCTGCTTTACTTGTTCATGTATAAGTTTTTTCATCATCCCTTGTTTTTATTAGGGTTTGTTGCTCGTGGTATCAGTCCTGCATCTGTTCCATCAACCAGGCTTTTTGTACGTCTTGCTCAAGAACGGATTTTGAGTGCTTCTTCCTCCAAGAGGAAAACTGTTGAAGCCCATGGGTCTGATGATGAAGATGATGCAGAAGAAGGTTCTTTGGTGAAAAAATCGCATGTCAGAAGACGCGTGGTTTCAGATGATGAAACCTATGTTTCTCATGATCCCTCATCAAGTTTGATTCCCTTCAGACTCATTGATGAGCCAGAGAATGCTCCTTTAGAAATTTCTGATGAAGATGCTGGTAACTCAACTAATTCCCCCCTTCCCCCCCAAGTCCTGTTGAAAGGTTATTCGCCCACGGCTTTGAGGGTGAAGAAGGCCTTAGGCCTGTTTCTAATGAACCGCCACTTGTTTCCCTTCCAGTTTTACCTATTGTTAACCTCCCCCCCCCCC
>MCJB01004347.1:49144-101253 GCA_002018475.1 Nicotiana obtusifolia
TTAACCCCCCCCCCCCCCGTGTCTTTACCTGTTGTTACCCTAATGGTTTCTCCCGCTGCTACTCCTTATGTAGAAGTTGAGCCTTCTAACAGCAGGCGAGAAATGAGAAAAGCTGTAATTGAAGTCCCCGAGGGTGGAAATTCGTTGAGGAAGTCTAGAAAAGCTGATGTGTGGCTGAAGCCGTTGTTAGGACCCATGGAAAAGAAGAAGTTGGAGGGTCACTGTTCCTTGACCTTAATGAATGACATTGTTCATTCTTCTTATAAGGTATAAATTTACATACTTTTCCTTCCTTCCTTTTCTTCATTCGTAACTCTTCTTCTTTTGCCTTTTTATAGATAAATTTAATAGGCACTGAGCTTATGAAAAGGATCTCTTGGACTGACCAGCAACTAATTGAATTGCGTACCGAGGCTGATAACTAGAGAATAATTTGAAGGTCTTCAGTTGGAAAAGGACGTTCTAGTAGAAGAGAAAGGAGCTTTGGAACAACAAATGAGAATGGTATCTGTTGAGTTAGCGGTTCTAAAAGCTTTTTCTAGTCAAGTTGAGAAGGATAAGGATAGACTGGAATCCTCTTTTTCTGAACAACTTTCTAAGGCTACTGAAAAGAAAAGGAGTTGAAAGAGCTCCTTAATCAAAAAGAGGTTTACGTGGGTGAACTGGTTCAGACATTTACCCAAGCTCAAGAAGATCTCCGTGCCTCTACAAGTAAAATTCAGTTCCAGGAAAGTTCTCTTGCTCCTTTGAAGACAGCTTATGAAGCCTCAAGAAGCAGAAAAAAAAAAATAGTTGAAAGCTGAAAGTAAACAGTGGAGAAGGATTATGAAGCCCTCGAGGATAAGTCATCACTGGATGTTAGTTGGGCTTTTTTGAACACTCGCCTCTAGACTTTAACTGAAGCCAGCCATGAAGGTTCTTACCTTAATGTTGAGATTGCTAAAGCTAGAGAAACAATTGAACAGACTCAGCAACGTCAAAGCTTTTCTACATCCGAAGACGAAGGTTCTAAGGGTGAAGGAGATGGACTTGCTCCTAGTGAAGCTGATATTCAACCCTCTTCTCCCCAAGTTGATCCTTCTTCTCCCGTTGATGAATCTCCTTAGCTTTCCCCATTTCTAGACTTTATCTGTTGAAAATGTTTGTTGGTTGATTTTTTGTTGGAACTCCCTTGTGTTTTTTGGACAATTTTTAGAAGATTTTTCCACCCCCGTCTTTTTTGGGGTTACGATATAAATAGCGCCCCTGTTCATTGGGGTTAACGACGCTGATGGAGATGGCGTCTCATCTTCAAATTGGTGCAAATATATGAAACATGAAGTAGATATGAAAAGAGAAATAATTTGAGGAAGTTTTATTTTTTGAACAGTCAAATGAATAAATTTTGTACATCTTTTTCATAACTGTTCATATAACACTTTCATAACTGCTTTCATTGTCGCAGGTTTATAAATTCGGGTCTATTTTCCTGCGACTAAATTTATGTTCTTAACCTACAAGCTCGTGGGAATATCTTGCATCCTTTTTGCGAGTTCGAACTCCTTTGAAAAATCTTTACGGGTTTCTTCAAGTTTTTGATTCAGGCTGAACTATGCCCTTGGTTCCTTCCTTGTGTAACCTTCTATATGCATAGTCCCCTAGTGTTGGAGCATTGAAGTATGAAATCTCGAACACTGGATCAACGCCTTTCTTTTGGTCCTTTCCCTGAAAAGGAAAATACAAACGAGACTCGAAGATAATTTCTTAGATGATACTGCATAACCTTTTCTCCATCAGAAAAGTTGTAACCTAGAGAATGATTCAGTATTCCACGTGTCTTTCAAGTATAATATCATCATTTGGTACGAGCCATCTTTTTGCCTATCATATAAAATGGTTAGTAAAATTCAAAGGAACAAAATAAAATCGAACTTGTGTGATACCTGACCGTGGGTATTATCCTCGTTTAGAAGTAATACTTCTTCAAATGGACTGCATTCCAGTTCGACGGTAATACCTTGCCATCCATGGTTTCCAACTCGTATATTCCTTTTCCAGCGATGCCTCAAACCCTATATGGGCCTTCCAAATTTGGAATCAATTTTCCTGCGTTTGCTGCTTTTGCTGACCGGAAAACCTTTTTGATGACAAAGTCCCCAATCTTGAAATACCTCAAATTAGCTTTCCTGTTATAATATCGTTCAATCATCTGTTTTTGAGCCGCCATTCGAATTAATGCTGCTTCTCTCCTTTCTTCTAAACAAATTCAAATTTACTCGTAGCTTTTCCTTTTTTCTTCTTCAGTGGCATGCGTGTACCTCGTGCTTGGTTCACCTGTCTCCACCGGTATCAAAGCTTCTGCACCGTATACAAGTAAAAACGGAGTCTCACCCGTACTAGTTTTTGTTGTTGTTCGTTAAGCCCATAACACCCCTAGTAATACCTCTTGCCATTTGCCTTTTTATTCTTCCAATCTCTTCTTTAAGTTATTGATAATAACTTTATTTGTTGATTCAGTTTGTCCATTGTCCACATGGTGATAAGGTGCAGATGTAATTCGTTTATCTGCCAACTTTGGAAGAATTTTGTAATTTTCGTGCCTATGAATTGTGGGTCATTGTCACATACAATCTCCTTTGGAACTCCAAATCGGCATATAATATTTTTCCAAATGAAATCCCCAACTTCTTTTTCTCTTACATGTTTAAAAGCACATGCTTCTACCCATTTTGAGAAATAATTTGTTAAAACTAATAGAAACCGTACCTTTTTAGCTTGAGGCAACGTCCCTACGATGTCCATGCCCCATTTCATGAAGGGCCATGGTGAAATTACTGAATGCAACAGTTCTGCCAGTCGGTGCATGTTTTTGGCATATCGTTGACATTTATCGCATCTGGCTACAAAGTTTTCTGCTTCTTCTTCCATTTTTGGCCAATAATATTCTGCCCTTATTAATGTTTTCACCAACGATGTTCTCCTGACGTGATTGTCGCAATGCCCCTCATGTACTTCTCTCATTATATACTCCATTTGTGATGGTCCGAGGCACCTAGCTAAAGGTCCACCAAACATTTTACGATATAAATTTCCACGAATTAAGCAGTACTAGGCAGTTTTCAGCCGTAGCAATTGTGATTTCTTCTTATCTTCAGGCAAGATACCATACTACAAAAAGTTCACAAATTCATTTCTCCAATCCCAAGTTAAATTATTGAAATTTACCTCCCTCTTGGTTTAATCGAGTGCTGAATGATACAAATGTATCACAATTACATTTTCTGCATTTGTTACATCCGCGACAGATGCGAGATTGGCCAACGCGTCTGCTTATATAATTTCCTCCCTGGGTATGTGCACGTCGTTCCATGTCTGAAATTGTCTAAGCAATTCTTGTACCTTTTCCAAGTATTGCCGCATTTGCGTCTCTCTTGCCAAGTAAGTCCCCTACATTTGATTAACCATCATCTGTGAGTCACTTTTGATCACAATTTGTTTGATACCAAGTTCTCGTACCAATTCGAAGCGTGCAATCATAACTTCATACTCTGCCTCATTGTTAGTGATTAGATAACATTTTATTGCTTGTCCTTTAAAACATTTTATTGAGGGTGGAATTAAAACAATTCCAAAACCTGCACCTTTAACATTCGAGGAAACATCAGTAAATAAGGTCCAAGTCCTCGAATTAGCTCGGTAAACACCTATTGTTCCTTCTCTGCCTCAGGAACTAAATTAGTGCTAAAATCTGCTAACACCTGCGATTTTATTGTAGTTCTAGGCTGATATACAATATCATAGTCATTGAGTTCTATTGCCCATTTAGCTAATCTACCTGCTAATTCCTGTTTGTGCAGTATGTTTCATAGGGGGAAAGCAGTTATAACAGAAATAGGATGACATTGAAAGTAAGGTCATAACTTCCTTGATTCCATAATTAACGCTAAAGCAAGCTTTTCTAGGTGCGGATACCATGTCTCAGCATCTAGTAAAGACTTACTAACATAATAAATTGGGGATTGTTTACCTTTATCTTCTCATGCCAACACCGCACTTTACCGCTACTTCTGACACAGCGAGGTAAATGAGCAATGTTTCACCCTCTTATGGTTTGGCTAACAAAGGCGGATTTGATAGATACGGCTTTAGGTCCTTGAGAGCTTGTTGACACTCGTCAGTCCATTCAAACTGATTTTTCTTTTTCAGCACTGAAAAGAATTTAAAACTTTTTTCTGATGACTTTGATATAAATCTCCCCAGAGCTGCTATTCTACTTGTTAATCCCTGCACTTCTTTCTTGCTCGTGAGTATATCTGTTATTTCCTCAATAGCTTTGATCTATGCAGGATTCACTTTAATACCCCTGTTAGAAACAAGAAAACCTAAAAACTTACCTAAAGCCACACCAAAAGCACATTTTTCCGGGTTTACCTTCATATTGTACTTGGGGAGAATCTTAAAGATGTCTGACAAATGTTGAAAATGATCCCCCGCCTGTGTTGACTTGACCAACATATCGTCCATGTGGACTTCCATGGTTTTTCCCAAATGTTTTTTAAACATTTTAGTCACCAATCTTTGATATGTGGCTCCAGTATTTTTCAAGCCAAATGGCATGATTTTTTAACAATAAGTCCCCCTGTTTGTGATAAACAAAGTTTTTTCTTTATCTAGAGGGTCCATTTTTATTTGGTTACATCCCGAATATGCATCTAAAAAACTTAAAAGTTCATGACCTGCAGTAGAATCAATTAACTAATCTATATGCGGTAAAGAAAATGAATCTTTAGGATAAGCCTTATTAAAATCAGTATAGTCTGCGCAAACTCGCTATTTTTCATTCTTTTTTGGAACCACAACGGTATTAGCTAACCAGTCATGGTACTTTACCTCTCGTATTGAACCAATTTTTAAAAGCTTTTGTACCTCATCCTAGATCACTTGATTTTTGAAGGAACCTTGCTTCTTTTTCTTCTGCTTGACAGGTGGGTGTAATGGATCCTTATTCAGCTTGTGAGTCATTACATCCGGTGGTGTACCTGTCATATTTGAGTGCGACCAAGCAAAGAAATCTGATTTAGCACGTAAAAATTCAATTAATATACCTTTCCTTTCTGGGCTCAATTTGCTCCGATGTAAACTTTTCTATCTGGCCAGTGGACAAATAATATTATAAAAGCTCCTCCGTAGTTGTTTTAATATTTTTATTTTCTTCTGGCTCTTGAATCATATTGGATCTTGAGTCAACATCAGTTTGTCCTTGTGTGTCTTCGGTTGAGGTTTTCGCAGCAGCGTCCTCAACTGAATTCTGTAATTGCTATTTTGCATTTGCATTGTTGGCTACCGTACTTGCGATCACCACTAAGTTGATACTTTGTGAAGCTTGTTGATCTCCACGGATTTGATGGATTCCCCACTGTGAAGGAAATTTGATAACTTGATGCAATGTGGATGGGACAGTGTCCATATCATGAATCCACGGTCTTCCCAGAATTATATTATAGGCCATGTCCGCATCTATCACTTGGAACTTTGTATCCTTGACGACCCCTTCAGCAAATGTGGTAAGTAAAACGTCCCCTTTCGTAACAACGCTTGAATTATCAAACCGAGAAAAGGACCGTGCGTTTGGTATGACCTTATCATTAGCTTGCATTTCATTCACCACCCTCAGTAAAATGATGTTCATTGAGCTACCTAGATCAATCAAAACTCATTTTACATTAGTATCATGTACAAGTAAAGATATTACCAGTGTATCGTTGTGAGGAATCATCAAGCCATCTGCGTCTTCATCGTCGAATATTATACTATCGCCATCCAAGACTTGGTGAACTCGCTTTCCATGAATGACTGTGACTTTTGATGTCTTTTTTGCGGTTGTATATGTTACTCCATTGACCTCATTTCCTCCAATTATAACATTGACTGTTCTTTTTGGTGATGGAGATTTTGGGGGCTCCTCTCTGTTCTTCATGTAAGATTGTCCCCCTTTCTCACTGAACATATCAGTAATATAACCCTGTTTCAATAAATGTTCGACCTCTCTTTGCAAAAGCTTACTATCTGCTATTCTATGGCCATGATCATTATGAAACTCGCACTAGAAATCTGGATTTCTTTTGCTTGGATCTGACCTCATTTCCTTTGGCCATCGCACCTTATCCGCCATACCTCTTAAAACGTCCACTAATTCAGAGGTGCTGATGTTAAAACTGTAATCCCCTATTTTTGCTTGCATATTTGAATCATTGCTTCAGGCATCCCGCTCCTTTTTGAACCTGGATGAAGAAATCGCTTCTTTTTGCCTTGATCTTGAATCAAATCACGCATTCTCATGTTTAGATCGAGAGTCTCGCCCTACAGGTCCCATGTATGGCTCGTACTTGTTTTCATCGAACCTCCTTTCTGATTCTGAACATCTCAATCCTGTTCTTTCATTGGCCCTTGGCTATGCGGCCGTACCTTCCTCTATCTGCAGCTTCGTACTGTACCTATTGTACATATCGTTCCAAGTCATTGCAAGAAATTATCGCGAGCTTTCTTTCAACCTCCTCATGGTTTCAGAACTTTTCTCGTTCAAGTTGCCCGCGAATGCCGTAGCCGCCCAGTTATCAAGTACTCGAGGCAACATCATCCTCTCCTGTTGGAATCTATCTAAGAATTCCCTGAGCAATTCCGTACTCCCTTGTTTAACCTTAAAGATGTCTTCCATCCTTTTTAAGCTCCAGAATGTACTTTTATAAATGAATCTGTAAGTTCAGCAAAAAATCAACAGAATTTTCAGGTAAAAGAGAATACCATGTTAACACTCCCTTTGTGAGTGTTTCACCAAAAATATTAACCAAAACCGATTCTATTTCCTGCTTGGTTAAATCATTGCCTTTCACGCCCAGCAGTGGACACAATTACGTGATCTTGAGGGTCAGTTGTTCCATCATATTTGGGAATATATGGCATTGTAAACTTTTTGGGAATTAGTAAAGGTGCTGCACTTGATTTCCAGGGTTGTTGTGAATACTAGTCAATATCCACCCCTTTGATCACGAGGGGCACGCCAGGTATTTGCTCTATACGATCGTTTTGTTCCTTCAACTATTTCTGCAAAGTTAGCACTAAACTTTGTAAAATGAATTATTTGGTGTATCTGACCCTCCATCATGAGATTCATTTGAAATTTCTCCACTTCTAGAATTATCAAGCCCTGATCGCGTGTTCTCCAAAGTCATTTATTAACTGGTGTAGGAGTTTGCGCCGCATTGGGTAATCCTCTGACAAAAGCCTGTAGTTCACTATTCAAGTGTTCCGCAATCAATTGCTTTAGAGCATCTTGTTCCACGGTTTGGTCGTCTCCCTGCTGATCATTAGCGCGTGAAGCAAACCTTTCAGGTGAACTTCCACGGGACTGCTGAGGGGATCCCGTAGGTGTGTAGTGTGGGGAGTTCCACCTTGTTGGTTCAGCTGGTTGTTGTCGTTAACGGTTGACATACTTGGTTGTTAAAAAATGGAGTTTGGAAAGTGAAAAGATTATCAGATTCCTGGTAATGGAACCAATTTGTTTAAACCCAAAAATAGATTTCTTGATCAAAGTCAATATCTAGAAGAAATCGGGTTACTGATAACCACGATTTACTTCACTTTCCTAACAATTCAAAGAATAAATCAAAGAATGGAAATAATTGACAAAGAAAATATGAAATAGATTGGTAATCGCTCCAAAAAAATTTGGTTTAGAACTTTGAGAATAAAGTAAAGAATGATTGCATAAATTTCAATAATTGTCTTATGTCATTACAAATGAGATTTCAGTCCTTATATAGGAGCATACAATTATAATGGTTCCCTTACTTAATTCGGGCTCACTAATGGTATTAACTACCTTGATGGTCCGTTACCATATACAATTGTAACGGAAACATTTATGATTAAAGGTTTCTTGTAACCGTACTGATTTCCTTTCCTTATTTATGAAAGGTTCGTGTATCTTTCCTTCTTTACAACCTTTATTCATTTCGTTCCTGTTTCTCTTTTTACAGTTGTCAGGTCCAACTTTTTCCTCAGTATAACCCCGTGGGTGTTTCTCCCGTGTCTTTTTCGCATTCTTTAATTCATCTAATTAAGAACACCACTTGTCATTATATCGATGTTCCACGTACCACACCCTATCACCTTGTTGATAGTCCACGTGTCATGTCTTTTTTCCACCAATTCAACTTAATTTTTATTAATTTAATTCAAATTAATTCCAACGAGATACTTCATGGAATAAACTAACGTATCAAGACGTTATACACCTACCCATTCATGTGCAGTTATGGTCAGGATCTTCAAACATTACGCTTAGTCAACAGAACTCGCCAATTCTTATGTACAAACACAAGAAAAATGGGTCGGGTCGGATATGGCGGGTCAAAAACTTGTAATGCATAAAACGGATAAATTATCTGACCCGACCTTGTCATGACCTCAATTTTCCTCTGTATGATGTCGTGATGGCACCTAATCTCTACGACTAGGTAAGCCTAACATTCTTAGAGAAATAGCGGACATACTACTAAAACTTCAAATAAAACCTTCATACTATAATAATAAGTCAATAGTACAATAGCCAAGATTTTCCCCAAAACCTGGTGGAACCGAGTCATAAGCTCTACAAGATAGTACTACTAGTCTCGAACTACAATACTATTTGAAACAAGAAAGAAATAGTGGAATGTCTGAAACAGAAGGGAACTCTGAGGCCTGCAGACGTAAAGCAGGTATACCTTGAAGTCTCCAAAAGCAGCTACTCAAATCAACTCTAGTGTCTGGCGTGGCCAGACGTAACTGCATCTGCACAAAAAGATGTGGAGAAGCGTAGTATGAGTACATCATAACGGTACCCAGTAAGTATCAATCCTAACCTCGGTAGAGTAGTGACGAGACCAGGTCAAGACACCTACTAGGATATAATAAATAGAATGAAAATGTAACAACAAGAAGCAATGGAAATCGGAGCAATAAGTAATATGAAGCAAGTTAACAACATAGACTAACGAAAGGATTTTAAGCATAGAGGTAACTTAAAGAAAGCAATTGAAACGAACCACAATGTTTGTATACGGACAATAACTGATAGAACAAGAAAGAACAAAACAACAAGAAGTATTCCCACCAAATAACTCTTTACAACACGAGATAAACAACAAGAATCACAACGAGGTACCGCCTCGTGTACAATAAGAATCACAACCGAGGTATCACCTCGTATATATCAAGAATGACATGTATGCAATAATAATAATAACAAAAAAATAGAAAGTGGAAGTAAAGCAGTTAACTCATGAAAACGAACTCGAAATTCAACTACAAGAGAGCCCAGAATAACAAGTCTCATATCACAATACCTAGGTAAATCCAACAATCACAAACAAGTACCACATATACAATCTGTTACGGCGCGCAAACCGATCCCACCATATCATCATCTTTAAATATCATAATCCGTCCTTATTCCACCATTTCAATTCCTTACCTTTCAATTTCCATTGCGACGTGCAATCCACTCCCCAAACAATTTCAATCAACATACAATTCAACATCCAAATTTACAATAAGTTTTACATCAAGAGGGTAAATGTAAAAGGCAATAAAGAACCACATAATAATCAAAGAATCTCTAACAACTCAAAATCTCAACTTTACCAGTTCATCAATATCTATCTACTAAACAACTCACGCAAGTGAAACCATATTATAGAATGCAATAAATATTACAAAATAATAAGACAAGTAAGGCATGTGACAAATTAGGCAAGCGAGTAAAGTAAGTAGAGGCAAGTAGCAAATAAGCATGGAGTCAGGGAAGAGACGAAAAATTTAGTACAAGAATAATTAAATGATAAGTAACAATTATGATATAGAAGTCAAATAAAACATGTAACAATTAAGGCATGAGGCAAGATATATCACAAAATAAATGAAAACATGGAAACAAATATCACGACTGCGTTATACACTCGTCACCTCGCATATACGTCGTTTTCTCACATAATTCATATAGCACATAGTTCAAGGATTTCTAATTCCCTTAAAGTAAAGGTTAGACCCAAAGTTTACCTCACTCCGCAAATCAAAGCAATCAACCAACCACGGCCTTGCCTTTCCAACAAGCATCAAAACCAACAAAATCTAGCAAATTATTGATCAAATGATTCAAAATAAGCTTTAGAAACTACCCAAAGAGGTTAAATTTTGATCATTTTTTAAAAGGTCAACAAAAGTCAAACCCGGACTCGCTTGGTCAACATCCGAGGTTCTGACCAAAATTCGATTTCCCATTCACCCCCCGAGCCTGGTTATGTGATTTCTTTCGAAATTCGATCCCGATTCGAGGTCTAAATCTCAATTTTACAAAATATCCAATTTCTATCAAAATCCCTAATTTCTACCATGAAAATCCTAAATTTGATGTTGAAATTCCATGAAAAAGTAATGGGTAATTGAAAAAAAAATGAATTAGAATTGCTTACCAATAATTTTGGGGAGGAAATCCTCTTGGAATATTGCCTCTAGAGTTTTTAGGGTTGAGAAATGGTGTAAAATGAGCTAATTCCCAATTTTCTCCTCTTTCACCCAGCTGTAGATGTTGCAATTGCGAAGTCTTGTTCACAATTGCGATCATCGCAAATGCGATACAAGGATCGCAAATGCGAACCTTTCCACAGAAGTCCAGAAATCATAATTACGGCAAAAAGATCGCAAATGCAAAGATCCCATCTTCGCAGTTGCGGCCAAAAGTCTCCGCAAATGCGGCCAAAAAATCTACGCAAAACGGAGAGGCTCTACTATTGCTAGGCATTGCAATTGCGATCAAGTGATCGCAAAAGCAATCCTAAGCAGTTCGCAATTGCGAATTGTTTCCTCACAATTGCGAGATTACCCAATCCCAGACCCTGCTTGCAAATGCGAACAATTTTTTGCAAAAGCTAGGCTCGCAAATGCGAGATCTGCATTAGACACCAGAACTGGGCATTGCACTAGCAATCTTTGTATTATCCAAACTCATCCGAAACAACGAAAATCACCCGAGCCCCTCGAATTCCAAACCAAACATCCACACAAGTGTAATAACATTAAATGAACTCGTTCGCGCGATCAAATCACCTAAAGAACATCTAAATCAACAAATCAAACCTCTAAATGGATGAAATTTAAAAGGAACTTAAGAACGACTAGAATCACATATAAGCGTCTGAACCATTTAAAACCTTTCCGAATTACACCAAATTTTGCAAAAAAGTTTCAAATAGTAAAATGGTCCTATACCAAGTCCCGGAATTTGGAACCCGGTAGCCATAAAGTCAACCTACGGTCAAACCTAGGAAATCTTTAAACCTTCAAATTACTAGTTTTCAACAAATCAAGTCAAATTAAGTTAGGGACTTTCGAATACAATTCCGGACATACCTCCAAGTCCAAAATCGATAAAAACCACTGAGATCGTCAAAATACGGATCTGGGATCGTTTATACAAAATATTGACCGTAGTCAACTCAAGTCATTTTAAAGCTAAAATTCATATTTTCTTTAATTTTTCACTTAAAATCTTTCCGAAAAAAAATATTGACTATGCATGCAAATCAAGAAATACTAAACGAAGCTAATCGAGGTCTCGAAATAAGAAAATAAGGGGTAGAACTCAAAATGACCTATCGAATCATCACATGGGTAATATTTGCAGGGATAGCTGGTGGTGGTACCCCTGGTGGGGCTTGAAATTCATCTTCTATAATCTCTTCATCTAAATCATAAGGGTCCTAAGGAGGAGCATGAACAGGTGCAGCCCGACTACCAGCAGGAAGGGCTAGTGACTCCAAAAAGTCCAAAATTCTATCAATTCGATCATCTTGCTCTTGTGGTTGATTCGCCCTGAGCGGGTTAAGAGGGGGTGTGACTTCCACCTGATCATTATCAACCTGTTGAGGTGGAGCCTGTGCTTGTCCAGTGGTCCTCCCACGGGCCTGATTACCTCTAGCATTTCCACCTCTACCCATGGCATTCTGACCTCGACCTCGACCTCTACCTCTACCACGTCCTCTAACTGCAGCTGGTGTCATTGGTGCAGTCTGCACCTCTGGTGGTGCTTCTTGATGATTACCAACTGGTATCTCAACATTGTTATCAGCTGACGATGAAGTTGATCTTGTGCTAACCATTTTGTTCTGAAACGGGAGACAAAATAATTGTTAGAATTCTGAAACGTTTAGCTCTAACGCACAATGTAAGAATCAAAGAAAAGAAATTTTCCTAACATGTCTTGCAGCCTCCCTAATATAAGTATGGTGCACAACATACTCATAAATAGGACTCTACTTGACACGACTCATGACTCTCTAGGACTTCCTAAACATGGCTGCTCTGACACCAACTTGTCACGCCCCACAAACTGGGGTGGGACGTGATTAAGCAACACGTCGAATGAACCCTTAACTAAGCTTTACTAAGACTCATGATGACTGAATTAATCCAAAAATATTATTGTGGCATATTTATTAACTGAAAGCTAAATTCAAACTAAGAGCTATGTGATGAATCTCAACAAAATATCGAATTGAGAATGAAGAATGTATAATACCCACTAGACTAAGTCATGAGCCTCTAAGAATACCGAACGTTTACGGCTTCGGGGCATACCCCATACGCTAAAATAATGCAAATAAATATTAAATTTGAGTTCCCACCAAGAAGAGAAGTGGTAAATGCTGGGTTGAAAGCTAGTCCTATCGTGTAGTGTTGGGGACGTGATCAACAATTTCTGCATCCATGAAAATGAAAGCAGGCCCTCATGGGCTAAGTATCACGACGGGATACCCGGCGAGTCTCATAGTCTATCTCCTAAGAAGACGGAGAGAGACCGTCTGGGATAAACATAACATAAAGAAAAGATATCCACATAAAGCGTGTAAGTAGTCTAAGGTTAGAAAACTTATAATAGGCGGAAGACTAAAAGTGTAAGCTGAACATGTAAATAGATAATTGAAGCTGAAACTTTAAAGTAGTAGTTAAACTAAAATAGAATTTAAGTTACACATAATGGCCCTATGTATGTGAGATCTAGCAACATGCACGTGGGAGTGTCGCCCTTTCTCCCCAACAAATAATAGCCCATACGAGCATGGGGTGGATAACCCTGGCCCTGATAGCACTCACGCAAAAGGAAGTCGGCTAGCTCTCCCTTCTAAATGTGATCATATTAATGCATGAATAAATGTTGAAACTGAATACTGAACTAAATATAAATATCCAAAACAAAGGCATATAACAAGTGTTAATACAAGTAAGTAGGTAATTCCGTCACATATAAAGTAGTATTGAATAAGAATGGAGTGAACTGAGTAATGGAGAACAAGAAGACATGGCTTAGATTTATCGAATACATGGAGCACGAGGGTTTTGATGGAATTCCCTACTAGGAAAGTGAGCCTCAACTCATTTTAAAGCTTTAACTTCGATTCGCCTCTTCTATGTGAAAGACGTGTATGCGAGGTGATGAGTGCCTACTCGGGCTTAAATGTGATATTTAATCGATTAGACTCCCAGGCTTCTTTCACGCATTAATTGAAGTTGTCATATCATGTTATATCCTTCATGTAAAGTTTTCTCTTACATGCTTTATTTGAAGTTGTTAGCACATGTTCTATCTTTTATTTGTCAAGTTTACTTTTATATACTTATTAGAAGTAGTTACCTCTTTTATTGTCATGTTACCTCTTTTATTGTTGAATGATTCTTATTTGAAGTTGCTATTACATGATATCCCTTTGTTGTCGAGTAATTCTCCTGCATTTAGACGTTTAGTTGCTATTTCATGCCATATCTTTCATTGTTAGCTTATGTTATACGCTAAAATTTTAAGTTAAAGTTATTGAGAGCCATTAACCTGTTTTTGTTGAAGTTGTTGTTTAATGTCTTTCATTGTTGGGTTATTTTCCCGTTTTATTTTGTTGCTATTGAGATTCTTGTACACATTGTGGTTGAGCTGTGGGCTATGTGTTTTGGTGATATTGGTATTATTATTTTGGAAAGGTTGTGGCCTATGGGCACTTATGGCACGAGTTGATATGTCGTGTTCTTGTGATATTGGCACATATGGATTTGTTGTACGGATAATTATTTCTATGCGGAGCATAAGGGTGGTATCTCACTATTGTTGATTATGCGGAGTGATAGGGGTGGCTATTGATATATTGTCTGGGCAGAGTGATACGGGTGGCTATTGTGTTATTGTCTAGGTGGAGTGATATGGGTGGCTATTGTGTTGTTGTCTGGGCGGAGTGATACATGCGGCTATTATATTATTATTTTGGCGGAGTGATACATGTGCTAGTATGATATTGTCAATACAGAGAGATAAGGGTGGCTATGACATGGATGATATGTGATGGCCTGGGGGAATAATGTTGAAGATATTCGTGTGATGGCGTGATTTTCCTTGTGTGTGTCATGTACCTTACATGGTTTTTTGCGTTGTTTCCAATGAGCTACTCGATGTCTTGTGGCTCAGTCCCTTGAGAGGATTGTTGTGATTATTGCCGCATATGCTTGTATCATATTTACTTCGGTATTTATATTAAAATATGCTTTAAAAATAACATGTTTAACTATTGTAAGTAACCGGCTTATCTAGTCTTAAATACTAGGTCCCATCACGACGCCTAAGGCGAGGTTTAGGTCGTGACAGTATCGACCAAGGAAGAATAAGCAACACATACATTGTCTAGCCAACTTCAAGCTCCTTAACAAGCATTATAGTTCAAGTTGGGGAAAGAAATATATTGATGAGACATTACATAAAAAGAAACTAATTGAAAAAAGAGGTTGGTGTGTGCATAGGAAATTCGCCAACGAAGTTGTACTCATTTCATCACAAGATCTTATAGAGATAATCCTCTTACAAGTCAATGGGACTGGACTAGAATTCATACTGAATTTGCACCAGTATAAAAATATCATATGTCAGTTTTGTATAGGGGTAAAATCGAGGCTAATGAGCAGCTCGATTTCCCGGTGGGGCAAACGAAGCAAGGACGTAACTACAAGAAATCAAAATCGAAGCCAAGAGCCTCTCGTATCAAGGCTCAAACAAAACACCTGCCCTCGGAGCCATCGAGACCACGCCCCCCGGATTTGATTCGAGTCCCAAGAGCTCGGAAAGCATTACCAAATGACAGTGCACGATTAACAAAGGGCCGTGATATCTGTGCCCAACCAGATATCACTTCATGAATCTTGGCCTGTATCGGCAGCAGATCAGTGATTAGCTAAAAGAAAGATTTTTACCTTTCTTATAATTGTACTTAAGGTAAAACTCCCCTACTAAATAAAAGAGAAGCTGATTATTCAATAGGGATACTGTAACACGCATATCAAGGCAATATACATTTGTTTTCTTTGCTCTTAAAAGTGATTCAAAGTCCTTAAGTTTGCTAATAGTTCATCATAAGTGTCTGGCTCCGAGCCAAAGGCAGGCTAATTGTTAAGCTCATAACCAAGCCCGGACTCGATACTACTACTGGTTTGGCTATTTATTCTATCTTTAATTTGTTCATCTGACGTATTAACCTCTTGTATTGAACTAGTCCACATATCTTTAAAACCACATATAAATTCAATTGTTATCCATTCACAAGGTCGGTCGGCAGGATGGCATCGATGGCCACATATCGGGCCATCTTGATTCCTCCCGATATGGGGCCACAGACGCCTTTGCAAAAGCACATGCCAGGGCAATCAAGGTCGAGACCAGAAAATCAGACATTTTCAAGGTAAAACAAAGTGATAACGAAATTCTAAGGGAATTCATATCGAGGTTTCAAATGGAACGGATGGATTTTCCCCCAGTTGCGGATGATTGGGCCCTTCAGGAGTTCACTCAAGGAATCAACCCCCGAAGCTCCTTGGCTTCACAGCAGTTGTAACAGAACCTGATAGAGTATCCAGCGGTAACTTGGGCCAACGTCCATAACAGGTACCAGTCAAAAATTAGAGTTGAGGACGATCAGCTCGGGCCACCTCCGGGTCTGTTTATCCCATTAGAACTAATGACAAGCCTAAGAGAGTCGTCAATCATGAACCAAGATCGAACAAAGACCGGTATCAACCGTATAGCGGGGATCAAAGGGGTAACAGATATGGGCGTAACCCCGCGAGAAACAAAAAGAGGAACGATCGAGGCCACAATAACCGGGGACTCATGAGCAAAAACGGTTTCGACAGGCCACTCGAGGCCAGGGAGGCACCAAGGTTATTAGAATATAACTTCAATGTCGATGCTGCCAGCATCTTAACTGCCATCGGGCACATCAAAGATACCAAGTGGCCTCGACATTACAATCCGACCTACCTAGAGAGACCCTAACTTAATGTGTAAGTATCATGGCACTCATGGCCATAGAACCTAGGACTGCCGAAAATTAAGAGAAGAAGTGGCCCGGTTGTTCAATAACGGGTATCTCTAGGAATTTCTGAGTGATCGAGCCAAACAAACTGAACAAGAGGGACCTCAGCACAATATTCACATGATCATTGGTGGAGTCGACATCCCCTATGGACCAATGCTAAAGCGCACTAAGGTGTCCATCACAAGGGAAAAATGAACCCGAGATTATATCCCGGAGAGAACCATTTTGTTCAACGATGAGGACGACGAAGGCATCATGCAACCGCATAATAATGCAGCGGTAATATCTATACTTACAAATACATCTCGAGTTAAGCGTGTGTTGATTGATCCAGGTAGCATGGCCAATATCATCAGCTTGAGGGTCGTAGAGCAGTTGGGTCTACTAGACCAAATAGTGCCGGCAGTCCAGGTTTTAAACGGATTCAACATGGTGTGCGAGACTACTAAAGGGGAGATAACCCTACCAGTGAACACCGCCCAGACTATTTAGGAAATAAACTTCTATGTGATCGAAAGGGATATAAGATATAATGCTCTGTTCGGAACACCATAGGTTCACAACATGAGGGCAGTACCCTCGACACTACACCAGGCACTAAAGTTCCCCATATCGGGAGGAATCAAGATGGTTAACGGAGAACAGGTGGCCATAAAAGAAATGTTCACAGTTGATGAGGTGATCCCGACGTCCGCACTCTTGACATCAAAGAATAGGGAGCCGGTTAGGAAGGAATAAACTCAATAGCAATCACCGATACCGGCCTCGATCGAACCAAAGAAACAAGGAGCAGGTGAGGATGATGATTACGGAGTCCCTAGGTCGTTCATCACCCCTGACGATTTCGATGCCGCCAAATCAACGATCGAGGAGCTGGAGCAAGCCATATTGATTGAATAATTTCCCGATCGGATGGTATAGCTGGGCACGGGGTTAACTTGGTATGAAAGGGATCTCACCAGAAATAACCACTCATAAGCTGAGCTTGGATCCAAAGTTCCACCCGATTAAACAGAAGAGGAGGCCCCAGTCCGAAGTCAAGCATGCATTCATCAAAGACAAGGTATCCAAACTCCTTAAAATAGGTTCCATTCGGGAAGTTAAGTACCCGGATTGGTTAGCTAACATAGTGGTAATGCCTAAAAAAGGAAATAAATTAAGAATGTGCATAGATTACAAAGACTTGAACAAGGCGTGCTCTAAGGACTCTTTTCATTAGCCTAAAATCGATCGCATGATCGATACGACGGCCGGGCACAAGATACTCAGCTCTCTCGATGCCTATTCCAGGTACAACCAAATACGGATGGACCCTAACGATCAAGAAAAAGCTTCCTTTATCACTAAATTCGACACCTATTGTTATAACGTAATTCCGTTTGAACTAAAGAACACTGGTGGCACTTATCAACCTCTAGTAAACCGGATGTTCAAAGAACAAATAGTAAAATTAATGGAAGTTTATATTGACAACATGTTAGTTAAGCCCCTGTGAGCAGAGGATCATTTAAAACATTTGCAGGAAACCTTTGACATACTTAAGAGATATAATATGAAGTTGAACCCGGAAAAATGCGCATTCGGGGTCACACCCGGCAAATTCCTTGGATTCATGGTGTCCAACCGAGGGATTGAGATCAATCCCGATAAAATCAAACATATAGAAGACATGACCGTGGTGGAAAAATCAAAGAACCCTACCGGATCCTAAAGAATCGAGATCTCTACGCATAAAGGCGGCCAGGTTCAACCTGTCCGAAGGGACTCCATTCAGAAGAACATTTGACGGCCCGCTCGCCATATGCTTGGGGCCGGGAGATACCGAATATGTCTTGAGAGAAGTTCACGAAGGCACCTGCGGAAACCATTCGGGCCGAAATCATTGGTTCGGAAGATAATCAGGGCCGGCTATTACGGATCGACATGGAGAAAGATGCAAAGGACTTTGTACAAAGATGTGAAGGTTGTCAAAGACACGCACTTGTTGCACCCTATTTTGCACTAGTCAAGACAGGTTCAACTTGTGGTTTATCTGTTGTTGGTGAAAGAGAGTCGCCACCTAATATTTAAAGGTATACTGGAGTACCTATTTCATTACTAAGTCATATTCTTTATTAGGCTGCTAACCGGTGAGATTAGGATAAGGATTTTTGTTCTTCTAAGGGGAAGATGTTAGGCACCCCTTAAAATCTACCTGAGGTAGCTCCATAGTATTTAGACTAAGTTTGGGATCAATCATTTGTAAAATGCTTTGATTACTGATAATGAATGCTGCTTACTGTATATCTAAGGGGGGAGTATGATATTTATAGAAAAAATGTGAGATCCTAAAGGGATACGAGTTTATGAGGAATTTCATAAGATATATTAAAAGAGTTTTGAAATTGGTATATAAGTGGTTTAGTTTTACAAGCTTATAAAAGAGATTGAGTTATGAAAATACTTTGATTTTGGGGGATGGTTATTTATATAATTCTAAAGGGCGTTTTGTAAGAAAGTGAGCCGAAAATTACCTTAGATTCCGAGGGTTTTCAAAGAAGAGGTTATTTGCCGAAAATGCCTTAAGGGCGACAATTCTTAAAGTTCTGATTTTCCTTTTGATAGTGAAGCTGAGATCTGATTTCTCCTTTTGAGATAGAGCTGTTGTTTAGCTATGTTCTGGGTTTTAAAATCTTTAAAGGAAAGAAAGGTGAGCGAAAAACATGATAATTTGCGAGCAGATTATAATTAGCGAATTAAGGATCTACTACTAACTAATTTCCCTTTTTAAATGCTATATTGTTTAAGGCTTGTCTAAGTTTACACTAAAGCATAAGAGAAAAAACATGTGATCTAATAAATGTGTCATATATATGAGAGATAAAACAACAATAAAGACATAAAAAGTACAACTAACATTAATTTAAAACTAATCAGAAATAATAAATTGTACGAACGAGATAGTAAATAATGATAAAAGAGCTGAGGGAAAGAGGATTGGATTCTATGATTGGGCCTCAAGGAAAACAGACCCAACGGTAAAGAAGATGCGAATATGGCTAACTTCGGACACCCCAACGGAATGCAATAAGGCTGGAATTGTCCTCAGGAACTCAAAGGCCCAAACAGATGTACATGTCAAAAAAAAAAAGTCATTAGATAGATAGTCAATATATTTAGCATATTCTAACAACAGATCATACTCTAACGAATAGATAATTGAAACAAGAATGGGATTAATACTGTGGAAGAGTCATATATCAATATAGTGGTTTTACTTAGCAAATAATTCACATGGGAAATCTTTCGTTGATTCAGGTTTTTGTGACCTTGCACTGATCTGTGCAAGGTTCCATGACTGATGGGGCTCGAAGAAATGAGAGAAAAGAGAGGGTTTTGGGAAAGGGGGCGGCTGATCTTGGGCAAGAATGATGTCTCCAGGTTTAAAATGGGAGATGGAACGGGTGCCGTTGGATCAATTGTGATCAGCGGCTCCAATATTTCGAAGATAAAACACTTATTGGAAAAAAAGGCGATTGTTGGATCTCTTTTAACCCAACGACAGAGATAAATCACTGATGAAAAATTAATTTAATTCATCATAAATTAAAGGCTAATTTAATAAATTAATTATAGAAGCTATGTATGAAAATTATTTTAATAATCCAAAATAGCAAATATATTTGTAATTACATAATGTCAATACTATGTGATTAATTTTAAAACTAATGCTTAGTTAATTTGTGAAAAGTAGGTATTTATTACTGGAAATACTTTGAGAACATTTATTGTAAATCAATAAGAATAAGTGAATAATCTTAAAAGGAGGGTCAAAATTGACCGTCAACAGTTGCCCCTCTTCGACCGGAGATGATGAAAGAGTTTTCGAGCAAAGAAATTGAAACAAAGCCAGTTTTGTTCCAACTTTAGGCACACATTGGAAGAATGGCATGAAAATTATGAGTTGCAGAATTGAGTTGAGGAAGAATCTAGGACTGTTTGGGAATATTGGGATGAATTCTTGCTTTGGTATGTAACAATTTTGTCTTTGAATTGCTTACATACCTCGGGCTTAACGAGGATCAGGTCTCATGTAATTCTGGAGTAGGGATTTTGGTGAAACGATACTTGTAGGAATTGCACCAGTATCGTATTGTGGTGATACGGCGAGGAGGAAGATTGGTCACTCATGATAGCTTGAATTTTGAGGCCTGATTTGAATGATTCGAAATTTTGAGCTCGATGGTCATCTTGGGCCCGCTACTGAGTTGGTTGTCCCTATAGCGTTGTAGTTTGGTCTGCTGCTAAGAAAAAATTCCACGCTGCAGTGTTTGTTCCTGCAAAACAAAATGAATTACACGCATACCAATATATTGTAATGTAGAATATATTAAGATGCGATGTAAATAATGCAAGAATAATGATGCATGACTGCTAGCGAGCTTTTATTTGGGATTGGGATGATGGGATACTTGATCCTGACTCAATTTGTTAGCCGGGCAGTGTACCGTTCCGCAGCTATCGGAGCATTTGAAAATTTTCTTTTCTTGTTAGGAGAGCTTGATTAGTAAAGTGCATCTCCGCTTGTTGGGAGAGCTTTGCACTAAGAGATGTCTCCGCTTGTTGGGAGAGCTTGATTTGTAGAATGCGTCTCCACTTGTTGGGAGAGCTTTGCACTGAAATGTAAAGTATTCTCCACTTGGGGGGTGATTAATTAAAATCGTTGTCATGCCTAAAGCTGCATGAACAAAACGTTAAAACATTCGAAGTAATAGCAAAATGAAATATAAGCATGCCCAAGAGATACTCTTGAATGCGAAGCTAGGTTGCGGCCAATAATGTGCAGAATGTTGGTGACGAGGTTTGCGATTGTCTATTTCGGCATCCGTGATTGACGGAGCGGTACTACGGATTGCTTTTTGTTGGCTAATTACCAGTTTGTTATATACAAGGCTCCAGTTGGCGAAGCCGACGTTTGATTTGTACAAGGTGCTCCGTTTGATTGAGCTGACGGTTTGCTATATACAGGACTTCGATTGGTGAAGCCGACGTGCGATTTGTATAGGGTGCTCCGATTGGTTGAGCCAACGGTTTGCTATTTACAAGACTTCGATTGCGAAGCTAACGCACGATTTGTACAGGGTGCTCCGATTGATTGAGCAGGCGGTTTGCTATATACAGATTTCTATTGGAGAAGCCGACATGCGATTTGTACAAGATGCTATGATTGATTGAGCAGACATTTTGCTATATACATATTTCTGTGTCAGTTGTCTGATTCCGAAGCACCTGCAAAGGATTCAAGAGTTAGCCTTAGCTGTACTCTAAAATTTATAAGTAAAAGGAGGAGAGATAATCTTAGGCAAGTGGCGGGTCCGTCATTTGCCCCAGTGTGGTCCCACCGATTCTTTACTCCCTGTTGACCTTGCACTCAAAGAAAACTTCTTAGTGGGGGAGGAGGGATAATTTGGTTTGCATCAACCATAGTATTGATTTGCCCTAGCCTTTTATATGATTGCGCCACGGAGTTTGGTAGATGGAAGAGATTACTTTATATATATATTTTAGAAAATATTTTGAAAATACTTGTTTCTTTTAAGGCAAATGTTGTCGTTCCAGATTATGACATGTTACGAAGGGTTCTCCACATGCGAACGTATCCCTTTGAGAACTTCATCTGGTTGCTATCGATCTTCCTGACATATTTGACAATGCGGCTACTTGTTGTTGTGACTATCCTAATTAAGGCTAATGCATTACAGAGGTTTCCTAAGGTTATGACTGAACCCTTTCAGGTTGCCTACGTATCCAAAATAATGATAAAAAGTGACGATACAACCAAGCCTGACTCAGACAGCCTACGTATCCAAAACAGAATCAGGTCAGAACGTAGTTCAATTATAACATATGTAAAATGATGAGATTGAGAAATTAAAGTGTCCGAGTTTGACTCAGACAGCCTACGTATCCAAATGGAATCATGCCAGAACGTAGTTCAATTACAAAAGACGACTGAATTCGATAAGGATTGCCTATGTATTCCTTTCTGAGGAAATCAAGTCAGCATAGTTCCTGAACAACATACAAAAAATGATATTTAGTTTTTCTATTAAAAAATAAAGGGGGAGAGAAACTGAACCCCACATGGGTTGCCTATGTATCCTCCGTGGGAAGTCAGGTTAAACGTAGTTCTGTTACAACAAAAAACCTAACTCTATCTATCTTCAGGCGTAATATCTCTTGATTGCATCCAAGTTCATTGGATTTGTGCTGACTCTTCCATCCATTTCTGTTAAGATTAGAGCTCCACCAGACAACGCTCTATGGACTACGTAAGGACCTTTCCAGTTTGGTGCAAACTTCCCTTTAGCTTCTTCTTGATGGGGAAAGATTTTCTTCAAAACCAACTGCCTCGGTGTGAATTGGCGAGGCTTCACTCTTTTGTTAAATGCACTAGCCATCCTGTTTTGGTATAACTAGCCATGACATACTGCATCCATTCTTTTCTCGTCAATGAGCATGAGCTATTCTTGCCTGACCTGTATCCACTATGCATCGTCCAATTTGGCTTCTTGAATGACTCTTAAGGACAATATTTTGACTTCTTCGGGTATTACTACTTCGGTGTCATATACCAACATGTACGGCGTAGCCCCAATAGTTGTTCGCATGGTAGTCCGGTGACCTAATAAAGCGAAAGGTAATTTCTCGTGCCATTTTCTATGATTGTCCACTGTCTGTCGCAGAATCCTCTTGATATTCTTGTTAGCTGCCTCGACTGCCCCATTCATTGTGGTCTATAGGCTGTGGAATTGTGGTGGACGATTCTGAAATTCTCGCAGATTTCTCTCATGAGTTCACTATTAAGGTTAGCGGCATTGTCAGTGATGATAGATTCTGGTATCCCAAATCTGCAAACGATGTTGTTTCGAAAAAAATCTGCCACCACCTTCTTTGTGACGGCCTTGTAAGTAGATGCCTCGATCCATTTGGTGAAATAGTCGATGTCTAACAAAATGAAACGACTTCCATTTGACACTGCAGGCTCTATGAGTCCTATGACGTCCATGCCCCAGGTGGCAAAAGGCGAGGGTGAACCCATTACATTGAACTCATTTGGTGGAACCCGGATGAAATCTCCGTGAATCTGGCACTGGTGACGCTTTTGCACATAGCGGATACTATCGCTTTCCATAGTCATCCAAAAGTATCCACCTCTCAAAATCTTCCTGGCTAACGTGAACCCATTTATGTGGGGTCCGCACGTCCCTGCATGTGTTTCTTCCAATAGCCCAGTTGCTTCGGCGACGTCCACACATCTAAGCAAACCTAAGTCTGGGGTCCTTCTGTATAAGACTTCCCTGTTGACCATTCTCCTTGGACTTGGTGGATCAACAAATCAGAATCTCCTATGACCAAAAGTTCTTTGATGTTCGTATCGACTGCCATTCTGATTCCAATGATGCATGCCTCGTACTCTGCCATATTATTGGTACAAGGGAATCTTATCTTTCCCGATGCTGGATAGTGTTGTCCAGATTCCAAAATCAAGACTGCCCCTATCCCGACTCCTTTGAAGTTTGCTGCTCCATGAAAAAACATCCTCTATCCAGGGTATAATTCTATAATATCTTCCCCGGTGAATAGTACTTATTCATCGGGGTAATACGTGGTAAGCTGTTCGTAATCCCTATCCACTGGATTCTCAGCGAGGTGGTCAGCTAAAGCTTGTCCTTTGGTAGCCTTGTGAGTTATTTACACAATGTCAAGTACACTGAGAAGAATTTGCCATTTAGCTAGCTTCCCAATAGGCATTGGCTTCTGAAAAATGTACTTGAAAGGGTCGAGCCGAGATATCAAATGCGTAATATATGCCGACATGTAATTCCTTAGCTTCTGAGCAATCCAAGTTAGAGCACAACAAGTGTGTTCTATCAAAGTATACTTGGCCTCGCATGGTGTGAACTTCTTGCTTAAGTAGAAGATGGCCTGCTCCTTTCTTCCATTTTCGTCATGTTGCCCCAATACACAGTCGAAGGCATTATCCAAGACTGATAAATAGAGCAACAATGGTTTCCATGGTTCAGGGGGAACTAGCACTGGCAGGTTCGAAAGATACTCTTTGATTTTGTCGAAGGCTTTCTGGCACTCCTCCGTCCATTTCGTGGCAGCATCCTCCTTTAGCAACATAAAAATGGGTTCACAGATTATCGTGGACTGGGCTATGAAATTACTGATATAATTCATTATTCCCAAGAAACTCATGACATCTTTCTTGTTCTTTGGTGGCGGTAATTCCTGGATGGACTTGATTTTTTATGGGTCCAGCTCTACCCCTTTCCTGCTTACGATAAAACCCAATAGTTTTCCAGCGAGGACTCCGAACGCGCACTTTGTTGGGTTCAACTTCAAACTGTACCTTTGCAGGTCTTCAAAATATTTCCTCAAGTCATCCAACTGCTCTGAAAGAGGGTCGTCATGGCCCTCATGTAGGTGGCGCTGGCATTCTTGAGACCGAATTGCATAACCCTATAACAGTAGACTCCCCAAGGTATGGTGAAAGCTGTCTTCTCTACGTCTTCTTCATCCATTAGGATTTGATCGTATCTAGCAAAACAATCCACAACCGACTGCAGTTTGTGCTTCCAATAGTTGTCAATGAGAATGGGGATATTTGGAAAGGGGAAATCATCCTTTGGACTAGCTTTGTTGAGATCTCGGTAATCCACACATATTCTGATCTTCCCTTCCTTCTTGGGAACTGGGATGATATTTTCCAACAAGCTTGGATAGTTGGTGACCCTTACCACATTTGCTTCTATTTGTTTGGTCACCTCTTCTTCTATCCTCAAACATAAATCAGGTTTGAACTACCTGGGCTTCTGCTTGACCGGTGATCTAGTAGGGTCAGTGGGTAGTCGATGCAAGACAATGTCGGTGCTTAATCCTGGCATATCATCATAGGACCATGTGAACGTTTCGACAAACTATCGGAGGAGCTCAATCATTTTTTCCTTCTGCTCGGCTTCTAGGTGAATGCTGATTCTAGTTTCTTTCACGTCTTCTTCACTTCCAAGATTAACTACTTCCGTTTGTTCGAAGTTGGGCTTCTTCTGACTCTCCAGCTGTTTGATCTCCTGCGGGAGATTGTCTGGCATCATACTCTCGTCATATTCCTCGTAATTCGGGTTGTTGCGATCAGTGATTTCATTACATGTCATAATTGCGGAACGCGGTTTTTTATCGGTTAGATTAAAGGAAAAAAAATCTAGGTATAAATATAGTAGTAAAATAGAGTTGCGATATTTAGGAAAATGATTCTTTTTATTTCATCAAAAAGAGAACTTCTTAAGCATTCACAAGTGGTAATGACAAAAAGGTACAGACACGGTATAGGCCTCAATTGATTGTGCTCTTTCAAAAGAAAACTTTTACAGTTCCATACTACCAAGACTCCAGGCGAACCAAAGATGGACTGGCTGTCCAATTTTGCAGCTCTTCCCCTGGTTCGACATCCCTGATAGGCGGTAGCTCGATGTCACTTCCTTCCCAGCATTCTTCAATCGTATTCAAAAATAGCTTTCCCATCCCGTCAATGATATCATCTTCGATTGTTGAACTCTATCCCGGACTTTCAACATGCTCTAGCACAAAAACCTTTTTCTCGGAGCTAGCGGGGTGAGTTTTACCTTCTGGAGGCTGATATCCTATGCCAGCCCTCCTTTCTGCCCGTTGTGTTCAATTTGATCTATAATTCCATCTGACTTGGCTTCCAACCTTGTTGCTGGCTTGTATCCATATTTCATCATCTCCCTCATGGCCATCTTAGATCTATACGGCGATTGCATTCCAAAATTTTGTTCAGTCTTCTGCACCTCAGTAGTCTGCATGATTTCCATAGTGTGGAAGGCGACTCTGTCTAGCCCATCAATGAACAGGACAGCATACTCCAGATAGGCGAAGTGACCCCACTTGCCGTGAACCACAATATCTTGGAATCCCCACTCGAATTTTATGCATTGGTGAAAGGTAGACAGCAAGGCCCTTGCCATATGTATCTAGGGCGCCTTCCTAGCAACAAATTGTAGGAAGAGGAGATGTCTATCACTTGGAATAATATCGGAAAGTCGACCGGCCCGATTTGCAAGGCTAGATAAAATTCTCCAATAACGTTCTTTAGCGAACCATCAAAGGCCCTCACCCTTACATGGCTTTCCTTAACCTCATTCAAATGAATTCCCAACTCCCGTAGGGTGGAGAGCGGACAAATTTTGACTTCGGATCCTCCATCGAGCAACGCTTGGTATACCACTTTGTCCCCGCATTCGAAAGTGATGTGAAGATCCTTGTTGTGACTTGCGCCTTCGACATGAAGTTCGTCTCTTCTGAAAGTGATCATGGTTTCTTCTACCATTTTCTCAATTGTCACAGCCAACGCCTCGCTGGTGGTGTCACTTGGTACAGAGTTCATTAATAAATCCATGATGAATATTTGTGCTACAGTTTTCTTTAACTGTTCTTCCATAGAATACTCTTTACTCAACATCCTTTTCCAAAACTCCGCGGCTTCTAGGTCTGTTATGTTCCTCCTTGGAATTTGTTCTCTCCCCAAATTTCCTCTATTAACCTCTTTAGGGGCATAGCATCTCTCAGGCCTAGTCATACCATAGGCTGCGGCAGAGTTTGTCATTTTGGCCTTTCCCTTTTGCTGCTAGGTCCACGGGACGGTTTTGTACTCCTGATCCTCTTCGTCTCGAGTAGCATCGGCAGGTTGCTGTGGATAGGTTTGAACTGTCGCTATAGGCCTTAGTTGTACTGCAATGATTAGAGCCTTTTGAGGAGGGATCCTTGCGGCTTCTACATTCCCTATAGTGATGATAGTTCCCTATTCTTCGTCTAGCGTGATCATGTTATCTCCCTAGTTTTGATGATTTGATAATGGGTTGCGATTCAAACAAGGTGGTGCTGGAGTGCACTGGATAGCCCTGATCAAGTTATTTTTCAACTTGAAATAGTCTTCAGTATCGTGCCTTGGTACATTGGAATGATACACGCATCTCTTAGTGGCATCAAAATATTTGGAGGGGGTGTTTAGGAACCCTTCTCTCAATTGGGTGTATTAATTCTTCTCTTCTCAACATTTTTAATAATTGAGCCAGAGGCTCAGTAATCGGGGTATAGGTTCAAGGATCCCTCTCTTCAAAGTTGGGACGAGGACGTGGTGTATACACAAGTCGATTTTGGTGAGCAGTGGTTTGGACAAGAGCATATGGTCATTGTGGGTTTTGGTTGTTGTTGACTCAAGGAGGGTTGTATTGTGGTTGAGGGTGGTAGTATGGCTGGGTATTATAGACTGGAGTATAAGTGGGGTGGTGGTGAGTGGTTGTTTGGGGAATAAGAAGTGCTTCCATGAGATAGGTTAGTTTGGTAGTAGGGGACGACTGTTGAGACCTCTTCTTTCTTTGATGGCCACTTGCAGTGTTGCCATAGATTGCACCTTACCAAATTTTATGCCCTCTTCTAAGAGATCTCCCATCTTAACCAGCTCGGGGAACTTTTGACCCATCATCCCCATCATCTTTTCAAAGTATATTCCTTCTTGGGCTCGGATGAAGTACTTGGTTAGTTCATTGTCGTCCCGCGGCGGTTGCCCCTGGCAGCCTCTGTCCTCCACCGTCGTGCATATTCTTGAAATGACTCAGATGGTTTTTTCTGCAGGTTCACCAGTGCGGACCGATTAGGAGTGATCTCTGTATTGAATCAAAAACGATTCATGAAGTCCTCCGCCATATCTTTCCAAGTTCTCCAAGTTCGCGGGTCCTGTCAGGTATACCAGGTGAGTGCTTCTCCCGTTAGACTCCTTATAAACGATTTCATCCTTAGTTTCTCATTCCTTCCTACTCTGACCAACTTGTCGCAATAATCCCTTAAATGTGCGTGAGGGTCCCCTCTACCATCGAAGACATTAAACTTTGGAGGTTTGCACCCTACTAGCATATGCACATCTGGGTGAATACACAGGTCCTCATAGTCTAGGCTTTCACTTCGTTGGGCAACTTGTAGACTCTTCATTTGCCTTCTCAACATTTGCAACTGCTCATATATCGACTCTTTTTCCTTGCGCATGGCCTCTCTCTCCATTTCGGCGTACTAATCGATCTCATATGGCACCCTGACCGTGACGGGTCCCGTAAAGGTAGGTTCGATAACGACATATACAGACGGAACATACTGCTCATGAGTAGCGGCATGTGCCACAGGTATGTGCTGGTTGGTGGTAAAAGTGACTTTGTCACGAGAAGGGGTTATTGCATTAGCGGTAATAGGCGGATTCTGTGATGTCTGAGAGTATTGTGGCGTGATGTTGAAGGAAAATAATCTGGAAGTGAATCCAAAGAAAGGAATCTGGGTGGTTGAGGAAGTGTAGTCACCGCCAGGTGTGCCTATTCTCTGATATGTTGTACCTCCTCTCTTAAGGATTCCATTTCCTGGGCTATTCTAGCTACGTGTTCATCATTCTTAGTACTATCCTTTTCCCCCGATCGCCCCGGGCTGTCGGCTATGACCAGAGCATGTTAGTTGGGTCTTCTACAACTGTCATCTTTTCCTTAGACTTTAGATTGTATGGTAGCTCTGCCAGTTTTAGTCAACGCAAACCAACTTTATTTTGTTTTTGAGGGGTAAAAATAAAGCAAAAGAAAAATAGAAGGAAGGAAAAAAGAAAAGTGGAAAAGTCAGTTTCTTCATTTATGCGAGCAGGAAATCACATAGAGCAGATAATTTGTGCATTATCGCTAACGCATTCCTAAAGTTCACAGGGACCTCTCATTGCCGGAGGTAGGCTTAATTCGTAGATGTTTGACAGACATTTAGACTTAACACATTTAGATCCGAAGAAATTTTACTTTCATTGATAATTTTGACTGATACAAGTAGGAACAAGGAATACATCATAAAGTTGCATGGGCTTAGATAGTTTGCCCTTTAGGAAAGTAAAAGAGAGAACTAGGGATAAAGGTACAAAGTAGGGAAAGGAGAGGAAATCAACCAATTCCAATAACCATCCCCTGAGTCGCTTCTTGTACCCTTCGCTTCTTCTGGCTCCTCTTTGGGATCGTCCTCCGGGTCTTCCTCAAACTCTTCCTTATCACCGTTGAATTCAGACTCCTCCTCCAGATCTTCTTCTGGTTCGTGCTTGACTCTATCTGGATGCATTCTACTACCCGATCATCCTCTTCAGCCGGTGGCAACATATGGTCAATGAATCTTGGGACCAACTGACGATTCATTGATGTGGTCACAAGATAATGTGGCAGGATCTCATGGTAAATCTCAAAGCAACCACCTCGTCCTCTTACCAGGATATACCCTCTCTGCTTGGGCGAGCCAGTTCTTCTTCTTCGTTAATCCAGACATAGTACTCAAGAGTGCACCATGAGTTTTGACCCATAGGCATTGTTACCAGGTCATTCCACTCTTCTTGCAGTCTCCTTATCCTGGGAACTGGAATCTGGCCATTGTAGTCATCCTCGTATAGCGCCGTCCTTGTCCACAGCGACACATCTTGGATCATCCCAAATTGTCTGAGGACCCGCAGAGGTGAGCATGGTTGAATGGCTTCTAATCCGATCAACTCAATGAAGTACTTCTTGGGAGTCCTCAAGATTGCCCTTTCACCTAACCAAGAGAGTTTCCAGTTGATCCATTCGACTGTCAGATTGGTCAGTATTCCCCTCCATTCTTCTTGCCCATGTGGGGAAATGCAACATCTTATTCTTTCATTATGGATGCGGATCATTTTGTTGACACCCATGAAGTAGTCGATAGTAGCATCCCATTGGAAGAATTGTTCAGTAGCCCAAATCTAAAGCAGCAAGTTTGCATCCTTTAAAGAAATCGTATCCTCGTGAACATGAGGATAAAGCTCTCAGCATCTCGACCAACACCATCGGCACCAAAATAGCTTGAAGATTGCCGTAGAAGGTTGCCAAGACCACTGGTAACAGGTTGGTGTTGATACGGCCCCTTAATTGTGGGAAGACCAATAATCCCAAAAATTCCAATGCAAAACTGATAGGCCTAAGACTTTCCCACGTCGCTTGGTCACATTGAATTTCCTCGGAATACCATTTGTAGCTTTCATGGTGCCCAAACCTGTCGAACATTTGGTCGAGGCTCACCAATTTGTCCTCGATACTTCTAAGACTTTTGCTATTGGTAAGACCTAGAGCATCCAAGAACCGATAAATAGGCATAGTAACTGGCAGCACTGGCTTTCTTCCGTTGAATGGAAGCTCCGTAAAACTTGTGACATCCTCCAATGTCGGTACCAGCTCACAGTCGGCAAATTTAAACACCACTTTAGCTAGGTCCCAAAATTCTATCAATAAGAGAGTGATCACCCTGTCTGCTCGGGTGTTCATCAATGCAGTTAATGCCCCTAGGTGCGTCTGAACTTCGTCTCCGTGTTCACGAAGGATATTCTTCCACCACTATTTCAGCTTATGTGTGCTCCCATTACCATGCTAATTTCAGGGATGTTCTAGTTAATTTCCATTTTCTGAGGTGGGTAGAAGAAAAATATTTGGGTAAGTTCTTGCTTCGAATCCATAAGTGTCTTGACATGCTTGTTTGTCTTTCCACAGAAATTATGCCGTTGGGTGCATGACCTGTTGACACCAGGGTGGCTTCACTAATTGTGTGTTGGTACCAGGGACCAACTCACCTAAGGTTTATGCAGTATGACCTATTTTACTAGAGTAGAGTGTTTCCTACTTTTGAATTGGACTAAGAACTGCGAGAAGTTATGTCAGTTGACTTGACAAACCATTCTCTGAAACTAGAGAGTTCTGAAAAGAAGGTTCGGAGGGGTGTAAAAAACAACCCTCGAAGTGCCATTGTGTGTGATTGTGTACGGCCAAGACTCGATTGGAAGAGATGTGATGACCGTATCTATAAAGGAGTAACAAGAAAGGGTGTAACAGCAATAAGCAAGGTGGTCATAGAGAGCAGATAGTTGTAAAGAGCAAATAAGGCATGTAAGCATGTAATTGTAATTTCGGTTATAATCACAGCAAAGTACAAATAAATCCAAAAGCCAAATTAGCCTAAATCTGCTAAGGTTAGAACCTAAGTGTGAATCCCCAACAGAGTCGCCATGTTGTTGCACCCTATTTTGCACTAGCCAAGAAAGGATTCAACTTGTAGTTTCTCTGTTGCAGATGAAAGAGAGTCGCCACCTAATATTTAAAGGTATGCTAGTGTACCTATTTAATTACTAAGTCATATTCTTTATTAGTTTGCTAACCTGTGAGTTATGGGTATGGGTTCTTGTTCTTCTAAGGGGAAAGTGTTAGGCACCCCTTAAAATCTACCTGAGGTAGCTCCATAGGATTTAGACTAAGTTTGGGATCAATCATTTGTAAAATGCTTTGATTAGTGATAAGGAATGCTGCTTACTATATGCCTAAGGGGGGAGTATGATATTGATAGAAAGAATGTTACATCCTAAAGGGATACGAGTTTATGAAGAAGTTCATAAGATATATAAAAGAATTTTCAAAATTGGTATATAAGTGGTCTAGTTGTAAAAGCTTCTAAAAGAGATTGAGTTATGAAAATATTTTGACTTGGGGGATGGTTATTTATATAATTTTAAAGGGTGTTTTGTAAGAAAGTTAGCCTAAAATTACCTTAGATTTGGAGGGTTTCAAAGAAGAGGTTATTTGCCGAAAATTCCTTAAGGGTGACAGTTCTTGAAGTGTCATGCCCCGACCTCAGGGAGTGTGACCGGCGCTAAACCGAGATACCCCGACCAAGCAAGCTTGTACAATATCTTCTACCCGAACTTACTCATGAATAAAGAGGAGATCCATTTCCTTAATTAGACAACGAGGAGGATCATGTGAAAAACACCAATTCATTATTATTAGTTACATCATTTATAAAGTTCAAAATACATTCACTTTCATAGTTTGAAATAGAACGTGTGATACAAATACAACATTACTAGTTTGACTTCCGCAACACCAAAATACCACCCACACTATGCCTACGGAGCCTCTAATAGATACAAAAGAGTACGGTGATAGTGCCGCCAATGAGGCCCCGCCTATACCTCTAAACACATTACACAAGAACCAAAAGATATACGACCCTGATATGAAGTGGGGCTCACCAACTCATCTGAGAAGAGAGTGCACCGCTATCAATAATCATAGCCGCCTCTTGTGGAACCACCTGCATCAATTAAAGATGCAGTGCCCCCAACAAAAGGGACGTTAATACTGTCATGGGCGGCTTTCCAGCCATGCACCATGACCCCTTGGACGCGTCCTGTGGCGTCCTGGCAAGCCTCCCAACGCCCAGCGCCACGGTCGGTCCCGTGGTCTCGGCAGCTCCAAGTGACAAGCGCGCAAGCGCCTCTGTCGTCCCACTGATAACCAGCGCCAATGCCCAGCCACAGGCAGATGCCCACAGCACTGCACGCGCGGACCCTGATCCTAATGACAAAGTTGCTGCAAACGGACTTGTTTCTACCTTGTAGAAGATTAAGTCCTTTTCATTTTAAGTATATAATAGATTTACTTTATTTTCTTTTAGCATGCATCTACAGCTTTCATAGGTCAACTCATGTAACTTTGGTTTATTTTTTTTAAGCATTATTAGAGGGGATCAAGCATTATAAACTTTCTAGCAATGAGACAATTCTCTGTATTGGTGTCTCTCCCCCTCGACACCGTGTAGCTTTTCTGTAATTGCTTTCATTTATACAATCAAGCTTTATTTCTCAATTCTCTCTACTATTCTCAGTTGCTCACGACATTGGTTTTCCAATACGGCACTGACAATCTAGTCTAGCGTACGGAGGGAACCTTAGTTGGCGGACAGCAATCGTACTGACATTGATTGCTTAGCCTTACGTTGCCCTTCCAAAGAACCTCAAGAAGGCACCGCATAATAGTTGGTATCAAAGCCTAGGCTCCATATCGGACGAGGGATAACATTTTAATTACCACCATTTCTGACCATGGTGAATCATGGGGATCGCATCGCGAGCCTTGAGAAGATGGTTGACGCATTACGGCCCATCGTGGAAACGATGCCTGACCTAAAGACCAGCCTAGTGCAAAGGTTGGACGACCTGGATCACTGAATGCACCAGGCCAAAATTGACATAGAAAACATCGGTCGTGACTCCGAAGGAGACCAGCAAACGGCAGCCACATAGGCAGCCAAAAATTTTGTGAAATTTGAGGGCCTCCAGCAGGAGCGTGCTGAAGATTTAGCCCACAAGGCACAAGAGGAAGACAGGGTGACTGCCATGCAACAAACCATAGACAACTTGACAGGCCAGCTCAATGTTGTCAATGCGGCTTTAAAAGGCCTGCTTCGAGGAAGCGGAAACCAAATTGGGGGTGCTGTGAACTTCGCCCCCGCAACACAGAAACTAAAAATTCCCGAGCCAAAGCCATACAGTGGTACTCGGAATGCCAAAGAAGTGGAAAACTTCATCTTCGACATCGAACAATACTTCGATGCCGTGGGAGGCCTAGAAGAAGCTAAGAAGGTGGCAATTGTTGCCATGTATCTTCAGGGTAATGCTAAACTCTGATGGCGGGTGAAATACGAAGCCATTAGGGCCGGTGAAGATACTCTTGACACATGGGCGGAACTAAAGGTTGCCATACGCCTGCAGCTCTTCCCCAAAAATGTTGAGTACAATGCAAAGAGGAAGCTACGGGAGCTCCACCAGACCAAATCAGTACGGGACTACATGCGAGAATTCTGCACTCATGCTGAGCATACGCGACATGGGGGACAAAGACAAACTCTTCACTTTCCTGGAAGGGTTGAAACCTTATGCCCGTATGGAACTCCAAAGACAAAGGGTAGACACATTACCTAAGGCGATCCAAGCAGAGGAATGCCTTGGGGATTATTAAGTGGAAGCTCGGAAGGATAGGCCTCAACAGCCTGTCGAAAAAGAATACAAAGGGGGCCATCCGAGTTCTGGTGGCCCAAGCAGAAGTGGAGGAGATCGGAGTGCAACCAAATCTAAGGCTCCCTCCTCAGGCAGTACTAGCACTGCATCTAACAACAACGATCGGGGGAGGAAACCCCCTTCAGGATGTCGTCATTGTGGCGGACCACATTGGAATAATGAGTGCCCACATGCATAGATGAATTCCCATCAAGTTGTTGATGATGGGACGGATGACGAATCTGATGATACGGACCAGACCAAACTGGTAGGTGCCTTCAATGCAATTGTTGGCTCCTATTCTGAAGCCTTAGTAGGGACCAGTGCTGGTGTCCGTAAGAAGAAGCACCCCTACCCAATCAACAAGAAAGGAAAAAAGAAGACGGATGAGAGGACCCCTCCAAAACAGGAGCGGACCTTAATGTTCGTCGAGATGAAGGTAAATGGCAAACCCATTCGGGCGATGATAGACACAGGTGCAACCCACAACTATTTAGCCTCGACTCAGGTGGAGCACTTTGGCTTAGTTTTAGGAAAGGGCAGAGGTCGTGTCAAGGCCATCAACTCATCCCCTCAACCAGGTTGGGGAATAGCCAGAGAAGTACCAGTGAAACTTGGTCCTTATGAAGGAAAATTCAACCTGCGGGTGGTGGTCATAGACGACTTCGAGTTGATAGTGGGGTTGGAATTCCTGAGGCAAACCAACACCATGCCCGTGCCATATGCAGACATGCTACTGATGATGGGAACAAATGGGGCCAAGCCCTGTACCATCCCGTGCATGCCCAAGAAGATGGCCGTTGAAAGCATCTCAGCCTTGCAGTTGAAGAAGGGGGTCAAAAGACATGAACCTACGTTCTTGGCTACCCTCTGCATTGAAGATATAGAACGCCCCTTGGGTCTTCTTCCTGCACCAGTGAAGGAGCTGTTACTGGAATTTGAAGATGTCATGCCACAAGACATGCCAAAGCGACTCCTCTAAACACATTACAGAAGAACCAAAAGATATACGACTCCGATATGAAGTGGAGCTCACCAAGTCAGCTGGGAAGAGAGTGCACCACTATCAATAATCAAATCCGCCTCTTATGGAACCACCTGCATCAATTAAAGATGCAGTGCCCCCAACAAAAGGGACGTTAATACATATGGAATAGTACTAGTATGAATGACTAAACACCCTCTCAATAGAATTAATGATAACACAAGGAAGGGCAATCATATAATCCATGAGAGCCTCAAACAATACCAAAACATCAAGTTAGGAGCTAGACGGTTTTCAAGTAAATTTCCATATTTTAGGTTGGGAGATCTTAGCACCGATATACCACCATGATTTTAGCACGGAGTATATCACGGCTTGATCGGTTAGGCCATCTCACCCAAAGACATCAACCACAATCACAATCATTATCTCAGTCTCAATCATTGTTTCAATCATAAACTCAAGCACAATCACCACCGCGTGTGCGGCATGGCATCCGATCACGACCCGACTGGCTAGGCCGTCTCACCACAATGCTATGTGGATCGACATCACCCTTTTCTAGCAACCATATCATCCCAATAAAGGGCAATATTATCATCACATCAATCTCATCCCAATAAAGGGGTACAATCATAATTCACTCCTACACCGGCACGTGTAGTTTCAGGGTTAGGTTATTTCAACCTACCCGTCCTCTGTGACTAACGGCACTCTCAGGGTGTTTATTTATTTAAAGTATTGACAACTCATTTCATTATCTTTTATATATCATTCATTTCATTGGCACCAATGGCCAGAACACAATGTCACTCTTGGCACATTGGCCGCATTTCATATTTCATGTTCATCTATTTCACTTCCAAACATCATCACGGATCAACAACAACAAAGCATTTCTATTCAAGACTTTAAGTCCACATACGAGCAAATAAGAATGTTAAGCACATTGAGATTTCTTAACAATTTGGCATAATAGCTTGCCTTTGAATCATAACTTGAAGGTATTATTTAGATATGCAACCCATGCTTCGAGCACATTTTCAAGTAGAACTTAAGATAACAAGAACATTTGGAATACATATTGAACATATATCTTTTGACTCAAGGATTATTCGGAATAATTAATTTGTAATGAACAACTCGGGACTTACAAGGACATTGTGGGGTTCAATTCTAAGAGAGAAGTTTAGCCAACATACCTCGCTTTCAGCTTTCCTTAGATTACTACAATGTTACAAAAGTCTTAGCCAGTTCGATCTATTTAGCGATATAGAAAAATTGAACACAAATAAGGAAAGAGTTCATAGTTCCAGCTCATTTGAGAGTTTTATCAAATACTAGGTGTGCATTAAGGTTTCAAGGTCCTCCTACGGTGGATTCTTTCATCCCTAACCCAATATCTACCCTTTTCTAACTCAACAACCTTCCTACAAATTTGTTGGTACATGTATGCATAGGTAACACCCCCCACACCTAAGAATATCACTCCCCATTATCCATCTTCTATCCCAAACTTGAAATTTAAACTAGGGTATGGAGCCTTACCTCTTGGATGAAGACCTTGTGACTTTTAATTGTGAATTCTTCCACTTTAAGAAAGAGTTGATGAACAATAACCTTAGGAACTTCCCCTCTCACTCTAGACCACTCCCCTCCTCTAAATATCAAGTTTTTACCTTACAAATGGTCTTCAAGGAATATATATTGAAATAAGGTCGGGTAAAAAAATTAGGAAAATGAAGCCATGATACAGATCTGCGGTCGCATATGCGACCACATAACGCTTCTGCGGTCCATAGATGGGACGCATAATGGCCCTCCGGAACTGGGCATTTCTGCTTTACTCTGTAACCGATCTGCGGTACGCAAAACAACTCTGCGATCGCATAATGCGCCGCAAAACTTCCCTTCAAAAATTTTTATGTTGGATCTGCGATGGATTGTGCGGCACGCGAAATGATTATGCAAACCGCATAATGGACCACATAATGGTCCTAAAATTAGCTCAAGTTTCTACTTCATTCCGCGGCAGGTCTGCGGTCCGCAGATCAGTTCTGCGATGGCAGAATGGACTGCGAAAATGCCTTGCACTGTCAAAAATTTTCAACTCCCAAACGCACTGTTCAACCCAAAACATTTGTACCGCAGTGAGCATCAACGCATAGGTCTACCTCGGTACCACGAAACCCTGGGTTTTAGGTAAAATTTTACGGGGCCTTACATCTTCCCCTGATTAGGATAATTCATCCTCTAATGAGGGCCAAAAAATCCACCATTAGAAACTAATGTGACTCGGTTGCTACAGCACACACAAGCAGTTCCAAAATTTTTTTGGCTAACTCTCTAAATTTCCAAACCTTTAGCCAGAGTCTCCTTGTAATTGGGCATATCCACCTGCCAGAGAATCCCAAAACCAATCCTAATAGCATAGCCATAACACAACGATGTAAAACAACATGGAAATAACACTGACCATAATGCCATAAACATTACATTACCAAGGAGGAGTAACCTCAACATAAGCTGTACAAGGGAAACATAATTTGTAGAAAAGTGAGCTCTCAACATTATGGACACAATTACGTAGCTATTCAAATAAATTAGGGTACTTCTCCTTCATCTCTTCCTCGGCTTCTCAGGTGGCCTCTTCGACTTGTTGGCTTCACCATAACACTTTCGCGGAGGCAATTTCATTGTTCCTCAACTTTCAAACTTTCCGATCAAGAATGGGAACTGGAATTTCTTCATAAGTCCATTCTTCATTAGCCTCAATTATCTCAATAGGAACAATAAGCGACGGATCTCCAACCACCTTTTTCAACATGGATACATGAAACACCGAGTGCACTAAAGACATCTCTGGAGGTAGTTCTAGCCTGTAAGCCACCTGACCAATCCTCTAAATGATTTTGTACGGTGCAACATACCTCGGACTCAATTTCCCTTTCTTACCAAACCGCATTATACCCTTCATAGGGGAAACCTTCAAGAATACCCAATCATCTTCTCTGAACTCCAAAACCCTACGACAAACATCCGAATAAGACTTTTGACTACTCTGAGTAGTTTTCAACCGCTCCTTAATGATCTTAACATTTTCCATAGCCTGATGCACGAGGTCTGGCCCTATCAACTCTGCTTCCTCAATCTCAAACCACCCAATGGGAGATCTACATCTCTTACCATATAAGCCTCAAATGGTGCCATCTGAATGCTAGCATGATAACAGTTATTCTAGGCAAACTCTATGAGAGGCAAATGATCATCCCAGCTACCCTTGAAGTCAAGAACACAAGCGCGCAACATATCCTCAAGCGTATGAATAGTCCGCTTTGCCTGCCCGTTAATCTGCGGGTGAAAGGCTATACTAAGATTCACCTGAGTACCCAAACCTTGCTGAAATTTCTTCCAATTATTAGCCGTGAACTGTGCCCCTCGATATGAGATAATAGAAACTGGAGTGCCATGCAACCTGACTATTTCCTTGTTATACAACTGAGCATACTGTTCTGTTGTATCGGTAGCCTTAATAGGTAAGAAGTAAGCTGATTTCGTGAGTCGATCCACAATCGCCCAAATCAAGTCATACTTATGAGGCATGCAAGGTAGTCCCACACAAAGTCCATATTGATCATTTTCCATTTCCACATTGAAATTTCTATATTATGTGCCAACCCATCGGGCCTTTGGTGCTCGACCTTCACTTGCTGACAATTTGGACATCTTACCACAAAGTCCGCTACATTCCTCTTCATATCATTCCACCAGTAGACTTCCCTAAAATCATGATACATCTTTGTAGAGCCCGGGTGCATGGAATACCTAGAAGTGTGAGCCTCGATCATGATTCTTTCCAGGAGACCATCTACATTTGGAACACATAGTCGCCCTTGGTACCTTAGTGTACCATCATCCACGCCAAGAGAAAAGGCCATGGTCTTATGTTTATAAATTCCCTCCTTCAATTGTACCAACAATGGATTGTTGTATTGCTTCTCCTTTACTTCCACCACAAGCGACGATTCAGCCCTATTTTGCACAATTACCCTTTCTTAACTAGACTCCACAAGAAGAACTCCGAACTAGCCAACCGATGAACCTCCTTGGCCAACGGCCTTTAACATGCCTCCAAGTGAGCCAAACTACCCATAGATTTCCGGCTAAGAGCATATGCCACAATATTAGCCTTCCCCGGATGATATAGGATATCGATGTCATAATCCTTGAGTAACTCAAGCAATCTTGTCTGCCTCAGATTCAATTCCTTCTATTTGAACATGTATTGAACATTCGTATGGTCCGTGAATATATCCACATGGACCCATACAAATAATGACGTCAAATCTTTAATGCAAATACCACTGTTGCAAGCTCTAAGTCGTGTATTGGATAGTTCTTTTCGTGATTCTTGAGTTGCCCAGAAGCATAAGCTACCACCTTGCCATGTTGCATTAATACATACCCAAGTCCGATTCTTGAAGCATCGCAATATACCACAAACCCATCTGCACCCTCTAGTAGAGTCAACACCGGTGTCGTAGTCAATCTTGATTTCAACACTTGGAAGCTCCTTTCACAAGCATCTGACCATTGGAACTTAACTGCCTTCTGCATCAATTTAGTCAACGGGGAGAGAAAAGTAGAGAACCCTTCACAAATTTCCAGTAATACCCCGCTAAGCCTAAGAAACTGCGAATATGTTGGACTTGTAGGTCTAGGCCAATATTTCACAGCTGCAATCTTCTGAGGATCAACCTTAATTCCTTCTCTAGAGACAACATGACCCAAGAACGTGACAGATTCAAACCAACATTCACATTTCGAAAACTCTGCATTTAACTGGTTTTTGATACAGGGTCTACAAAACTGCCCTGAGGTGGGTCCTCTCTACATCGCGAATATACAAGGATATCATCAAAACACTATCATGAAGGAGTCAATAAAAGGCTTGAATACTCGATTCATAAGATCCATGAAAGCTGTGGGGGCATTTGTTAGCCAAAAAGACATTAACAAGAATTCAAAGTGCCCATACCGGGTTCTGAAAGCTGTTTTCGGAATATCCTGCTCCCTAATCTTCGATTGGTGATACCCGGATCTTAAATCAATCTTGGAAAAATACTTAGCACCTTGTAATTGATCAAACAAGTCATCTATCCTTGGCAGTGGGTACTTATTCTTGATCGTGACCTTGTTGAGCTGCCGATAGTCGATACACATTCTCAGTGACCCATCCTTCTTTCTTACAAAGAGAACCGGTGCGCCCCAAGGCGGCACACTTGGCTGAATGAAACCTTTCTCTAACAAATCCTTCAATTGTTCCTTTAGCAACGCATAGGTCTACCTCGGCACCACGAAACCCTAGGTTTTAGGTAAAATTTTAGGGGGCCTTACATGAAGTTTCGATTTTCCTTTTGAAAGTGAAGCTGAGATCTAATTTCTCCTTTTGAAATAGAGCTGATGTTTGGCTAAGTTATGGGTTTTAAAATCTTTAAAGGAAAGAAATGCGAGCGAAAAACATAATAATTTGCGAGCAGATTATAATTAGCGAATTAAGGATCTACCACTAACTAATTCTCCTTTGTAAATCCTATGTTGTTTAAGGCTTGCCTAAGTTTACACTAAAGCATAAGAGAAAAAAAAAACGTGATCTAATATATATGTCATATACATGAGAGATAAAAACAACAATAAAGACATAACAAGTACAGCTAAACATTAATTTAGAACTAACCAGAAATAGTAAATTTTACTAACGAGATAGTAAATAATGATAAAAGAGCTGAGGGAAAGAGGACTGGACTTTGTGATTGGGCCTCAAGGAAAACAGGCCCAGTGGTAAAGAATATGTGAATATGGCTGACTTCGGACACCCCAATGGAATGCAATAAGGCTGGAATTGGGTCTGCGTTCCTCAGGAACTCAAAGGCCCAAACAAATGTACATGTCAAAAAAAATAAGAAAGTCATTTCATACATAGTCAATATATTTAGCATATTCTAACAACAGATCATACTCTAACGAATAGATAATTGAAACAGGAATGGGATTAATACTGTGGAAGATTCATATATCAATATGGTGGTTTTACTTAGCAAATAATTCACATGGGAAATCTTTCGTTGAATCATTATTAAACCCTTAAAGAATTGAATGCGTCAATGCATTAAGGGCTAAGGAGGGAACCCCACTCGAGATCGATGCTCCCTTTGGATCCCCCGACACTTCAAAGTTTCCAAGGAACTCAACACCCAAGGCAATGCTTGTGCCGGGGAGGGCATCCCAACCTAGAGTCGAATTATGCTCCCAAATACCCTTAAACACTAACAACATATTTTTCCTACGGGTTTAATTGTCAATGAGGCCCTTCTAATGTAAACTAAATACTAAGTATTACTTACCACAAAAACATATACACTTTCCCTTAATAATACAAGAGAACACGTATTACTTTTGTTACTAAATAAGGAACACGTATCAAGTAAGCCTAAAGGAGGCTGAATTTAGAACACATATAGATGAGAAACAGAAGCCTCATGTCTACATCATTAAAGAACAACATATTCAAGCATGTATTAATAACACTACGTAACACCTTAAAGATCATCAATGCAGATTTAAACCCACAGTCATGGTCAATCATTGTTACAGAGAGGTTATCAGGGTCATCCGGAATGAGATTAAACTCTCATCATAGCTATAAATTCACAGGTTCAAACATGGGAGTTCTAAGGTCTCAACAGGTTGATGCTTCTAACAGCATTAGCAGGTCATCATGTTCAGATAATATCAACAAATGGACTTCATCAGTTTTGAGAGACAATTTCAGTTTTAGATTACTAATAAAGAGAAGAACTCGGCATGATATAAAATAAAGCATGGTATTATAGAGTCAAACATGACACTTGTGATATTCAGTCAACTACACATAGACAGGGTAAGTGAGATAGTGACCTCATATAAGCAGGGAAATTTTGCACATTACAAAACTAATTACAGAACCAAATCAACATTCTGGGAAAGAAAAGAGATAGAGGCATTGTATCATAACAAATTCAAACTCAAACATAAGTCTAGTTCAGTACGGAGGTATGAAGTGATCATGCTTCAGCTTCTAAAGTGTCACTTGATTATAACATAGCGTTTGAGTCCTATATTCATGGAAGATAAGTTAATGATAGATGCATGCAGGCTTTACATAATCAATAGTGGCTCAAAGATATTAAGGACAGGGATGTACTGCACTAGTTTTGAATTTCACATGTATATGAGGATCTCAACTAATCATGGGACAAAAAAAACTTAATTATGCAGCAATCACCAATTGACTTTATCCAAACAAGATCATAACTTACACCATGAAGAGGAAGATAACTTATCCTTGACAAAATGTATATACAACAAAGATTCATGAGAAGAAGACAGTCTGATACAAATAAGATAGTTTCCTACAAATGTATAGAACAGTTGAGTATGATCATGAGAAGGTCATAGTGACAGCGCAGAAATTACCCTCAGAGTTAGTAGATACAGATATAGAGAAGAATAGCATCTAAACACTTAGATTCTTTCAACTTAGTTAAGTGATATGGACTTATTGAACTTCAGGTGTATATCAGTTAAGATTACCAAATAGTGAACTCGATCATTAAAAAAATAGACTGCAGGGAATAACATGCAGAAGTGAAGATCACAACAGTATCATTAGTGAAGGGAAAACATGAACATGATTTGGTTTAACAATGATAATAACTAAACAAAGTAAAGACTATAGTGGTAACTCAGAAATAGTTTAACAAACATAGGCAGAGAGGAAAGTATTTAGACATTTTTAGTTCAGGCTCAAGGTTAAAAAGCGGGGGAATATAAGTCACCTTAGTTATAATTATCGGGTATTAAACTCAATTTCAAAGGATCACAAAACTTCAGAGATACAACAAGACATAGATAAACTCACTGTAGGTTAATGAAAACTATGAAGTTTATGCTGAATGTAAACACATAAGAACTGAGGCATGGAGACTATTAGAAAACTCAGAACAGAGATCAACAGGTATCATTTATGATTTAATCAACTTATCGTTTAAAGACTCATAACAAACAAGCTAATCACAAGAAGTCGTTAAATTAACAAACCATAAATATCAACATGTTGAACATATGTAGAATAATTATAATCTACAGACTCTAACTCGACATATATGAATCATTCAAAGAGATGAACAAAAAGAAAAAGGGAAAGAGATGCTGACCTTTTTTAGGGGAGCAGACCAAACGAACTTTTTTTGTTGCTCAAAATCCCAGAACCCTCGAGTTTAATCAGCGATAAACTCAGCACAAGAGAGGGAAAACAGTAAGAAAGCTAAGCCTAGAAACCCTAAATTTCTCAGTGTCTTTGCGTGCATAGTCTGTTCGTATATATATATGTGTGTTTTAGGTGAGAGCATTGAAGACCCCTTTTATAGTGGCATCCAATGCCTCTAGGGTTCGACAAGATTCAAAATGATAATAGAAGATGACGAGGAGCTGATGATATGAGCAAGATTGGGGAAAATCTAAAGAAACAGAGAGAAAAATGATGAAGCTTTACTTGAGAGAGAGGAGGACTGCCCGTTGACAGAAAAATTTGTCGGTTAAAGGCCCAATATCCTTAGGTCTCTGCGATTGACCTCTGGACCAAGAATAATGATAATGAATGTTGTAATAAGGCCATGCATGCCACAAATTTTGACAAAGCACAAAGGTTCTGAGGTTTTGATATTGCATCGATTAGTCTAGGGTTTTAGATTATGATTTTAAAATCCAATCGGTGAGAAAAATGAAATAAAGACTCAAACTGCATAGCCTAGGGACGAAGAAATTCGATTCTGCCAGTTGGATTTGAGAAACAAAACAAAAATGGTGCTTTGATTTTACTGGTCATGCTCTTGTGTTTTAGATTCCAAGCACAAAAGTGAAAGATCAACAGGATTTGGGGATGGAGAAGCAGGGAAGGATGATTTGATTCAGGGTTTTGTGACCTTGCACTGATTTGTGCAAGGTTCCATGACTGATGGGGCTCGAAGAGATGAGAGAAAAGAGAGGTATTGGGAAGGGGCCGGTTGGTCTTGGGCTAGAATGATTAGCGTTGGGGTTGTCTCCGGGCTTAAAACGGGAGATGGAACAGGAGCCGTTGGATCAATTGTGATCAACGGCTCCAATATTTCAACGATAAACCATTTACTGGAAAAAAAAAAAGGCAACTATTGGATCTCTTTTAATCCAACGACAGAGATAAATCACTAATGGAAATTTAGTTTATTGTGAACTATTGATCATTAGTATCAATGGTCCGGATGTAGTGTGTTTCTTGTGTGAGTGTTTGAGAGCGATGACGTGGCACGCTGTAATTGGTTCAAACATGATGGCATGGATTGCATGTGGTTGAAAAAGAGGGGTGGAATTGGGCTGGGTATTTCCGGATTGCGTTGTATATTTGGGCTAAAATAATTTAATAAATGACCATCTTGTGTTTAATTGAGGAATTGCAATTGTAGCCTCTTTGTCTTTTTACCCTTTTGAGATTATATTAAATAACTTAATTATTTTCAATAAAACGTAGTAGAAATTATAATCATTAAATACTACTAATTATTGTGATTAATTATTTATTGAAGTACTTTGTATCTAAATTGTACTAATTTTGAGTTTTCATATAGTAATGTAATTAATCAGAAATTAAAGGGTAATTTACAAAATTCATTATATTAACCTATGTATGGAAAATAATTTTATAATCCAAAAATAGCAAATATATTTGTAATTACAGAATGTTAATACTATGTGATTAATTTTAAAATTAATGCTCGGATAATTTGTGAAAATATGTATTCATTTTTGGAAAATACTTTGAAAATATTTATTGTAAATTGTTATGTATAAATAAATTAACTTAAAAGGGGAGGTTCAAAATTGACCGTCAATATCACTATTAATCCATCAACCCGGAGAGCTACTCCATTCAGTCTTGTCCCCATGGTCGTTCATGAAATGGGGAATGGACATCGTCGGTCCCCTGCCGTGGGGGCACCTGGTATGGCTCAATTCATACTGTTTATGACCGATTATTTGTCTAAATGGGTCGAAGCTCAAATGTTCGAGAAAGTCCGAGAAAAAGAAGTCATTGACTTCATTTGGGACCACATAATATGCCAATTCGGGATACCGGCTGAGATCATGTGTGATAATGAGAAACAATTCATCGGCAGCAAGGTAAACAAGTTTTTCGAAGACCACAAGATTAAAAAGATACTTTCCACACCCTATCACCCTAGTGGGAACGGACAAGCAGAATCTACAAACAAGACCATACTCCAAAACTTGAAAAAGAGTTTGACCGATGCCAAAGGAAAATGGAAGGAAATTCTATTCCAAGTCTTGTCGGAGTACCATACAACTTCTAAATCTATTACCGGGGCACCCCGTTATCATTGGTCTATGGTGACAAAGCATTAATATAGGTCGAAGTAGGAGAATTGAGCCTCAGGTTCCGATTTGCGACCGAAGAATCGAATGGTGAGGCAATGAGTACGAGCCTGGAACTATTGGATGAAAGACGAGAGGCCGCCTTAGTCCTATTGGCCGCCCAGAAATAGCGGAAAGAAATATATTACAACCGAAGAGCCAACCTCTGACACTTTAAGATCGACGACTTGGTGTTAAGAAGAGTAACATTGCATACCCGAAACCCGAACGAGGGAAAGTTGTGACCCAATTAGGAAGGAAACGATACACTGCTATCGAACAACTAGAACGTAGCGCACTTAATGCGGTTTAGGTACGATCTCATTTACTTTTTTTATAATATTATGAATCGGGCTAACACTTGTAAGCAAAAGCCAAAGGAGAATGTGACTATTAGGTCTGAAAGCATGCATTGCACTATTTTTTCCTTGAACCGGTTTTGTCCCAAATGGATTTTCCCGCAAGGTTTTTAACGAGACAACAGTAAATCGTGCTAACTTAGATTCGAAAACAAGTTTTAAATTGGAGTCAATGAGCACATTAATAGTATCCGAGCTCTCCCAAGATCGACCTCGAATACTGGGGGGCCATCACCCTCGGTTTAAGGTTCTTAGCAAGGAAAGAAGGAAACATTGTACTTGAACAGCTTAGGCTCGATGGTTAGGATTTATTGTAAGGGCCAAATGGTCAAATGAACTGTGCTCGCGTAGGCCACCTTATCCATAATATAAGCTTTTACACACTTTCAATCATGTACTTTATACATAGAAATAAAAGAAAGTTTCCGCCTTGCTATTACATATTTTTGCCTCTTCATACATCGATCCTAAGGGCTACCCCTATTCAGGGACTATCAAGCCTAAGGGAATTCGAGGACTATCGAGCCTAAGGGCTATCCCTATTCGGGGACTATCGAGCCCAAGGGCTACTCCTACTTGGGGACTGTCGTCCGAAATAAGTTCAGACAATTCGGGATACCAAATCCTCGAGGCACAAAACCTATCAGGTAGTGCCTAAACACGAAAGGATACGGCTACCCCACAAAAATAACTCGGAGATGTATGAAGCTCGTAATCAGAACATAAGGCCTTTATAAAAATTCAAAACCTGCTCAAAGGTTACCCTCGGCAAAAGCATCATCTAAAATCACTTAAGCATCTTGGGAAAATTGCCGGTCACACCGAGTTTTCAAGACCTCGAGCAAATAAAGTTTCATCAAAGTCGGGCCCTGTTCAAACATATGAAAAACGAACGACTTATTACTACATGATTCTATGCTAAGGCATCAGAAATATTCGTAAATAGAGATTACGAAAAGATGCTTAAAAAGTAGAGACTTGAAATTTCCAGAAATGGAAATTTTATATATTCCGGAATGTATTTACAAAGGCCCAACAAAAACAGCCTCAAAATAAACAAAAAATATGCACAAAAACTAAAAAAGTTCTAAGGCATTCATGCTTGATCTTCACCGGGGCCCGACTCGTCGCTAGAACCGTCGGAGCCTTCGGGCCCCCCAGAACTCTCGGAGCTCTCGACACCTTCAGGCTCGAAAAGTTTCTTCTCCTAAGCCTCAAGCTTTATTGCTCCCTCAATCTCAGCCGATAGGTCAAAACCTCAGACGTGAATTTCTTCGAGGGTCTCTCTTCGAGACAGCCGCCTCACATATTCGACATTGGTCTTCAGGCGGGCCTCGGCTGCTTTGACATCGGTCTTGTATTGGGCCACCATCTCCTCAACATCGGCAGAGGTTGTCTCCAGCTTGGACTTCATTGCCTCGTGCCCTCTACCGAGAGCGTCCTATTCTGCGATAGTCGAGCTTAATTATGCTCAGAAATCTTCATTCAGCTGAGCCCGCTTGTCAGCTTTCTCCTTCGCCACCCGAAGTTGAACCTCCTCTGATGTTAGCTTTGCCTGGGCGGTTTCCTTTTCGGAATCTAGCAGATCCATCTTGTTTTTCCACCATCGGCCACGGCCTGGATCTCGTTCATCTCCTTTCTGAGTTGGTCAACCTGGTCGATCTTCTGTTGGACCTGTGAGTTTTTGTCATTAGACACTACGACCCTCATTTCTAACTTCAAAGAGCTTAACCTTTTTGACCAAGTTGGCATGTTCCTGTCTCATGGACGATGCTTCCTTCTGAGCCCTATCCAGGTCGGCCTGAATGTCCTTGATGACGCCGTCTTGTTTCTCGCTGAGGAGCTTGTACATATCCCTTTTTTGAGCCTGCTCCTTGAGCTCAAGCTCACCTCGACATAGTACTGGAGGAAGCTTTCATGGTAAAGTACTGAGGCCTGCAAAACAATGGAAGTCGTGAGAGATATCAAAACCTAAGTAAAATTCAAAAAGACGTAATGATGCTTACCCGGTTCAGCGCATGTTGCGCCTCATTGAAAAGACACGGCACGTCCACCTCGTTCATTTTTTCCTAGTCAAACCATGCATCAGAGGTAGCTGGCTACTCCCACTGGAGCAGATAGAACCCGAGCATCCTCCGGAAAAGTAAGGATAGCCGATCTCTTGCGACCGGGGTCCACACTCGGAGCGGGAAACTGATTAATCAATTTCGGGCTCGAACTCGGCCCACTAGCTTTCGAAGATGTATCCTTCTTTGGGACTTCTAGGTCCGCCAACTAGAAAAAATCTTCCAAAGCAGACAAGTCCACACCATCAAAGTAAGAATGAAGGGGATCGTCCGCGCCATGAACCCCTTCATTGGACTTCTCCTTTCCTTCTTGGGCTTCATCTAGCATGGACTCGGTGTAGAAAGGAGTCCCTATAATTTCTATTACATCGGGCGTTTCCTTTGGTGCGGAGCCGGCGTCCCGGGGAGTCCCACCCCTCATCTCCATTTTGGCCTCTAGAGTCTGAGGGAGGTCGGCCTCACGAGTCTCCCCTTCAGCTGCCTCCTGCTCCCCCGGAGGGGCCGATCTATGGGAAATAAGAAATATCGTCTTCTTTCGACTCATCCTTGAGCCAGAGAAGCGAATAGGAATCTGGCGCCCTGGAGCTGTTGCTCTTCCTGGGCTTGTGAACCACCCTCTTCTTTGGTTTCACCTCATGACTCGGGGAGCCCAAAGGTTTTCTTTTCCTCTTCTTCTTTTCCCCGTGGCAGCCCCGGGCTGTTCTATTACGGAGGGATCAACGGACAAGGATACGTCCTTGTCCCCTTCCCAAAGGCCTAAGCTCGGTGGTCTTAGGCAAGCCTATAAAAGAAAGAAGAAAGGTTAGTATGATGTGAGTTAAGGACACGATAATAGCTATTTGAAGGAGAACATTACCATGAGAACGGGCCTCCCATAGGCCCTTCGAAATCTTGCGTCATGCTCGAAGTATAACATCTGTTTGCAGATGTCTTCAATCCACTCTTTAAGCCAGGGGACCATATTTGGAACCCGGGAAACAGGTGCACGACCACAAATATGAATGATGAGAAAGAAAATGAAGCAAAATTGACACTTAAGGAAGGGCTGCACTTACGAGATGCATTCCACTTCTTGGGGAATGGCATAAACTCGGGAGGGATCAGATCTTCGGTCTTCACCCGAACGAAGTTCCCCTTCCAGCCTCGGTCTCGATCTTCGTCAATACTCGAGAAGGGGGCCTTGCTAGCCCGACGAGTGAGCTTGATTAGTCCACCTCGAAATATTCGGGGGCTATATAGACGGAGTAGGTGGTCGATGGGGAACCAACGAGACTCGGTATTATTCACGAAGTAACGAAGGAGGATCACAATCCTCCATAGAGACGAGTGGATTTTCCCGAGGCGCACCTCGTACCTCTAGCTAAATAAAAAACAACCGAGTATACCGGGTCCAGTGTGAAGGGGTAAGTGCAAACACTTAAATACCCCTCCACGTGGGTAGTAATAGCATCCTCAAACTTGGAGACTACTACATATTTGCCTTCCCATTTACAGTCCTCTTGGACAGTGGGAAGGACGTCTTCAGTAACGGAGCATATATACCTCGATGCTCCCTCACCCCGGTCCTGTTTGGATGATGGTTTCTTGACCTTGAAGTCATCCGCGATTGAATAGCCCCAGGGAATAAACATTCTTAAGGGGGGCTCGAGAGAAATTCGATGGCAGTCGACTCGATGGCTGCCACTTCGGGAGCAGCCGTCTCGAGAACAACTATTTCGGGAGCGACCGCCTCAGTACCGGCGGCCGATTGGGAGGATGAAGAGGCAGCTTGCTGAGGCACTGACTTGGAAGTTTTTACCATTACAATCTGAGAAAGTTTGAAGATTTAAAGAAAAAGTATAGAGATTTGAAGGAACAAGTTTGATGGCTGCAGAACAACGTAAGAAGATTCGAAGAAAATCTGGGTAAAAACCTAAGAACATCTATGAGAATTTGAAGATCAAAGATGAAGATATGAAGGTTTGAAGGAAGTTGGTGATAGCTAGAGAATTCGAAGGTATAAGCTTGATCAGAAAGTGGAGAAAGAACAGCGATTAGAAGCTTTTATAGGGGAAGTAGGCGACGCTTCGCATTCGGAGGCAACCAGCCGATGATTGGCACGTGGTCGAAGTTAGAACGACGCGACTGATAGGACGTTTTGACTTCTTCGTCGTAACATACGTAGAAAGGAACCGGAGAACATCTATCGTTTCTCATCATTTCGGCAAACCACACTCTGAGAAACGAGGGGATCTGTATACGGGTAAAACCGAGGCTAATGAGCACCCAGATTTTTCGGAGGGGCAAACGAAGCAAGGACGTAACTATAAGGAATCGAAATCGAAGCCAGGAACCTCTCGTATCAAGGCCCGAACAAAATACCTGCCCTCGGAGCCATTGAGACCACGCCCCCCGGATCCGGTTCGAGTCCCAAGACCTCGGAAAGCATTACCAAACGACCGCGCACGATTAACAAAGGGCTGTAATATCCGTGCCCAATCGGATATCACGGCGTGAATCTCGGCCCGTATAGGCAGCAGATAAGTGATTAGCGGAAAGGAAGTTTTTTACCTTTCTTAGAATTGTACTTAGGATAAAACTCCCCTACTATATAAGGGAGAAGTTGATTATTCAATAGGGACACTATAACACGCATATCAAGGCAATATACATTTATTTTCTTTGCTCCTAAAAGTGATTCAAAGTCCTTAATTTTGCTCATAGTTCATCAAAAGTGTTTGGCTCCGAGCCAAAGACAGGCTAATTGTTAAGCTCATAATCGAGCCCGGACTCTATACTACGACTGGTTTGGCTATTTATTCTATCTTTAATTTGTTCATTTAACATTATTAATCACTTAAATTGAATTAGTCCACATATCTCTAATACCGCATATAAATTCAATTGTTATTCATTTTTAAGATAAACAAGTTTTACTTCTGCACTTTATTTATTTCTGTTTATCTACTTACCTATATAATCGACTAGCTATTTATCAGTACAGTCGACTAATATTAAAAGGGGACATAATTTAACCTCTCTTGTACTTTTAGATATTTCTCTTTAAAATGTTTAACTGGTATGTTACTTTAAATATAGTGCCGAATCCTTCTTGACGTAACATTTTGAGTAACCAAACTTACTTCTTACGTAATTATGATACAAATATGATTTTGTTATTACTTGCTAACTAGTCCAGCATGTATAGAATCTTACCAAAATTGCTTCAGAAAGTTTCAGCATCCTTTGATTGCTTAAAATTTCTGAATAATTTTTTACGACTCAAAGACAAATTTTTGCTGATTCCAAAATGTTTTATGAAACTATTTCAATAATGTGCTTGATAAAAAATGAACTATATTCTAATAAATGTCAAAATCTAACGTATATGGATAGTAACAATAATAATATTTAATGATGACGATGACCAACCAAATCTAGCTAAGAAAAGGGCAAATTTGTCGCATACTTAGTTGTTTATTAAATCGTGTTGGCAAGAGTAGTAGTGATAGCAGTTGCTCCAATAAAATAATCTCTCATAGTTGTATTAACTTATGAAGATCACCAATTGTATTGTTTAAGGTTCATTAGTAATTTGTAAATATTCGGGCCGTCCATACAATGACTTAATTCATCGCATATTAATAAAAAATTTTATTGATCGATCTGCATTTGAAAATAATTAAAACATTGTTCATTTTTAGTTTTGAAGATATTTACTTATTCGTCTTTTCCATATATCCAATTGAAGGACACACACACATATATATATATATATATATATATATATATATATATATATATATATATATATATATATATATATATATA
>MCJB01004347.1:101426-117075 GCA_002018475.1 Nicotiana obtusifolia
ATATATATTATGCTAAAGTCGAAGGAAAGCTACTCTGATATTATAAAATTGGTGAGTGAAATTTGAGAGAGACGTGAAAGCAAAAGGCGGAGGGTGAATTGTGAAACTGGACAATCAATACAGATTTTCTAAATCCCAAATAAAGAGGAAAACATTTGAGTCCATAAATAAGGGGAGAAATTTGAAGTTGATATGTTGAGTTTATAGGTTGTCAAAGAGGGCAACATACATAGAATATTCAAAAAAGAGAAAGGACAGGAAGAGGAGGTTGAAAGAGAGGAAGAATATTTGGCATGGCGTACCGAAAAGGCTACTGTTATAAGCCACTCACTGCTCCACATTTCTTTTATTCGACTAAATTATAAACCACCTTTTCTCATTTAAGAAGATGCCTACCTAATAGCCCCATTCCCCACTCCCCCTAAAATCCAATTATCTCATCACCCGACACGCATTGATTGCAAAACTCCAATTCTACCTTTTCCTTTCTTAACTTGAACTTACCTTCTTGCCCTTCGTTCCATTTGGAGTTTTTGTTTTTTTTTAATCAAATAAATTTTCAATTGAACCTTAAGTTCTATGTATAGACAAAGTTGAATGAGAAAGTTTCTGACTTTCGTGATATAAATAATGTTTGAGTTGATTTTTTTATTAAAATGTTTTACTTAATAATTTAATGCATTAAAGTGAAAAATAAGCGACCATCTAAGGAATTAGCTCCCATCTGTCTCTCTGATTTTTTCTAGACATATACTTGTGACTTAATATCCAACTTCATAATATAACACTTTTGTATATAATTTGCAGCCTTGTTAACTTCTCATTCCTAAGGAAAAGAAATCTCCTTAAAATGAAAATATAAAGCAGTTTGATTTACGTCTCTGTTAACATTTATTGCCATAACAATTCGAAAAATAACAATAAAAGCTAGAAAAATTTGAAAAAATGCAATTATGTTGCTCTAGGAAATTGACTTCTTTTGTGGCGAATATGAGCAACAAGAAGAAAGGGGAGCAAAACTTTTATGTTTGGATGACCAAAACTATTTACACTTGCCAATTTTTAATCACAGTGGACTATCTGGATAAAAATATTCACATTATTATTATAACAAATTCTATAAACGTGCATTGCACGTTAATAATAGCACGTAATAGTTTAGTCAATTATTTATGTAAAAGAATATCAAATTTAATTAATGATAAAGTTATATGTAATACTATATATATATATATATATATATATATATATATATATATAATGACAGCTAGTTAAATGCCGAAAAATTATCATTACATTACCATAATACCTAATTCAAAATAATAGGACATATTATTTGAACCTGCAAAAATGACAATTTAGTCATGTTAGTTAGATAATATATTATGTACTATAGTTTAAAAATATGCAGTGTGATGATATTTTACCTAAAATATCTTTGTAGATGATAATTTTTTTGTACGTTTTCTTTTAATGCTTTAGATGCTCCGTCATGATTGAAACTTTTATTGTCGTTATTGATATTTCTCTTGAAAGTGCAACATATAGTTATTTGTCTGAGAAAATATATTACTAAAAACAGTCCATCATTTGAGATTGTTTGTCCTTGTAATTTAGTTATTCTCATTGCAAAATACAAGCATATTGGAAATTATTTTCGAACAATAAAAAAATATTCTTCATTTTTTGTGGCGAAAGTTCAATTTAAGGAATAAACACATGCTTGGATGTAAATTGATTCATCATACTACTTGCTTGTATGATATTATTGTCAAAAATCTCTATATGCTATCTCGTACCATTACCTAAGTCATTTGATGAATGTTAGATTTTCAGTAGCATTATGGGCTCATTTTTAGGAAGATCAATCCCATTTTAAATTAATAGATATCTTCAGCTCTTCGGTTAAAGTAGTAACCAATTAAAAAAAACTAATGCATCACAAAGCCATGGAGTAATCCAAAACCACGTAAAAGAAAGCTAAAGGAATTTAGTTGTCAAGAGAAACTAAATTTTAGTAAAGCTTATTTTTACTATTGGCTTTAAAAACACTTACGAACTATGGTTGGATGAAAGACACAGAAGGCATACGGTGATCTATACAAACTAAAATCGGTAATAATTCCCAATCGAATAAGAACTCTTTAAGCATTTAGAAAGTTACAACTTAATCCATTACAAATTTGATGTAGTGCGGTGAAAGATTTTTGTGTCCGTCAATACATATACTTATAATTGTTGTTATAATTAAAATTGAGAAGGATTTTTTAATTGAAAATATCCATACTGATTAGTTATATATCAAATTGTATTTTTTTATGTCATTAGAAAAATAAAATTTGGAGATTCAAATTCAAGAATCATTTATGCATTCTAAGTCAATAGTTAATGGTTCCAATTTTCAAATATTTGAATTTTAGATTTTGCGACTAAAAATCCACATTTGATTTTTCAATAGAAAGGTAAGAGAAAGCTTTGAACATTATGAATTTGGAGATAGACTCAATCGAAATTTTTTTTTTATATATATATAAATAAAATTACCTATGTGGTAGAATGGTATTTAGTGTTAAAGTATTTAAGTATTATTCATGATAGTAATTATTGGTATCATCTTTTGCTGAGTCGAAACAAAGAAATATTTTGCTTTCACCAGAGAACTTGGCAGTTAGCATCTCAGTTAATTCATCAACATATTCACTTGGTGCTGGTTAAGATAACTCTTTCTGTCATGTACTTTGCACAATTTTTTATTTAATTTAATGATAAAAATATTTTTCTTATTAAACGATATTCACCACTAATATTACTATTGAGCTTGATAACCAAATGTTATGGGAGAAGGATCGAATCTTTTATTCTATGCTATTCTCCATTTTCGATATAAAGCAAGAAATCATTAAATGCTGGATCATTCTTTGCTCGCATATTTCTTGTTAGCGGAATCTTTTTCTATTTTAGGCCATAAGTATGAATTTATCAAGATAGTATGGTCTCAGTTGGCGTTGATTTTGGAACTACTGATAGTATTTGACGAAAATTACCTCTACAAATTATGGCTTTTCCAACACATGATTCATTAACATCTGTTATATCTCTAAAACTCCTGACAACTCTTTCAATTGTCTAATGCCTTGCGGTTGACGCTTCATCACATATTGTCAACTTTATTTCTTATCAATTTAGTATTACCATTCTATCTCAACATATTTGTGATGATCGTTTCACTTGTTTGAAGAAGTACGTCAAATCTAGAGTGAACTGTACGATCCTCTGGTAAAATTATTATTGCGATATCACTCGTTATTACTTTTAATGTTATCATGTCTCTTGATTTAATATTTGCAAGTAATACACGATATAGGAATTTTTTTTTTATTCCTCCGGGGCCATCTACAAAGTACAAGCCCCAACCATAATCGACTCTTTTCAATATATAGTCTTGAAAGCTTGCTTTTGTTCAGGATTTAGCTTTAATTGTGCATTTAAATCTTTCTTTATGCACTTGTTTAGCCTTTACTTCCACAATTTCTCTTCATTATGAGGCAACATTATCATTTGGTAAATCATATTTTTCACCACTCTTGTCCATGCTATGTTGAAATAATTGCTATGCCAGCACAAACTACCTATCTAATAAAAATTAAACTACAATCTAGTTAGGAAAAAATTATAAACGCTAACACGTGGGAGAAAATCGAAAAATCTCCTCGAATGACACAATAACATTAAATTCCTAATCCTTTTCTAGCTTGATTCTTTTATTAATTATAATTGAATGAGGGTCTACTTTGTCTTCGTCATGCCTTTTCCTCATCTTGATTTTGTTTTTTTTTATTTTTATCACTTTTTTACCAATTTCAATAGCAAAAATAGCTCCAATTTTATACATTTCTTTAGCATTTTGATAGCGAGATAAACTATCTGCTGATAAGAATAGCATAAATATTATTATATATACATTCAATAACTATTTATATGAATCACTTTGAGTAAATCTTTCCAAATAATTTGACCGATAAATTGAATAAAAAAAGTAACAAAGGAGAAATATATAACCTACACTTGTAGTTGATTTTTAAGAGTAGGAATAAGATACGGAAACATAAGCCAAAGCAAAATAATTTGGCTGATAAGTTCAGTTAAAAAAATTTATATTCGGAAGAAATAATACCTAAACAACTTTGTGACAAGTTCAATTAAAAAGTATAATAATCGGAAAATAATACCTTTTGTGAAGTTTACAGAATTTTGTTATTTTCGCCGGTAGCACCAAAACTAAAAGCTAATACTCCTTAAAAGGTTTATGATGGAATAGCAGCTTCTTTATAGAAATGTTTGGATTCTCATTCTTCTAAATAGATTCAGACAACACAATATCAAAATAAATTGGGAATATAGTACAAATAGAAATGAGAAAGAAGATCAAGTTATGGCTACCGTATAGAACGAAAAAGAAGACATGTCCAAAAAGTAATTATTAACGGGATTCCTAAAAATAACAGGATTACATGGCTAACTTATAGTATTCATCTTATGTTTAAGAAGTATGTCCTAAAACTAAGTCCTACATGGCTGTCGTGTAGTTTTCCGGTTACATCCTTTCATATGAGTTATTATGTCTAATATTTTAAGGATATTTTATCTTTCAACATGGCTAACCTGTAGTATTCATGTTTATGTTTAAGAAGTACGTCCTAAAACTAATAGGATTACATGACTGTCGTGTAGTTTTCCGATTACGTCCTTTCATATGAGTTATTATGTCTAATATTATAAGAATATTTTGGCCTTCCAACATTATATTCGTTTTTTTATAATAACTAGTCAATATGAACGTGCGTTACACGTTAATGATTAGACGTAGATATTCATAAAAGATGTTTGTAAAATAAAGTTAAATAAATTAAGGATAAATTAGTCAAATTATACTCTTTATTTTAATCATAAATAAGCTAAAAGAACCACTTCAAACAAATTAAAATTATTGCGGAGATAAACATAATATTGAAAACTATATGGACGGTTAATCTTATGAAGTAAAATTTGAAGGAAGATCTCTAAAATTATCCCAAAACATAAACGTGTACAAAAAAATAGTTGATATGCTTTTAATCTGTTCAGTTTGAGTTTCCAAAACTTTTCATTTGTGTAATGGTGATAAATACAATATTGAGATGTTTGCCCAATCCCTAATATTAACATGGATTAAAACATAAAGAATATACCCTAGATTACATTTTCACATTAAAAAGTATTAAGTGAATATGATTTAATAATACTTAAAACCTCATAAAACAAATATAATCTAATTACAATTAATATTAATTGACATGATTGACATATAATAACGTATATATATTAATACAACATACATATATGTATATATAGAGAACTAATTTGATAAAAAACAAATATCTTATTCAGGTACTTTGAAGAATTGGTGGAGATAGTGTTTTGAAAAGAACGTAGGAAGTAAATACATACAATGGATTCCTATTAAAAATGAGATACAAAAAAAATCGGAACAGCAGACATGCAACAAATTTCTATTAAAATCGAGAGAGATTCGACAAGAAGGTTCCTTCGTGAATGCTGATTCTTCAAAGCAAAGTTCTCAATTTTAAATTTTACAATTTTATCTAATACAAAATTATTTGTGTGAAAGAAAATTTAGCTCTAAAGGGTATAAAAGTTTATTAATATCTCAAGAATATTTAATCGTTCAACATTTAGCGTTTTAACATTCGTACTTCTATAATAATATAAATAGAGATAGATATATCAAAGTGTCTACCTATATGCATATACGTATCTGTTCGTTCCTCTAACTTCAGTTTAATATCAAATATCTCCTCAAAAATTAGGAAACTATTATTAGAACTATTAATGAACAACTATAAGATATGAATTCACAATAATTACATAGTATAATGATACGTATAAGTATAAGAAACAACCTCTTTATCTTCATAAGGTAGGGGTAATATAAGGTCTGCGTACACTCTACGCTTCAGACCCTATTCTGTAAGATTATACTGAGTTTGTTATTGTTATTGTTGTTGTAATGATATGTAAGTATAACCCGACACTTTCTTCCCAAGTATGTCTTAGTTATGACTTGAATTATGACATGAACTTAATTCTTATGGCAATGTGGTGGCCTGAAAATGTTATTCTGAGAGATATAAATAAGTGCTTTTTAGAATAAGAGAGGTGCTTTACTATCTTTAACATAAACCTGTCACCAACTACCAATCGTAATAGGTAAACCTGTCGTTAACTGCCGAGCGTAATAGGGGTACACATTAAGATCAATTTGCCAAGTTAATCTAGTTTGCTTTGTGGATAAATAAACTGGTGATCGAGTTGAATTGAACTTGGTTAGAATTGATCTCAAACTTAAGATCTGAATTGTCCCCTTCCCTTGCAAACCGTGTTATATTTTAGCCAACTAAAATAAAAATATTAAATTTTTTCAAATTTAAAAATCATCAATAATAATCATGATATCCGTAAAATGTAGTAAAGGTTCCTAATCATGATGTCAAATGAAACCAATTAAAAATTAAACTCATAATTTGGAATAATTTGGTTTACCCTATAGCTTGCGCATTTTATGTTTGACATTTATCCTTGTTTCGGAGTGCGCTCTCTCTATCTCTCTCATTTATATAAGTTAAGGAGTGTTATATAAGTTAAGGAGTGATAAAAGTAAGGAGCAATTGATTGAATGATTGTTATTCTGCTTACTGTTATAATATCTCCGTCGAAATAGAACAAATCTTAATACTCCTTTTTTTTTATCTAAATCCGAAAAAACCCGCATCTTTATAGATCGGGAGTAGAATTGGTGCAAGTATACGCTTTAGGGACAAAAATTAACAGTAGTAATTAAATCTTTGTGGACGAAATGAAAAATTTCTAAACTTGAATAGAAAACATTAATATTCTAAAAATCATGATCATGACTAATTTGGAAGAAAATTCAACATGCAATAAGATCCCGTGTGGGTTCCTATTTAATTTATCCCACCAAGACCGTCCCAATTTAATACTACTAGTGGGAAACTTCTTCAATTAAAAAAAAAAAAAAAAAAAAAAAAAAAGAAAAGGATAAGATGGGTAATGTCTATGTTCCTCCTAACTTCTATCCAACTTTTGCCTTTTAATTCTGATCCTTCTCTCTCTATCTCTCTACTTGTTTGATACTCACTTCCCTTTGAATGACAACATAACTTTTTAGGCCATTAAAGTAATGGCGTAAAGTCCAAAGTCTTACAAGCTCAAAATCTTCAACTTCCTCTCCCACTCTTACACGTCCCCTACCCTTTTCGCCCTCAAATGAACAACTCCGCCACCATCGCCGCCACCGGAGCTGCCATTAAACGCCGAAAGAATCATTATCATCAGTCCTTGATTCCTGGACTTCCTGATGATATAGCTCAAATTTGCCTCTCTCTTGTACAACAACCTTTGACTCTTTACTCAGTTTGTCGATCTTGGCGCCGGCTCCTTTATTCTCCTTCTTTTCCCCCCTTTTTATCTATCTATTCGTTATTGAAACCTTCACAATCTAAGGAGAAAACAAATCAATATGAGGATTCTGTCGAATTCGCCAACTTCGATCCGATTTCATCCAAATGGCACTTACTTCCTCCTCCACCGCTTGAACCACCTCTTCGTCTCCTCCTTCGTCACCCTTCTTTCATCTCCCGTCACCTCCCGATTCAATCGGTGAGCGTTTTTGGCAAATTTGTCCTCCTCGCCGCAACCGCTGACCATCTATTGCCGGCCTTATCTCGGCCCCTTGTTTTCAATCCGCACAGCCGAAAATGGACTTACGGTCCCCCACTCGCCACACCGCGACGGTGGTGTGCTGCTGGTGCGTCTCGCGACGTGGTTTATGTTGCGAGTGGGATTGGTTCCCACTACAACCAAGAGGTAGCTCGATCGGTTGAGAAGTGGGACCTGAAAAATAACAACAGCTATAGTTACAGCTCTAACCACCATCACGATAAAAACAAGGGTACTAAAAGTGGATGGAAATGGGAGAAAATGCGCGGTCTTAAGGATGGGAAGTTCAGTAGGGAAGCGATTGAAGCAGTGGGTTGGAGAGGGAAGCTGTGTATGGTGAACGTGAAAGGCAATGCTGCAAAGGAAGGAATCATCTACGACGTTGAAAAGGACACGTGGCAGGAGATGCCGGAGGGGATGCTAGTGGGTTGGAGAGGTCCGGCGGCGGCGATGGAGGAGGAAATTATTTACATGGTGGATGAATCTAAAGGAGCATTGAGAAAGTATTATCCAGGAAATGACAGTTGGGTGGAGGTTTTGGAGAATGAGATGCTTAAAGGTGCCCAACATATGGCGGCTGCCGGCGGTAGAGTGTGCGTGGTTCGCAGCGGCGGTGATGGTATCGCGGTTGTGGATGTGGTGGCCAAGCCGCCGAGTTTGGTGGTGGTGGAAACTTCGTTGGGGTTTCAGGTTTTGGACGTACATATTTTACCAAGAATGAGCCAACTGGATTCTGAATCACAATGAGATAGACGAATATTGAATAGTTTTTGTTTTCTTGTATTTTCCAAATTGTTCATTATTTTCAGATATATTTTGGATACTTCTCGACTTTTTGTTGGTTCTTTTTTCTTTTTATTTAGGTGGGGAAAAAATATATGTATACAATTTAACACAAATTCTCACCATAGAACAATATGAAAATCTTTTTGAGGTTCGTTTGGATATGTTGAAAAAGTAAATCTAGTGGTGCTAGAGGCGGATGCAGTGCATAGGTGTTTTTGGTACCGGATATAAATTTAAAAATTCATTAAAATTATAACAAATAATATATATGAATTCATAAATTTAAATATAAAATTTTGGATTCGCCCTTGAGTGGTGCTGCATATATGAATTCGTCTTGTGTTCATTGAGGCTTGTGATTTTTGCATGAGATTGCACTCGTCAAGCATATGAATCTCCAAATTGCTCTTTGGTTGTATGTTGACAATCTAAGAATAGGCTTCTACTCCAGAGAAAGGCAACTAGAGCTATGCCATAAACTAATCCTACTTTTGTTTGTTCAAAGCCTCTAACTTTTTTATTTTAAATTTCAAACAATAACAATAGTTACGCTCTTAATCTCAAGTTAGTTGAGGTCTAATTACATGAATTTTCTGTAATTATGTGCTTAGTTAATTAGATATGTAATCAATTCAGTGTCCTTTACATTTTCTATTGTCAAAATTTTTAATAGGCAAAATACATTGTCAGCCCGTTAGAGTTGTTCACACTTTTCAATTAAACATTTTATCTTAAATCAATTCTATTGAACATTCCAACCACATTTCAAATGTATCATTTATACACAACTTCATGATGTAGCATAGTGCGTGTATTACACCATTTCTCAAAGCGTGAGAGATCAATCTTTTCTTTTTAAAATTCATTTCTTTTTTTTTCCTCCTACTCTTTAACAAACCATCACCTTCCCCTCTCTCCCCACTATTCCACCACCATCCACCTTATTGTCTTAGTTTTCATTGCCGGACTAAATAGAGATTGCCTGAAAACCCCCAAACATGTGTCCATTGCAATTTGAATAATTGCCATATAAGAGGCCACATGAAAAGGCTTAAAAATGACTCTAATTAGAGTATGGAAAATGAACTGGAACTGAAAAAATCAAAAGCATGTGGGCTATGAAAATAAAGGAATAACGAAAATGGATAAGAAAAAAACAGTGAAAGTAAATAAATTTGAGCTTATTGGTCGACACCATGGTTATTGAGCTTTCAACGAAAATACCAAAGCTATTACTTCTAATATATCAATCAAGAGATCTGCAAAATCTTCGAGAATTTTTTGGATTTAGCTATGGATATTTGAGGAGAAACGAGAGTGAGTTGCAGTGGCTGACGTTCGCAATCAATTTCCTCAAAGATGTTTCGAGAATTAGGAGGAGATTCAGCTGTATCAGTGGAACGGCGGCGACAGACACTTTATCGGCCCAAGATTCGTCATAACAATAGGGTTTAAAAGATGGCGCAGCTCGCAGTGGTTGCCGATGGAATGTGCGGCGGTTTGTTGATATTGCTCATGGGCTCGTGAACCTTCTTGTGCTGGCTGTGTATAAGTTGCAGACTTGACTTTGCTGAAAAGCACTGAGGAGGAAACGTCGACGTCAACTGATGAAGAAAGGGCTTTTGGTAGCTTTCGGTACTATAAAGCCCCATAAATTTCTAGCTTAAAAGTTTTATAATTACGGATTTAATAACGTAATTAAGGTGTTCGAATGGTATAAGGAGCTACACGATCTAAACGGGTTGCTTGGAACTGTACCAATCGACACATGGTATAAAGTGAAATACTTTGGAGTTCCTAAAAGAAAAAGAAAAAAAAAAAAAGGAGAAAGAGATTATTGAATAGACCAATTACAAAACAAGTTGGGCAAAACTCAAAGTGCCAATAATGTGGCTTCACGTTAAAAACCTAGCGGCAACCAACATATGACCTTTTAACAATTGAATCTTAAGCTAAATGATTGAAAATAGAGGGTTAGTTCATACACTGAAAAACTAGAAACCAACAAAGTTCTTGGCACTCCTCTCAATCGTTGAACTGTAAGAAACTTTCATTTCTTTTTTAGTTTTCTTCCTTATTTTCTTTCTTTAATTGCCAATAAGATTATTGGGATGATAAATTTAGTTGTAAACAAGAGTTAAAGTTTGAATGGTAAAGTGAGAAATTGGTATGCAATTGTGAGTTGGTAGAGCAGATGTGAAAGAAATCCCTAATGGATGAAAGATATGCATGTCAAAGCAAAACGATGGATCTACTGGTGATATTAGAAACTTTATATATCTATTCCACTTTCACGTTCTTGGCCAAATACTCCAGCAAGGCAGCAACTTTATCTAGCCTTAAGCAATTCAAAGTTTAAAACCTTTTGTTCCTTCTTTACTTTAAGTTTTTATCAATTATGTCCAGAAGAGTTTGATAGTCGCTTAGAACTAATTCTAATAACTAAAATGCAATAGTGAATTCCGTGATCAAATTTACATAGAAGGATTATCCATTTGGTTAAAGAGACCATTAAAAAAATAAAAAATATTCCAAACACAATATCCTTAGGAATATATTAAGTGTACCAAAGCGCAAACAGAAACAATATTACAGAGCTTGGTAGTGGCATATTGAATTGAGAAATGGAACTCAATAGTTATGAATTGACGTGGTTAAGCCTATCATCGTAGATTGTGAGTTGATGAATACTCGTGGAACTGTCATCCTGCATCAATATTGCACCAAGCTCAATATGCGATGCATCATAACACACGATATAGGATTCCAAACTCGTGATCAATACCAGAGTTGTAATCAAGGTAGTCTTAAGCTTCTGAAAGCTCAACTCACACTCATCAGACCAACTGAATGGGACACACTTCTGGGTCAATCTAGTCAGTGAGGTTGCGATAGATAAAAACCCCTCCACGGATGGGCGATAATAACCCACCAAACCCATGAAGCTCCGAATTTCTGTAGCTGAAGTAGGTCTAGGCCAGTTTTGAACTGCCTCAATCTTCTTAGGATCCACTTCAATGCCCTCGGCAGATACAAATGTCCCAAAAAGGCAACCGATTCCAACCAAAACTCACACTTTGAAAACTTGGCGTACAAATGACTATCTCTTAAAGTTTGAAGTATCACCCGAAGATGCCGCTCATGCTCCTCTCGACTGCGGGAGTAGATCAAGATATCATTAATGAAGACGATCATAAAAGAATCCAAATAGGGCTGAAATACCCAATTCATCAAATCAATAAATGATGCTAGGGCATTTATCAAGCCAAATGACATCACTAAGAACTCATAATGTCCATACCGAGTTCAGAAAGCTATCTTAGGGGCATTTGATGCCCTAATCTCCAACTGATGGTAGCCAGATTGCAAATCAATCTATGAAAATACTTTGGTACCTTGAAGCTGATCAAATAAGTCATCAATCCTCAGCAATGGATCTTTGTTCTTAATGGTGACTTTTTTCAACTGCCGATAATCTATACACATCCTCATCGAACCATCCTTCTTCTTCACAAACAGCACGGGTGCACCCCAGGCCGAGACACTAGGTCTAATGTATCCTTTATCAAGCAAATCCTGCAACTGCTCCTTCAGTTCCTTCAACTCAGGTGGCACCATACAATATGGTGGAATAGAAATGGACTAAGTGCCCCGAGCCAAGTCAATACAAAAATCAATATCCTTGTCGGGTGTCATCCCCGACAGATTTGCAGGAAACACCTCTAAAAACTCACGCACAACATGTACTGAATCCATAGAAGGAAGCGCCGCATTAGAATCACGAACATAGGCCAAATATGCTAGACATCCCTTCTTGACCATATGTCAAGCCTTCACATAAGAAAATAAGTTTGGTAGTAGAATGGCCAGGAGTCTCCCTCCACTCTAGTCGGGGTCCGATATAGCATGATAAGGTGACAGCCAATCCATTTCCAAAATAACATCAAAGTCCCCCATATCAAGAAGTAGGAGATCTACACTAGTCTCAAGGCTCCCGATAGAAACCGCACATGAGTTTGATATACACAATCTACAATAACAGAATCTCCCACAGGCGTGGACACATATATAGGATCACTCAAAGAATCACGAGGCACAATCAGATATGAAACAAAATAGGATGACACGTAAGAATAAATAGAGCCCGGATCAAATAGAACCGGAACAATACCTGTGATGATGGCGTCAGATGACTCGGTCTCAGGTATAGTTGGGAATGTATAAAAGTGGGGATGGGACCCACCACTCTGATCTCCGTCCCTCTGGTGACCCCTAACTAGTTGGTCTCCACCTCTAGTGGCCCGACCTCCACCTCTAACAACCTGACCCCCGCTTCTAGCTGGCTGTGCAGGCGGTGGAGTAAATGGTGCCGGCATAATGGCACGAGAACCCTGTTGAGGTATGCTACTCGTCAATCTAGGGAAATACCTTCTGATGTGACCTATGCCCCCACACTTAAAGTAGTCCCTCAGCTGCTGAGGCAGCTGAAGCTAAGACTAACCCTGACGGCCTGGATAGCCGCTATAATAACTCTGAAATGGTGGTGCACTGATAGGAGTTGAAGGTGCACTGGATGCTGGCTGCTCAGGACGAGACCCATAAGAACCGCGACTGCCCGAAGCACCGTGGGCTACCTAAAGAGCTGACTGAATCGGCCTAAGAGGATGGCATCTACCAAAAGAACCTCTGCCTCCAAACTAGGCACCATTGAAACCACCGAAATGACGGGGCCTCTTCTCAGACGTCGACCCTCTATCCTGACGACGAACCATCTCGATCCGTCTATAAATCTCTACGGCCCTCTAGAAATAAATATCATCCCCGGTCTCCTTGGCCATTTGAAGCCTGATGCAGAAGACCATCAATAAACCTCCTCACCCTCTCTCTATCTGTAGGAATCAACATAGCTGCATGACGGGCCAGGTCCACAAATCTGGTCTCGTATTGGGTGATGGTCATGCCACCCTGCTGAAGGTGCTCAAACTGCCTATGGTACCCCTCTCTCAAAGTGAAAGGAATAAACTTCTCTAGAAATAGCTGGAAAAACTGATCCCAGGTAGGTGAAGGTGAACCAGTTGGTCTGCTTTGCTCAAAATCCTGCCACCACCTCTTAGCAGAACGGGTCATCTAGAACACTGCAAAGTTGACCCATTGGTCTCAACAATACCCATGTTGTGCAACACCTCATGGCAACAGTCCAAGTAATCATGGGGGTCCTCAGAGGGTGCACCGCTATAATGAACAGGAAAGAGCTTGGTGAACATATCCAACCTCATCAATCCCTCAAAAGATGTTGCGAGCCTCTCCCCGGGTTGTGTAGCAACTACGGGCTGAACTATCCCAACTACTAGAACTGCCAGAGTCTGGTATAGAGGAGCCATCAGCTCCGGAGAATGAGTGGCAGGAGTATGTGCTCCTTCCCCAACCTGAGAGATGGTTAGTGCAACTAATAGTACAACAATATGAGCAACTACAACCGAATAACAAAGCAACTGTCTAAGGAATCATACAATTACTATTTGAATGAGAGCAACAATAATGATTAGATAAGAGAGAAGGTGAATCCAAAGCTACAAATCTAAACAAGGTAGCTCACCACGAAGTCTAATAATGTCAACCCAACAATACCTCTTAGTTCCTGTTTGTACCAGGAATAAAGTCTGCACAAAATATACAAAAGTGTAGTAACATGTACTCAATAAGTATCAAGTTTAAGCCCAGCGAAGTAGTGGCGAGATTTTGACAAGAGATACTCACTTCTCAAAATTTTGACAAAAGATACTCATTTCTCAAAACTTGTATAGTTCATAAACATATACAATAACATAGAAACAACCAAGAAGTAGCTGATAAAAATAATAAGATGTACAATCACGATAGAAGATAATAAGTACAGATAATATGATCGAAAGCATATACCAATTAACCAAATCCATATATAAAGGGGTAACGACCCGATGTGTTGTAGAAACGCATAAGATACTAATTGTTTGGACTTGGCTTGTTTTAAGTGCAAATCTCTCTTTGTAATTATGTAATTTTAATATTCTTGTGAGGAATGAGGTATAAGAATCTAATAATTAAGAAAAAAGTTCAAAAAGGTAAGAAATGCAGGATATGCGGTAGCATTTCAGACATGCGGACCGCATATCTTACATGGGCGTCGCATACTTGGATAGATTTCTGGGCAAAAGTTCATATCAGAACTGCTGTTTGAAATGCGAACTGCATTTCAGGAATGCGGACTGCAAATCACGCTGCCTGTGTTGCAGAGTGGAACAGAGAACTAGACAAGTTTTATGTCAAAAATGCGGTGAGAAATGCGGACCGCATTTCTAAAATATGAACCGCAATTATCATAGTGAGATCGCAGAGTGAGGCAGAGTTTGGGGCCAAATGCCATGCCAGAAATGCGGTCCAAATGCGGACTGCATGTTGGGTTTGCGACCAGAATGCGATCGCATTCTGGACACTCGAAATTTTATTTTTGTCCCGAATTTTGACCCACTATAAATAGGAACTAGGAACCTTAACATGCAAAAACCCCCTTATTTCGTCAGTCACCTCAGAAAAACTCACTAAAACACCCTCAAACCCCAGCAAATCAACCTCCAAATCACCTTGAAAACAAACCCCAACATCTATTACAAGAAACCCCACCCTCTAACACCAAAGACCCAGCCCACAATTGCTGCAAATTGTACCAAGATTTCAGTTGAGTTAAGGCACCCTACCAAGTTGCAGCTCGTTAATCTCGATTGTGTCCACCTAAAGTTCGTGAGTACCCATAAAAGGTTGGGCTTGAGGAATTGTTGGAAATCTAGGAATTTTCGCAAAGCGAGGTAAGTGTTCGTTCTAACCTTAGCTTGAGGGATTAGAAATCGTGTCTTGTTTTCTAAATTGCTCCTTCTTGAGAACAACGTATAGGCATGGTGACGGGTGTCTATATGTTGGTGTCACGCATGACCGTGGGTCGTATATGGCTAACCGTTGTGTGACTATTGTTTCAAATTGTTGAATAATTTCCTTGAATTGTTATGATGTGTTGCATGTGGGAGCGGGTGGC
>MCJB01004347.1:117146-150290 GCA_002018475.1 Nicotiana obtusifolia
GAGGACGGGTGGTACGCCTACCACAAAGTTTCTTCTATTCGGCATAAAGTTGATGGTCAACTAGATTAGTTGAGTAAGAATTGTTAGAAGTCGAAGAGGTCCAGTGTCAAAATTGTGGGTAGTGTTTTAGGAGTCCGTTAGAAGTTTAAAGGGTCCAGTGTCACATTAGTAAAGTCGTGTCTAGAGTTAACGAAACGATAATTGGGTTGGGAGGTTAGTTGTAGGATATTGACTGTAATTGAACACTGACATTGATTGAGCTAAATAGAAGTCAAGTTTGGTTTGGTTATAGCTGAATTTTCCCCTGGCCAGGATGATTATGTTGCTGTTATTTGTTCCCTTGCTGGGAAGTTGTTATGTTGATTTGATCCCTTGCCGGGACTTCTTGTGATTGTTGTGATGATGAAAGTGGAAGCGGGTGGTACGCCTACCACAGTATAAATTGTATGTGGGAGCGGGTGGCACGCCTGCCACGAGATATTATGAAAGTGGGAGTTGGTGGCACGCCTGCCACGAGATATTATGAAAGTGGGAGCGGGTGGTACGCCTACCATAATATATATTGTAAGTGGGAGCGGGTGGCACGCCTGCCACAAGAGGTTACTATAAGTGGGAACGGGTTGCACGCCTGCAACAAGAGGTTACTATAAGTGGGAGCGGGTGGCACGCCTGCCACGAGATGTGATGTATGTGGGAGCGGGTGGCACGTCTTCCACAAGAGGTTACTGTTAGTGAGAACGGATTGAACGCCTGCAACAAGAGGTTACTGGAGGAAAAAGGGTGGATTGTATTTCATTTCGTTTGTGTTAAAAGCTGAATTGCAGATTTCCTTCTTACTCTTTGATGATTCCTTTTGCTTTATTTGTCTGCCGTTCCGATGTATGCTTTCTTTTCCCTGTTTAAGTTGTTTATGTATTTTATCTTCTGCTGTAGATACATATATGCTTAAAATTGCACAGGTTTATCTGGAGTCTGGTCCTAGCCTCGTCACTACCTCGTCGGGGTTAGGCCAGGCAAACCAGCACATGGGGCCGGTTGTGCTGATACTACACTCTGCACTCTTTTGTGCAGATCTCAGTGCCGTAGGCTACGAACAGTAGGAAGCTTCCAGCCTCTGACTTTCAGGCGACCTAAGGTAATTCTGCAGACGTCCGCGGACCTTGGAGTCCCCTGTCTATTTCTTGTATTTGTTTCTTCTATGTAATCCAGAAATAACATTTTGTTATATTCTTCAGACCCTGTTTGAAGTACTCTTAAATAGTCTACGAAACTGTGACACCAGATCTTGGGTAGACCGTTGTGTATAGTTTATCGGCGATAGTTGTGTAAAGTATTAACTTTGTGATTATTTCGCTTGCTTAATTACTGCTTTTTAGTTGATGCATTTGTGATGCAATGAATTCGTAAATAGAAACGTGGTAATTTGTCCGATTGACTGGCTTGCCTAGCTTTCACTAGTAGGCGCCATCACGACGCTCGAGGGTGGGAAATCCGGGTCGTGACAAAAGGAGATATGCAGCAAGCAACATTTATTCGAATGCTTCTACAAGATTCTAGAATGTCTATGCATGATAAAAAATTAAACTTTACACCAATTCGACATCCTCCAAGTGTCTAACAAACCTATTAACAAGTCTCATGCATGCGTGGAATACATCAAATAACAAATGTAAATGATATGAACAAACATAACATGTAAAAATACATGAATATTCATGGAGGATTCCTTAACGTGTATCAGAATCAAATCAAAAAATCTATCGGTCCCAAAATCTACACGTTTGCCACCAAGAGAGAAACATAGGAGGAGGACGACTCTAGATGGATGGATCATTATCTACATGGAAAACAGGGAATATTACTAGCACGCCCAACATGAACATGAAATAATCATATCCGAACTGATACCTCAACAGGAACATTTAAAGATATGCCTAAATCGATACCTCAACAGAAACATATAAAGACATGCTCAAACTGGTATCTCAAAACAGGAACATGAATAACATGCCCAAATAACTCAACTGCTCACAATTGTGTTAAATAGGTAATGACAACAAGTATATATGCTAACAAGGTGCATATAACAAACAGTATATGACTCAACAGTTTTATCATGTATAGGTAAATGAAATCTATAATGTTAAACTGGTATGTGAAGAATGTCTATAGCATTACCCTAGCATGAATAAGATACTCAAATAGTCATACAACAATCAGTCATGGCATAAAATATCCTATCATGTTAAACTAGCATATGAGAAATGCCTATGACATGATATTAACATGTGAAGATACACATATAATCATGACATAAGTAAATAAAATATAACATATAAAACATATACCAAATAACACATAAAAAGCTTAACAACTACCCTGAGTATATATGGATAAACCTTATTACCCATATATACACTTGTTAGCTCACATAAATATTACCCCCAAACACATAGTATGTAACACATAAGTCCCGTTTAGAAAAATATTTCTCAAAGTCAAGGCTAGCTAGGATACTTACTTTTATTTCGGACTAGCTCTATTCTTTAAAATCTATTTTTACTCACTCCAAGTCCATGAAACAAGTCCCATCAAGCCCAAAGAATGCTTCACTATATCAAGTAAAGTCATATGACTTATTTACTTAAGCAAAATATAAGCCTAGGATAAGTCAACAAAAGTTAACCCTAAACTCATATAGCCAAAACCCAAAACCATAGTCAAATCTTGTGACTCATAACCTCACGACTCTAAATTTATGCTTAAATTTTTATTTGGAGTCCATTTGGATACTCAAAACTCATTTTAGGTGATTCAAGATCTAGGTCTCAAGATCTCCAATTTTATATTGAATCCGTATTCAAATAATAGATCATATATTAGATTCATAAAATAAACTCACATTCATATTAAAATCACTTATGCCAAGCTAATAGATGAAGATTTGGGTCAAAATATTTCAAAACTGAGCTTCTAAGCCTCCAAAATAATAAAGCATGAAATAAAACTACAAAGTTTGATATTTTCACAAAAATTATGAACTTACATAGTGCATGCCAGAACTTTCCTAGTGCGGCTAAGGCTACCCAGTGGTCCGGTTCCGGTCCGGTCCGGTACCGGAGGTGCGCTAAAACCGGTATTTTCCGGTCCGGTCCGTCGGTTGGAAATGATGCAGCCGGACCGTGACCGGCACCGGCTAGGGGTAGACCGGTTTTTCCGGTCCGGTCCGGTCCGGCCGGTATGCCGGTTTTCTATTTTTTTTTTTTTAATTTGTATTTTATTTAACTTTGTAAATAAATATTTAGTATGTTTTAAAGTTAAAACTTAGAATTAAAAAATTTATAATAATATTCTTTCAAACTTTGAATTAGTTTCAAAGTTTATAATAAATTCAAACCTTGAAATTTGAATTAATTATAAACTAGTAATTAATTGTAGTATTTTTGTGCAAGGAATAAATTTAAAAAATATAAAATAAGAAGACATAAACTTTGTAATAGAAGGAAATTTTAAGTTTTAAAAATATAACAACAAAATATTACTAACTTTGTATATATATTTGAAATGTTTAGTATGTTTCTAAGTTAAAACTTAGAATTAAAAAACTTATAATAATATTTTTGCAAACTTTGAATTAGTTTCAAAGTTTATAATTAGATTCAAACCTTGAAATTTGAATCAATTAGAAACCAGTAATTAATTATAGTATTTTTGCGCAAGGAATAAATTTAAAAAATAAAAAATAAGAAGACATAAACTTTGTAGAAGAAGGAAATTTTAAGTTTTTGAAAATATAACAACAAAATATTACTAACTTTGTATATATATTTCAAATGTTTAGTATGTTTCAAAGTTAAAACTTAGAATTAAAAAACTTATAATAATATTCTTGCAAATTTTGAATTAGTTTCAAAGTTTATAATTTGATTCAAACCTTGAAATTTGAATCAATTAGAAACTAGTAATTAATTGTAGTATTTTTGCGCAAGGAATAAATTTAAAAAATAAAAAATAAGAAGACATAAACTTTGTAGAAGAAGGAAATTTTAAGTTTTTGAAAATATAACAACAAAATATTACTAACTTTGTATATATATTTCAAATGTTTAGTATGTTTCAAAGCTAAAACTTAGAATTAAAAAACTTATAATAATATTCTTGCAAATTTTGAATTAGTTTCAAAGTTTATCATTAGATTCAAACCTTGAAATTTGAATCAATTAGAAACTAGTAATTAATTGTAGTATTTTTGCGCAAGGAATAAATTTAAAAAATAAAAAATAAGAAGATATAAACTTTGTAGAAGAAGGAAATTTTAAATTTTTGAAAATATAACAACAAAATATTACTAACTTTGTATATATATTTGAAATGTTAAGTATGTTTCAAAGTTAAAACTTAGAATTAAAAAACTTATAATAATATTCTTGCAAACTTTGAATTAGTTTCAAAGTTTATAATTTGACTCAAACCTTGAAATTTGAATCAATTAGAAACTAGTAATTAATTGTAGTATTTTTGCACAAGGAATAAATTTAAAAAATAAAAAATAAGAAGACAAGAGTTGTGAACTTGCAGCAATTTTATTAATATGTATTCTGATGTAGAAAATTACATTCTTTTAAACATACTGGCTAATTTTTTTAAGATAACCGTAGGCTTTTCCTTAGGAACTGGTTGTTGTTGTTCCGGTTCATTGTCTTCGTCTTGTTCTTCTTCATCTTCTACTTCATTGGCTGTTTGACTCCCTTCTTCACTTGTTCCGTCGCTCAAAATTTGATTCAGATATACTCTGTCTTTTTTCTGTGAAAGTTCTGGTATTCCAAAGTTTCTTCGCTCTGCTCTGATCCAATCCCTGAATAGAACTCCTGTCTCCATTGCCTCTTCTCTCCATGAATGTCTGTGATCTCCAATTTGAAATCTTCCTTGGCTGAAAGCGTTCTCCGACGCAACTGATGAAGCTTGAATTGTTAATATATCGCGGGTCATTTTTGCAAGTATGGGAAATTGCGCTTCTTGACTCTTCCAATAATCCAATAAATAGTGAGTTCCAAAACTTGTAAGTTTCTTCGGATATCGGATTAAGCAGACTTGGAACTCGCTGTATTCCTCCCCGTACTCGTCTTGTTCTGAAAGCAACTTTTGATCAAGTCCTCCAAAAGTGCTCATCCCCGCATGCCTTTTGCCTATTTGAGAAGAAGAACTTTCACTGGTTGACGGTATCGGTGCAGTTGGTGTAGCAGTCTCTACCCAAGTTCTATACTTTGCGAAAATAGCCACGGTATCTGTATAAACTTTAGCACAAGCATGTTCTACACTAGGGTAGTTATTAGTCGCAATTTCAACAGGTGTAATATCTAAATTTGCATATATTTTCCGAACAAGTCGTTTAGTTAACTTAAGTTTAAATGCAGGATGCAACACAGAAACAATGTAAAAAAGTTGGGGAATTGGAAAAAAATATTTTTAAAATTTTTCAATCATAGCCTCTACAGCCATTTTATATTCTTTGTAATGCCTATATAATCTTAATAATTCAGATATTCCAGCTATATAATATAATATGGTAGGATTAGTTGGATAATATTGTCCAGAAAATTCTAAAGTAGCATGATATAATTTTTCTAAAAACTAGAGGAGATGTTGACAAGGTTCCAATCTTCCTCTTTAAGGTGATAAAGTTCCATAAAATATTCATTATACATTTGAGTAATAGGCTCTCTATATTCATAAGCAACAGTTAATGCTTCATATAAAGTGTTCCACCTAGTACAAACTTCTTTTGGGACTCTCCTAATCGGCGTTCCTAGTTCTATATATTTTCTTTCCCATTCTCTTTTTCTTTCTTGATTTTTATTTCTAAATATAAAGACAATAGCCACTTTAACCTTTTCAATAATGTGGTTAAATAAGTCAAGACCATCTTTGACTACTAAATTGTAAATATGACATGCACATCTAATATGAAAAAAGGGGGATTTAAAATAGGTCTCAAGTTCCTAAGTGCTTCTGTGTTGTTCGTAGCATTATCTACTGTAATACTAAAAACTTTGTTAGATAAACGATATGCACGACAAATGGATGAAACTGTTTTGGAAATATAATTTCCCGTGTGTGGTTCATCAACAACTTTATATGCAATAATACGTTTTTGAAAGACCCAATCAGGATCTATCCAATGAACAGTAACTGTAATATAATCACAGTTATTTGTAGAACGATCCATATCAGTAGTAAGGCATACTCTAGTGTCAAAGTTATCAAATAAATATCGCAAATAATCTCTATATTCGTTTTTAAATTTAATAATATCATTTTTAACAGTTGTTCTTGGAAAACCTTTAAAAGAAGGATTATATGTAGCTTGAATATAACGAACAAAACCAGTAGAAGAAGGAAAACTATAAGGTAAACCCTTTACCGCAACTAGTTTAGCAATATTTTCCCTATCCCTTTGTTTATCATAACTAAGAATCCCTCCTGTTGTTTGATTATGTTTAGTTTAGATACCCGAGGATTCGTCATGTGCTACCCCCCATTTTCGGTTCCAAAATAAATACCCCCCGCCCGCATTGACCATTCCTTAGGATGTTTATTTCTTAAGTGAGTCCTAATTTTACCCGTCCCACCTTCATTACCCCCAGTTTTGAAAACCCACACCATTCCACAAAGACCACAAACAGCCGTCTGATTTTCAATTTTCTTTTGTACAAATTCCCACACCTCAGATCTTTCCTTACGTTTAACCGGGGCTCTAGTGGGTGGGAGGTACATGAGGCAAGTCGGACTGAACTTCAGGTGGACTAGCTTGAAATTCACGTGGTTCTTCTAAATTAATCTCAATTTCATAATTATATTGTGCTTCTACGTGTTGTGAATCAAGTGGATTATTAGAGCTAAAATCATGATAATATTGATTTTCATCTATGTGTTGACTAGAACTACCAGCAATTCCTTTACCTCTATTTCCCGAACGACCACGTGCCCGCCCCCTCTACTAGTTCCAATTGAACTTCTTTGAGATATAATTATAGCAAATAAAATAAATATATGACAAAAATATAATAAAAGAGTAAAAGTAGGAACGACCAACCAAATATAGCCATATAATTGAGGTGAAGTTGATACTTGAACCTTCACTTGATAGCAACTCCAATTAAAACTTGATAAATAATCAAAATTGTATAATTTACACAAATAGCCAAAGTAGCAAAATAGCAATATTGTAGAGAATTTGAGAGAATTAGAGATAATTGGATGATTTGTGTGAAAAATATGATAAAATAATAGGGTATTTATAGGAAAAAATAGTAAGGGGTGGTTATGGGGTATATGACCGTTTTTAGCCGTTGGGCAACGGTTATTTGCTCAATAGAGCCGTTGGCCAATGGCTAGTTTGCCGTTTTTTTTTTGGTCCGGTCCAGTACTGGCCGGTTTCGGGTTATTTTTTCTCTGGTTCATCCGCTTTCAAACCCATAAACCGTCCCGCTACGGGGACTGGTTTCCTCCCCTCCCCCCCCCCTAAAAGGTCTAGTTTACACCGGTCCGGGCCGGATTCCGATCCGAAACCGGTCTGGTCTGGTGTGAACCGGACCAATAGCCACTCTTAGACTGCGGGCTGCACTTATGGTCATATTATCACCCTTCAGTAAATTAGCTATAAAAACTTTATTTAAATATCCAAATGACAAACCGTTAGAATTTTTGGAAATTAGATTCAAAAAGCTAATAATTTTTATTTTTTGATCCTAAATGAATTATACATTACGAGAAATATTCTCTCGAAGTCAGATAAAAACATGTAACTCTCTTGTGTTGCTGCACTATGGTCCACACTAGGACCTACTAGATATATAAACTTGTTCCATCCACGCCGAAACACCCCCAACCCCTCGGTCCTAACCCAATCATCCCCCCAAGTCCTAAAATACCATACAAACCTATCCAAAATCTCAAAACACGAATGAGAGTACAAATACCACGATTGAAAGATAACTCCAACATATGAAATTCTTAAGTTCCCAAATTATAAATGATGCCGAACTCTTTCGGAGCCTCTCGGTGCTAATTTAAACATATGTACAAGTCTAAGATCATCATAAGAACTTGTTAGAAGTTTCAAATCATGATTCTAAACATATTAACTCAAATTGTTGACTTTGGTCAACTCTATGAACTTTAAGGCTTTTAGTTAGCTACCAAGTGTTCTAAACTACTCCTGAACCCTTCGAGACCCAACCCATCCATAACCACAAGTTACAGATCATCAAGTGAGCCTATAAGAAGTTTCAATTCCTAGAACGGTATACTAAAATTCAAAATGACCAATTCGATCGTTACAAAGATCCTTATAATAAGTTCTAGTCCTTTCTTAAGTTAGTAAATTCAAAAATTAAAACTATATTGTTGTTACGATTTGCATCTCAATGATGGAGCATAACATAATGGGGACAAAATTGCCCTTGCTTTAGCAAATTCGGATAGTTTGAAAAGGGAAAAGGGTCAAATATGCCTCTTCACTTTCGAATATTGTCTGCATTTAACCTCCATTATACTATTCGGTCATATTAACCCCTACAGTTATACTATCTGGCCGAATTTACCCCTACCATCAGCAGACCTTTAAAAATTACCCCTTGATCTATTGAGTAATCCAAAATCTCCCAACTTCCTTTTATTTAATCACTTATTGTTCGTCTTGCTCACTATTTTAAGAAATTACTATTAATGTGAATGCTAAAGGTACCTAGACTATACAAATTATTCATGAATATTTTTAATTACCACACACTTCTCTTCTTGTGATAATGAGTTTGGAATTAGTTTAAAATTTTAATTATTTTCAACCATATACATATCGCAGAATTTAGTGGGTCTATTTATTGTATATTATATGCAACTGATCATCATGTATGTACATGTATATTCGAATATATTTTCTTATTATCTATTTAGTATAGAGTTCGATCGACTAACTTAAGAGTGCAAAATGCGTAGGCATTTGATTAAACCAAAATTGAAATTGAAATTGAAATTGCAAAATGCGTAGGCATTTGGAGTTATCTAACCTAGTCCAAAAAGTCCTATATATCACAAAGATTATAAAGTTAATTTTTGAACGAAAAAACTAACTCAATTATACCCATATATCACAGAAAACAAAAAATGCCAAAAATTATAAACCTATTCCAAAAAATCCAAGTAAGATATTACATGTGCGGAATTATCAAGTATTATGTTAGCTACTAATTTTACCTAATATTCTCGCGGGCCCATTTAAACGTTGAAAAAAAACTCATTTTCCGACTCATAGCCTGTTTGACCAAGTTTCTTTAAAGTCAAAAGTATTTTTTTTTTTAAAATATCCTTTTATTTTCAATATTAAAGTGTTTGGTCAAGCTTTAAAAGAAAATGCTTTTGAGTAGAAGCAAAAGCAGTTTTGGAGAAGCAGAAAAAGTAATTTATCTCCAAAAATACTTTTTTAAAAAGCACTTTTAAGAAAAATACACTTAGAGTCCGTTTGGCCAAGCTTCTAGGAGGCCATAGGTACTTTTTTTATTCTTTCAAAAAAAGTACTTTTTAAAAAATTTAAGGTGTTTGACCAAGATAAAAAAATACTTTTGAGCAGTAACAGAAATAATTTTTCTGCTTTTGGGATAAGCTACAAATTCTATCTTCTTCCAAGAAGCAGATGCAGAAACAGAAAATTAATTTGTTCAAGACAAAATTAAACTTACAATAAATTTTATAATTTTCAAATTATCCTTCATTAATTTAATATTTTTCTTTTCCTTTTTCTTTTTATTTCTACTGTACCTTTCTTCTCTTTTTTTTTATTTAATATCAAGTATTCTCTTTTCTTTTCTACTAAATGAAAATTGAACCTTTACTGTCCTATTTCATAATTTGATACTTAAAAGTACTTTTTGAAAAGATTTGCCAAACACAATAAGCTTGCAAAAAGCTGTGACAACCCGGCCAGTCGTCTCATGAGTTACCGCTCCGTTTCTCCCATTTCTGCTTCATTATGCTTCGTTATCCGTGTTTTATGTGATCAAGTTGAGTATTTTGCGTTCAGAGTGGATTTGGTAAGAAATGAGATACTTAGTCTCTTTTAAGAAGGTTTAAGTTGGAAAAGTCAATCGGATGTTGACTTATGATTTAGAGGGCTCGGATGTGAGTTTCGATGGTTAGGTTAGCTTTGGGAGGTGATTTATGACTTAGGAGTGTGATCGGAATTGGTTTTGGAGGTCCGGTGTAGAATTAGGCTTGAATTGGTGGAGTTAGTATTTTGGCGATTTTCGGTTGTTAGGCGAGATTTTGATCCGATGGTCGGAATGGAATTCCGAGAGTTGCTGTAGCCTTGTTATGTCATTTGGGATGTGTGTGCAAAATTTCATGTCATTCGGACGTGGTTTGGTTGGATTTTTGACTAAAAGAGTAATTTAGAAGATTTTGAAATTCTTAGGCTTGAATACGACGCGAATTTGGTGTTGTGATGTTGTTTTGAGCGTTCTGAAGGTTGAAAAAAGTTTGAATAATGTTATGGGATATGTTGACATATTTAGTTGAGGTCCCAGTGGCCTCGGGTGAGTTTTGGGTGGTTAAACGGACTATTTCATCTTTGGAAAAATTGCAGATTTTTTTTAACTTCAGCTGTACACCAGAAAATTTATGGTGCGAGTGGTCCAGTTTGGAAGCTTATATCTTGTAATTTATAAGGAATCAAAAAAATTACAAAACATGAAAGTTATAGCCCTTGTATTCTAGTTTCCAGAAAGTTAAACCATTCATGATTTGGATATTCTATGGGAAAGTTATGATTGATCGAAGTTGGCTGGTGGAGCAATTTCGACATAATTTTTTGATGCACTTTAAAAGCTCATATCTCAGAATATATAAAGAGTTATATAGTGTACAACCTAACAAATGAAATATCTTTGAGTCTAGTTTCTAAATCTTCAAACCGTTGATCATTTGGATATTTTCACAAGAGGTTATGAGCGTTTTAACAGAAGGTGTACAACAAGGGAAAATGGTAAGAGGATGTACAACCTGCACAGCGCAAGGTACAACTCGATGAAGCCTGGGCAGGATGTTTTTAAGTCTTCTTGTCCGTGATTTTGGGTAAATTTTCACCCATAGTTGCTCATTTTTGGAGGTTCTTGAAGGAAATTAACGAGGGATTCAAGGAGAATCGATTGGAGGTAAGAATTTCGGACCTAAAACTCTTTTGTATTGTGAAATCCACCTAGAAAATCATTGAAGTCTTGCTAATGGAAGAAATAGGGCTTGGGATTTTGAAATTCTAATTGGATATTTGGAGGACCATTTGGGGTCGGATTTGAGAACTTTTGATATGTATGAACTCGTTGGGAGATAAGGAACCCGTTGATGTGAAAATTTCTGAGCTTCGAGAAGTGGGCCCGGGGCTCGGGTTTTGCTAATTCCAGAATTTTTGGTATTTTTTGATTGTTTTCGCTTGGCCTTTGTCCCCTCAGCATATTGTGACGTATTCGTTCTAATTTTGGATAGATTCGACGCGCGTGGAGGCCAATTCGAGGGGAAAAGGCGTCGCGGGCTAGGGATTTAGCCGGTTAAAGGTGAGTAGTGATTGTAAATGATGTTCTGAGGGTTTGAAACCCCGAATTGTACATTGTAGTGCTATATTGAGGTGAGACACGCGCTCGATGATGAGCGTGGGGTTGTTTACTACTAGGGATTGTGACTTGGTTCGTCCGGATTGATGATTTTTACCGCGTATTTGACTTAAACTTATTTATTATCATCATGATTTGGGCTGATTGCCATATTTAGGCTTCGTGCCAATTATTTGAACCCTTCGGGAATTTTTATCACTATTCCCTCACTGTTTTGACGTATTATTTGAACTCAGTCATGCTGTTTTCCACTCTTTTACAACTCAGCCACTTTTACTCAGTTTTGAGACTTAAATAATATTTTAATGATGTTTTTGGGCTGAGAACTATTGTTTTACTATGCCCGAGGGGCTTGTGATGATTTTCTGACTGAGTGCGGCCGAGGGCCAAATGTGAGGATATACTGAGTGATATGAGGCCGAGGGTCTGAGATACTTTATATACGCCACGAGGTGGCTTGACTGATATGAGGCCGAGGGCCTAGATTTGATGCCACGAGGTGACTTGATATTGTGCTTAGGCCGTAAGGGGCCCCTCCCGGAGTCCGTACACCCCCAGTGAGCGCGGGTACCCATTGTGATGTGAGATATAGCCCGAGGGGCTGATATTATACTATGTGTGTGACAACCCAGCTAGTCGTCTCATGAGTTACCGCTTCGTTTTCCCCGTTTCTACCTTATTATGCTTCGTTATCCGTGTTTTATGTAATCACGTCGAATAGTTTGCGTACGGAGTAGATTTGGTAAGAAATGAGACACTTAGTCTCTTTTAAGAAGGTTTAAGCTGGAAAAGTCAGCCGAATGTTGACTTATGAGTTAGAGGGCTCGGATGTGAGTTCCGATGGTCCGGTTAGCTTCGGGAAGTGATTTATGACTTAGGAGTGTGATCGGAATTGGGTTTTGAGGTCCCAGGTAGAATTAGGCTTGAATTGGTGAAGTTAGAATTTTGGCGATTTCCGGTTGTTAGACGAGATTTTAATCCGAGGGTCGGAATGAAATTCCGAAAGTTGCTGTAACTTCGATATGTGATTTAGAACTTGTGTGCAAAATTCCAGGTTATTCGGACGTGGTTTGGTTGGGTTTAGATCAAAAGAGTGATTTAGAAGATTTTGGAACTCTTAGGCTTGAATCCGACGTGAAATTGGTGTTGAGAGGTTGCTTTGAGCGTTCCGAAGGTTGGAACAAGTTTGAATAATGTTATGGGATATGTTGGCATGTTTGGTTGAGGTTCCGGAGGCCTCGGGGGAGTTTTGGGAGGTTAAACAGACTATTTCATCGTTGGAAAGAAAACTTGCAGAAAAACCAGATGCCGAGAATGCGGTCGCATTTCTCAAATGCGGACCGCATATCTCTCAAAGAGATCACAAACCCAGCCAGATTTCTGGGCAAAGTTCATGTCAGAAATGCGGTCGCATTTCTAACATGCGGACCGCATATCTTACAATGAAATCACAGAACAAGACAGTGTTTTGGGAAAAAATTAACGACAAGAATGCGGTAGAGAATGCGATCGCATTCTTGAAATGCGGACCGCAAACTATGCCTCACACTGAATTTGCGATGAAGACTAGGGCACAATCTGTGATGGTTGCGTCCAAAATGCGGACCGCATATCTGTTATGCGACAGATATGCGATCGCATTTTAGGCCTGACAGGGGCGTTTTTGTCTCGATTTTTGACCCCTTTATAAATAGAAATCAGTGCCCATTTGCCATGCAAAAATCCATTTTCGTTACCCACGAAGAGAAACACCTCCAAACACCCCAAAATCACAGCAAATCAACCTTAAAACTATATCCAAAGAACATTTTCGTGAACAAATTCCTGAAAGAAGGGACCTTGGCCATCTTAAACAATATTGGAGCCATAGAACTTGGATTGCAACTAATCTTGAAGGGATTTTTGGGAGATTTTCAAGGGAAATATCGGGGTAAGTGTTCCTAACTCAATCTTGGTCAAATTACCCAAATCTATTGCCATTTTAGTATGTAATTGGTGATTTAAGTTGGAGAAAATTGTGGAAAACCCTTAAGTTTAGATTTTAAGACTTGAAGGTCGAACCGATGTCGGAATTCGATAAATTTTATATGGTCGAACCCGCGGGGAGATAAGGAAACCGTTGATATGAAAATTTCTAAGCCTTGAGAAGTGGGCCCGGGGCTCGGGTTTTGCTAATTTCGGGATTTTTTAGTATTTATTTATTATTTTCGCATGGGCTTTGTTACCCCAACATATTGTGACATATTAGTTCTAATTTTGGATAGATTCGACGCGCGCAGAGGCCAATTCAAAGGGCAAAGGCATCGCGGGCTAAGGATTTAGCTGGTTTGAGGTGAGTAGTGATTATAAATGATGTTATGAGGGTTTGAAACCCTAGATTTGCACATCGTAGTGCTATATTGAGGTGAGGCACGCGCTCGATGATGAGCGTGGGGTCGTTTCCTACTGGGGATCGTGACTTGGTCCGTCCTGATTGATGATTTTTACTACATATTTGATTGAAACTTATTTGATATCATCATGATTTGGGCTGATTGCCATATTTGGGCTTCGTGCCGGTTATGCGAACCCTTCGGGGGTATTTATCACTGTTTCCTCACTGTTTTGATTCAATGCTTGAACTCAGTCATGTTGTTTTCCACTGTTTTACAACTCAGCCACTTTTACTCAGTTTTGAGATTTAAATGACATTTTTAAATGATGTAAAAGGGAACAGGTGGTACGCCTACCACAAGATATGATGTAAATGGGATCGGGTGGCACGCCGCCACGAGATATAATGGGATCGGGTGGTACGCCTACCACAAGATATGATGTAAAGGGGATCGGGTGGCATGCCGCCACGAGATATGATGTAAATGGGATCGGGTGGCACGCCGCCACGAGATATAATAGGATCGGGTGGTACACCTACCACAAGATATAATGGGATCGGGTGGTATGCCGCCACGAGATATGATATAGCGCTTGGGCCGTAAAGGGCCCCTCCCGGAGTCTGTACACCCCCAGTGAGCGCAGGGTACCCATTGTGATGTGAAGTATAGCCCGAGGGGCTGATATGGTGATGTGATATGCTCGAGGGGCTGATGTTGTACCATGTGATATGCCCGTGGGGCTGATACTGTTTTTATAATATTGCCCGAGGGGCGTGTTTTTAAAAGATACTGAGCCCGAGGGGCGGTTTTAAATGTTTTCTTTTACTTCACGTTACTACTTGAAGACTCACATGTTTCTCCTGTTGAAAGGAGTTTCTACTTGATTCTCACCGATTTTCTGTTTTAATGATGTTTTATTGCATCAGTATGGATTGCCTTGTGCTTGTGTGTGGTTTCTGCTTTCCGCCATTATTTATGATTATTACTCACTGAGTTGGAAGTACTCACATTACTCCCTGCAGCATCTATGCAGATTCAGGCATTATTGATTCCGCTCCGAGGCATTGACTACGACTGTCAGAGCGGTAATTCAGAGACTACGAGGTAGCTGTTAGCGTCCGCAGCCCCGTATCTCTTTTATCTTGTTGTTTCCACTTTCTTCGAATAATTATGCCAGAAATATTGTAATAGTAATCTTATTATTAGGATTTCATTAGTTGCTCATGACATTGTGACACCCCGGTTTGGGCTGTTGTCGGGATGGTTAGCTATGTTTCCGCAATTTGCTTTTATTAAAATATGTAAGTACTGTCATAACTGCTTAAATTGAGTTATAGTTTTAATTGGCTGGCCTTGTCTTCACGAGAGGCGCCATCACGACCGGGCTTGGGATTTGGGTCGTGACAATGTGATTGCCCGAGGGGCTGGTATTGTTCGATAGCCCGAGGGGTTGGTATTGTTTTGAGATTTGAGCCCGAGGGGCTGGTACTGTTCTGCGATATTGCCCGAGGGGCGGATTTTTTGATACTGAGCCCGAGGGGCGATCTTCTATCTTTTTTTTACTTCACATTATTTACCTGAAAAATTACATGTTTTACCTGTTGAAAGGAGATTTTACTTGATTTCTCACTGATTTACTGTTTTCAAATGATGTTTTACTGCTTCATTATAGAATTCCTTGTGCTTTACGTGCTTTCTTACTTTCAGTCATTTTTTATATTTATTACTCACTGGGTCGGAGTACTCACATTATTCCCTGCACCATGTATGCAGATTCAGGTATTGTTGGTTCCGCTCCTGAGTGCTGACTCCTCCCGTCCAGGTGGTGATTCAGAGACTACGAGGTAGCTGTTGGCGTCCGCAGCCCCGTATCTCCCTTATCTTATTGTTTCTATGTTCTTCAAACAGTTGTGCCAAATATTGTATTTAGTAGACTTGTATCAGGATCCATAGTTGCTCATGACTTGTGACACCCCGGTTTGGGCTGTGTCGGGATGGTTTCTATTATGGTTAGCTATATTTTTGCGAATTATTGCTATTAAATCATGCTTATAATGTTTTCATGTTAATTAAATGCTTAAAATGAGATTTTGCTTAAATTGGCTGGCCTTGTCTTCACGAGATGCGGCGCCATCACGACCGGGTTCGGGGTTAGGGTCGTGAAAAAAGCACTATTCAAATGAATTGGCCAAATACAAATGGTTATTTTGCAGAATTATTTTTCCAAAAGGCACTTCTCAAAATAAGCAGCTTTTGACAACTTGGCCAAACATGCTTTTAGAAGCAGTTTTTAAAATCTTGGCTAAACACTAATTGCTGTGCAGAAGTTCTTTTTAAATTAACTTAGCCAAACACAAATTGCTTCTCACTAAAAGTATTTTTGAGAAAAACACTTTTAAGAAAAAACACTTCTTAAAATAAGCTGATTTTTGTAGCTTGGCCAACTGATGTTAGGCCAAAATGCTATACTTTTAGCACATTACTGGCCCTATATTTTGTTGGTTTAGTGATTTATTGTGCGACATTTGAGCTAAATCGTGTTGTTTTATGTGTAGGAGCATCGGAAGACAAAGACGAGTGAAAGTTGCACAAAAAGAGGATAATACAAGAAAAGAGTACAAAAATGACAAGTACCCAAACCGTGTTACAGACCAGGCTTCGCGAGGTCTATAGCTAGGTAATTAAAAGTCATGGCTTAAAAGACTCCGATCCAGATTTGAATTCAAGGAATTCAACCTTAGCCTATAAATACTCCCTAAACAGTCTGTACGAAGGAGAGACGTTTTTAGAGCAGATTCAACAAAAAGGGACATTTTTGGAGATGAGATTTCGACCTAAGGAGGCAAGAACACTCCAAGAGCAAGGCAGAGATTCTTCTACCAATTTTTCACTTCCTTCTTCCTATTTTCATTATTAGTTATGAATTCTGGTATTGTAGTTTTCCATACTATTATGAATAGCTAATTTGTTATCTAGGGTTTTGATAGAACCTATTGGAGGATGATTTTCTACTACATTTAATATAGATTTGCCTTTGATTTTTCGCTACTTGTTCAATTTTCATTGTTATTAATTGAAGAGCTCTCAATTAACTGGGCCTATTTAGTGTGTATATTGCTTGAGAGAGAGAGTACACATTTAGGTAGTTGTTGAACAACACTACTCCTAACGTAGTTGAGATATTGATACGGAGGGTTTAAATGCGGGATTAGAGATAGCGAAGCCTTGGTAAGGTCGTAGTGACCGGTGAATTAGTGCCAGCTAGCGTAGTTCGAGAGAATACGTCTAGTAAATTGTGGTAGTTGCTCGAGAGAGAGCTACGACAATCAAAGAACTCACGATTGGTAGAGAATATTTAGGCGAAATTATATAACACGTAGCGGGAAGAATTCCGATAATTGGAGAAATCATAACTCTAGATCTCCTTAGGCTTGTCTCTTATTTCATCCTTTTTAGTTGATAATTTTACTGCTTTATAATATTTGTTAGTTAATTAGTAGAAATAAAAACCAAATCTTTATAACTAGGAAATTGTTTGGACTTGTGTTTTTTTAGCAATACTGAATAACTGTAGCTACGCCTTAGTTCCCTGTGGGATTTGACTCTGGACTTGTAAACTGGATTATATTTGCAACGACCGTTTAGTCCTTTTTATAAGGCATAGTTGGACGAGATCAAATTTTGGCGCCGTTGCCGGGGAACTAACGGTGTAGCTGTATGTGTACATTTTGTTAGGTTTCAAGTTTGAACTTTATTTTTGTTTTCTTGTATTTGATTTTTAAAATTTTTGTTTTACTTGTTAATTTGAGAAATATGGCATCGTGGAATTATGGGAGTTTTGATGTTGGTACTTCTACTGTTGATCTTTCTTGTGTGTATTATGGAGGAAAGCACCTGTGGCAAAATTGTCAAAATATTCCCAAGAGTGTTATGTGCACCAATTCATGTACGTGATATGTGTGGTGGTCAAGATGGTCACTTTCATGGTTGTGCTTATATTTCTTACCTTCCCCCAACCCCTTACTTTGATGGTTCTTCTTTTTCTTTTGAAGTTAATAGGAACAAAGAACCCAGGGATGATGACCTGAAAGAGACCATGGATATGCTAAGGTGCCTTGTGGAACAAAATAATGAGAAACAACTGCACATACAAAGGCAAGATGCTACTATTCACAACTTGGAGGCACGAGTGAGTCAACTAGTTGAAACTTTTAATGCTCAACAAGCCAATATTGTGGATAGTAGCCAAGAAGAGCATGAAGTAGATACCGAAGTTGAGGTTCTAATGGAGGAGGTCAGAGTAGATCACCAATAATCAATCAAACTAGAATTTGAGGATGTCGATGTTGTAGAAGAGATACTAGAGTCAACCAAGGATATTGAGGACACATATTTATTTGCCTCTAGTGTCATTGGTGGTGAGGATGTAGTCAGTCCCAATGTTCATGTAGTTGAGCGTATTGGTCCACACTCCAAGCATTTTTCCGCATTGTGTTTGGATGATGATATAGAAATAGAGTCATCTAAGCCATTTTAGAAGTCAAGGAATGAGGAACAAGGTGACCACATTTTGGAATTCTTCTTGCTAGAAAGTCGGGAATATAAACCTCATCTAAAGGCCAAGAAGTGCAGAATACTACATTGTTTTCTTGGGCCAGTTAGATTCCTTCCACCATCCCAGGAGCATAATCATAAGCTTGAAGCAAAACTTGGGGTCCATTTCATAAGTTCGAAGTGGAGATAAAAGTGGTAAAGTCGATTCACGTCGTGCCGCGACGTTAAATCAAGCGTTTGTTGGGAGGCAATCCAGCTCTACTGCTTTTTTTTCTTTTCTTTTCTTTATTTTTATTTTTTATTTTTTAATTTTTAAATTGTATTATTTTTGTAGTGTCGATTTTTGATTTTCTAGGAGCATGGAAAGCAAAGCTATTGTAAAGATACAAAATCAAACCAGATGGTTGGAACTAAGTGAGGTACCCGCACGAAGGACCAGTCTTGGGTGAAGTCTGAGTACCTCATGAGCTGCTAGTGCTTCGGCCTTTGGCCTACTAGGGAATTTCTTTTACCCTCTTATTATTTATGGTGTGCATTGGGGAAAATTTTAAGTGTGGGGTGAGGAGATTGCCTGGGTGACTTTATATGCTATTTTAGCTATGTTAGTTTAATTGAATAATACTTTTTTAGAAAAATAAAAAAAGATTGGACTTTTCCCGACAATTGATATCCTAGACAATTTTCTTGAGGGTTTAAAGTATGACCAAAACCAAAATTGAAAAAAATAAAAAAATCCAAAAATAAGTCTTTTTATTCTTTTAGGTAGTAATAATCCCTCGTGGTTTTTCTTTGTGCCTCGGTTCTTTTTCACGGGATATTGTTGACCAGATCATAGTTTTTTTATTTTTAGAGTAGAATATGATTTAGGGAATAAAAGAAGGAAGATGAAAATTTCTAGGTGCTCTTTTGACTTGTTTGATAGTAGCATATTTAGGCTCTAGCATGTGTAGCACCTTCCCTTTGGTTTGAAAATGCTTATGATGCCTTGTTGAGTAGATAACATGTTATTGATGCCTATATCTCGTTTTCTTGGCTTGTATCACTTTGTGCTTGATGCTTAATATTTTGTGGCTTTGTGAATACTTGCAATTATTTGAGAATAGGAATGAAATCGTCCTTAGTGAGTCGTGTGCCATTTGTGGTGAGAAAGTGTATAGTCCATGCCATTGCATTAGAGTCTAGAACTTGCTCGGCATGTGAGTTGAAGCGAACTTTTAATTTTTGCTCGGTTTGAAAAATGATTATAGGCTTTCTTTGATTTGTTTGAGTTTAATTACCACAATAAAAATTATCCCTAGTCAACCCTTTTAAGCCTATAAACTTTTATTTGGCAACCACATTACAAGCCTATACCTCTTTGTTCTTAATTATCATTGTTTTGATCCTTTTACCTCTTAATGCACTTTAATTGTAAAATGAGCGCTAAAAGAAGTAAGGACGGAACTTGGGTGGCTTTTGGGTGGAACCAATGAAAGAAAGAAAGGTGCACTTGTAATGTAAGAAATACAACACTAGCAGGAATGGTAGAAGGAAAAAAAAAGAATACTGTCGAAAAGTAAAAAAATATGTAGCAAAGGAAAATAAGCATATCTTGTCCTTGCTAGTGTGTATTAATTAAAGTAGTGCTTAAAGAAAGAGGAATACTTTGGGGATGAAATTCTTTGTGAAATTGCACTAAGGTGCAAGAAAAGCGCTTATAATTTATTTTGTGATGTGGTAAAGTGCTTAGGAGGGTTAGTCACTATTCCTAAATTTATCCTACCCGTCCTTTTGTCCACATTACATCCATAAAAAGTCCTAATTAAATTTAGATAGAGCAAGCCTACATTAGTAGAGGTTTACATAATGGGCAAGCCTATGGTACTTTGCGCATGCATGTGACTTCTTTGTGAGAGTGAGGGATTTCTTTGATATATGTGAGTCCTTAAAATATACTTGAGCATTTGATTCGAATGTGCGGGTTCAACTTACTCTCTTGTTCTTGTTGTGAGGGCACATGATTTCGCAAGGGATAGGTAACATTATTAGATTTCTCTATGATGATTAGTGTTCAAGCCATGAATGCATTGTGATATTGAGTCGGTTTGTGAGGTTAGGATTGTTATAAACATGTTGTCTTTTTGTTGAATAAATTTTTGAAGTATGGCATAAAGTAAAGGGAAGTTTGAAGGCATATGCTAAATGTTAATTGTTGCTATCAACCATAGTCATAGGTATGGTGTGCTTCGGATGTGCTAAAAGAAAATAAAAGTGCTCTAGGAATTGGTGGTTGGCTCGAGGACGAGCTACGTTTAAGTGTGGGATGGTGATGTTAGGACAAAATGCTATACTTTTAGCACATTACTCGCCCTATATGTTGTTGGATTAGTAATTTATCGTGCGACATTTGAGCTGAATTGTGTTATTTTATGTGTAGGAGCATCAGAATACAAAGACGAGTGAAGGTTGCACAAAAAGAGGACAAAAATACAAGAAAAGAGCACAAAAATGATAAGTACCCAAACCGTGCTATAGACCAAGCTTCGCGAGGTCTATAGCCAGGTTGACCGTGTTATAGACCAGGCTTCGCAAGGTCTATAGCCAGGTTGACTGCGCTATGGACCAGGCTTCGCAAGGTCTATAGCCAGCTTGATCGCGCTACAGATAGCCAGGTAGTTAAAAGTCACGGGTTAAAAGACTCCGGCCTAGATTTGGATTCAAGGACTTCAACCCTAGTCTATAATACTCCCTAAACATGTCTGAACAAAGAAGAGCCATTTTTAGGGCATATTCAACAAAAAGGGACGTTTTTGGAGATAGGATTTTGACCTAAAGAGGCAAGAACACACCAGGAGCAAGGCAGAGATTTCTTCGATGAGTTTTTCACTTTATTCTTCCTATTTTCATTATTGGTTATGAACTCTAGTATTGTAGTTATGCATACTATTATGAATAGCTAATTTGTTATCTAGAGTTTTGATAGATCTATTGGAGGAAGATTTTCTACTGTGTTTAATATAGATTTGCCTTTGATTTTTCTCTACTTGTTCAATTAGATTTTCATTGTTGTTAATTGAAGAGCTTTCAAACTGGCCTATTTAGTGTGTATATTGCTCGAGAGAGTACACATTTAGGTAGTTGTTGAACAACATCACTCCTAACGCAGTTGAGAGATTGATACGGAGGGTTTAAAGGTGGGATTAGAGATAGCGAAGCCTTGGTGCGATCATAGTGAGCAGTAAATTAGTGTTAGCTAGCGTAGTTCGAGAGAATACGCCTAGTAAATTGTGGTAGATGCTTGAAAGAGAGCTACAACAATCAAAGTACTCACAATTGGTAGAGAATACTTAGGCGAAATTACAGAAGACGTAGCGGGAAGGATTCCGACAATTGGGGAAATCATAACTCTAGACCTCCTTAGGCTTGTCTCCAATTTCATCCCTGTTAGTTGATAATTTTACTGCTTTATATATTTGTTAGTAAATTAGTAGAAATAAAAATCAAATCTTTATAACTAGGAAATTGTTTGGACTTGTGTTTCTTAGCAATATTGAATAACTGTAGCTACGCCTTAGTTCTTTGTGGGATTCGACTCCGATTTTGTAAAACAGATTATATTTGCAACGACCGCTTAATCCTTTTTATAAAGCATTGTTGGGCGTGGTCATCAACCTAATACCGGATATCTTTCAGCATATGACATATCATGTGCTTTTATTTTTTGTTGGTAAGAAAATAAATTTGTTGTTTTATAAGTATTGCTATGTGAAATTTATGTAAAAATGAGTTGCTAAAATGAAAATCTACTCGTATTTAGACCATCTCCAACCTTGCACCATTTCTTGCACCAAATGTTATTTTAGTGCAAAAAATGGTGCAAAGTTGCTCCAATCTTGCACTATATTTTGCACCATTTTGGTGCATGAATAGTGTTGCACCAAATTTGGTGCAACACTATTCATTGCACCATTTTACTATTCATCCATATATATTATTATTTTATTATTATATAACACTTTTAATTTAACATATTATAAATTTTAATTGGTACATGAACATTCCAAATATACCTATTCATTACACAATTACTATTCATCATATATATATTTTTTTTATTATATAACACTTTTAATTTAACATATTATAAATTTTAATTTATAATTTTAGATTCCTAATATACCTACTTATTTTTTATGTAATATCTTATAATATTAATTTTACATCTTAATTTTGGAGTGTAAGTTTTATAAATTAATTTTCGTATATATTATTTTATATAAAGAACAAAGATGCTCATTTTGCACTTCGTAATGCATTAGTAGAGCATTTATGGGAGCAACGTACTAATCATGGAAGTTGAATATTTATGTAGAAATTAAAATAAATTCTACCGTAATGTAATAGTATTTATTTAATTATATTTTATCAATGATTTCACTTTTATTTGAATTATCCATTAATATGTATAACGTATAACATTTGATTACAATCTATATTATTTAAAATTTTATGGTATAAAATAATTTTTTGTTAAATGATTTATAACAAAATATTATGAATTACATGGAATGGATAAGAAAAAGAAAATAATATAATATAAGAGAGAGAGAAGAATATAAAAGGAATATTCTTTTTTGGTGCAAAAAATGGTGTAATGGGTTGGAGTTAATTTGCACTATTTTGATGCATGCACCAAAATAGTGCAAAAAATGATGCATAGGGTTGGAAATGCCCTTACACAATCGAATGTAACATTTTCTTTCTTTTCTAACCTTTTCTCATTTTTTGTGATGTGTAAATATCATTGTCAGTAACTATTCGTAAAATTAAAGTTTTGCAGAGGACAAAGAATACAGCAAGTTAGGGAGAAAATTATATAAAGAACATACAAAATTGTTTGGGTGATGAGTCGCAATCACTGAAAAGTTAGTGGACCCCAGTATTAAGAGGACAAATGTGTATTCAATCCTATGAGCTGCCAAAAGTTGGTTTTGTTGTTTTGTAAATATTGCTCCACAGTTTAAAGTCATCTAGGGTTATACATGGACTCGATTGGAAATTCGGTTTTTATTAGAATCAAACCAAACCCAACTATATCGATTTGGATTGATTCGATTTTGTCAGATTTTTCAAATTTTTTTGTTACATGAATATTATTTTATTTTACTTTTTTAAAGATAATAGATAAAATTTTGATAAGTGAATATATATTTAATACAAATTTAAAAAATTGACAAACACATGATCTAAAAAATATTCTTATGGGAGAATTTTTTAGTAACACATGATAGTTATTTTCTTAGTTGTCTAGCAATAAATCTTTGTTGATGTACACTTTCAAGATTAATCGAATTTATTGATTAAACATAAAAATTGATATGATACTTAAATAATGATACGTTCTATTTAATTTTAAATTATTGAAATAGCATTTCAAATTCGAAAAAGATATAAGAAATCTTGACATATGAATATGGAAGAACAAAGAGATGATTGACGTATTTTAATAACACTCGATAAGAAACTGATATTGTTGATCCGTAAAACGATGCAGTTGAATTTATAGCGTGGTTTAAAGACAAACAAATTGATTTGATTCAAAAATAATAAAGAAATGAGAACAGAAATAAGATTAATGATTGAAATTAAAGAAAATAACGAGCCTGATTATGAGCTCGACTCTTCCTAGAGAGAAAGAAGAAACAGTGATAAAGCAATGACAAAATTCTTTAAATTGAGCTCAAGACAATAAGCTATAGCTTTTGTGTGCAAAATATTTCATGTCCCACAATAGTTGTTAATCCTGTTATTTATAGCTCTACCTAGGGAGACAAGATCCTAGAATCAAGCTCATCTTGAATGAGAATAAAAATGTCATTGATGAGCGTATAATGCATGGATTTGAATGCAAATATTCTTTGTAATGGCTGTTCATTAAATGCTTATTCGATGTCAAGCCTTTGAATCTTTATTTTTGGTTATCCTTTCTTCGGTATCCACCCGTTACTAGTTATGAACTTCGCACCCGATGTTAGTTATTTGTTGATTCATCATTTGTCCGTCCTCGGTTTCACGAGTCATTTTATCATTTGAGCACCTGTTATCAACCAATTTTACCCCATATATATATATATATTCCCCCTACTTTTCGGCAATTCAGCTTTACCAGGAAGTAAATGAAGATTTCTTTCTTGGCGGGAAAGTTCTTGGACAGTCTCTGACACTTGAAGAGACGCACATCTTCTCCCATTTAATACCCTAAACACGTGTTGCCCCGTGATTCAGCAAACATTTTCTTTGATTTTCGAGGTAATCATTATCATGATTTTTGCCGTCAATAACTTTTCGGCTGCTCATCATTTTTACTTTTTCACCTTCACTACTTCTACAACTCTTTCGCTTTCTCTAATTTTCTTAAAGCTTCTAATACAACATTCAACTTTCTCAGTAAGAACATCTTCATCAATCTTATACCATCATGTCTTCTTACACGAGATCCTTATAGTATCCCTACTGTAAAAGAGGACTACAACTACTGCAATGTCGAAATCCTTGCCCTAGATGTGGTAGAGCGAATTACCTACTCCAGAGAACGGTTTTTGTACGTTTATACATATTCCTTTACTTTGGGTTCCTTCACTTTGGGGTCGAGAGAGCTGCCACTGATACTAGGTCTGGTTGGCACAAGTAGGACCATTGATATGGCGCACGATGGCCTGCCTTCGTCAGTTGTGCAGCGAGACTGAGGAAACCCTGGCTGCACATATGATGAACCTTTACTCCCCCAAAATTTTATGTGGGGGAGTGTTAAACTTCAGTAAGCGTGGCCACCACGCCATTTTCACAAGCGTAGATGATGACAACGACCACAGATGGATGAAGCGGTTCGTTGTTATTGCCATCAGGGACATCATCCTGACCACAGCTCCAGCTTTCCCCGAGTCGTGGAATCTTTTCCGTAAGTCTTTGAGTATTCATTCCTTTCCCTCGTAGAAAGATTATTTTGTGCTACGCTGATTTCTCTTTTTTGACTTCCTTCGTTTCAGCTACTTGCTGGGAACCACCGCGGGTTCATGGTTTTGAACCGATGGGTCCAAAAAATTCTGGATATTATAACTCCAGAATCCCATCGGTGGAAAGAGATGGCTCCCAAATATCGGTGGAGAACTAAGAACCACGGTGAGCAAAATTCCTTTTTCCTTGAATCTTCATAGTTAAAGAACATTTTATTAACTATCTTTTGCTTATATAGGGCTTCCAATAGGTTTCATCGTGTGCCCCGATGTTGATATCCTCGATGATCTGATGGAGGCCCAGCAGGTACTGCAAGGTGCCCTTAACTGGAGGAGGGCTCGTGAAACTACTCTCGCCTCTGGTGAAGGTGCTTCCTTCCAAAGGCACAACATAAGAAACCGAAAAGGAGAAATTCTTCCTCAGCTGGGACATAGGGGAAAAAGATAAAGAAAAAGTCTACCGAGCTGATCACAGTTACAGTGGTCCTCGATGAAGAAGGGGAAATCAGTGATGAAGGGGCTTCCCTCCAAAGAAGTATAAGATCTTCATCAGCTAAACCGGATGCTTAGCTGGGAGAGCTTCAAAACGCATCGTTAAACAAAATTTAGGCACTTTGGGGCGAAATGGGCTTGGTTGAGAATGCTAATTCTCGCTTTCCGGCCCCTATTGCTGTCTCCGGTCCAAGGAATTCGGACCCTAAGCTCCTTCTGCCCTCAACCATTGAGTAAGAAATAATCACCAACCCTTCTTCCACAGCTACTACTTCTCCTTCTCCACCGACAGCTCCATACCCACCGACACCAGCTATTCCTTCACCACCTGCACCTACTGTATCTCCTCCACCGCCATCAGCTAAACAAGAAGGGGATACTTCTGCTCCTCGGTCTCCTGACCACGGGAACTTGAGGAACACCTATACTATTCTCATGATCCCCAAAGAAGGTGAAACACTACTCTTTCGGTTTCGAATGAGTGCCATGTCCACTCTAAGCCGGAGGAGCTTGCCACTTATATAAAGCCGCTGGCTTCGGTGAGGATTGGAAAAAGATGAGCTCCCTTTCTGGGGAGTGCCTGATAAATAATAGCATACATTGTTCGGTGTAGGTATTATACTAGCTTCCTTCTATCTTCTTTTCTGTTTACATGTTGCATGATAACCTTAACTCTAACCTTTTCTTTTTAGGACAACCTCCTTGCTTCTGAAGGCCTGTAAAGGTTGATCCTAGATAAACAAGGACTTGCTTCTGAGCGGGATCAACTTTTGGCTGAAAGGGATCAACTTAAGTGTTGTGCAAAAACATCATTTTTACGTTTAGTTGATAAAGCTTCAGGCATATTTTTTCATCCGATAGCTTTTTATTTCGAGCATAAACACTTCCGAAATCTACCCTTTACTGTGAGGGTTTCATAAAAGATGGCCCTTATGTTTACGGTGGTCTTGAAGGGGGCGTCTCCTGTTCATCCCGGCACAAGTATTTGAAGTTTTTGTTAAATTTCAAAGGATAAATTTAACTCATCATTTGAAAAAGAAACAAGATAAAAATAAAAAGACTTTTCTTTATTCCCTCTATCTTCAAAAGTACTTCCCCCTAGTGTTCATATGCTAAGTTTGAGAATTCAAACATTGGAAGTTTGGCGTATACTGAAGGTCTCCTTCTTCGTTTTCTACTACTTCTTCATCGGTGGAGACAACTTGTGGACGGTTAAATAATATGTTTCGGGAGGCGAGACTTGCCGTCAAACCAAAGATTATTTAACCATCCACAAGCTGTTTTCCATGCAAGTTTTAGTGCCTTGATATTGAAGGTCTAGGCTTTGCCAATGATCCTCCATTCTTAGTATGCTTTACGTTGATGCCTCGTTAAAAACCTTGCCAGGAAAACTCGACTGGGACAAAAGTTGGTCGAAGGAAAAAAGAGTGCAGCACATATTTTTTGTACCAGCAAGGACCTTCAGCAGTAGTATCTTTTGAGGTGAATCACATTCCAGTTGGTTGGTAGTTTGATTCCATCTTGATTTTCTAATTCATATGATCCTTTATCGGTGATAGCCGAAGTTCGGTAAGGACCTTACCACGTTGGTCCCATCTTCCCGGCATTAACTTCCCGAGTGTTCTGAGTAGCCTTCCTTAGAACAAAATCACCCACTTTGAATTAACGGAGATTCGCCTTGCGATTGTAATACCTTTCCATCCTTTGCTTTTGGGCCATCATCCTCCAATTTTTGAGGTCCGGTGTTCTTCAAGGAAGTATAGCTTCACCAGAAACACCTCATTTCTTGCTTCTTTGTTCTCGAGAAAATCTCAAAGTCGGCTCCCCCACTTCTACCGGTATGAGGGTCTCTAAGCCGTAGACAAGAGAAAATGGTGTTTTACCCATTCTCGATTTTTCTGTGGTCCGATATGCACACAGCACCCTCGTAGCCATCTGTCCACTTGCCCTTAGTATCTTCTAACTTATTTTTAAGGTTTTGAATGATTACCTTGTTGGTTGACTCCGCCTTCTCGTTAGCACTCGGGTGGTATGGTGAAGAAGTGATTCGTTTGATTTTTAACCATTCCAAGAGCTTTGCGACTTTTGAACCCATGATTTGTGGCCCATTGTCACAAGAAATCTACTTTTGTATTCCAAATCGGCAGATTATGTGGTCCCATGTGAATTCAATGATTTCACGTTCTCCAATATTTTGGTAAGAACCTGCTTCAACCCATATAGTGAAGTAATCAGTTAAAACTAAAAGGAATCTTACCTTCCCGGTGGCAAAGAACCAACTATGTCCATCTCCCATTTCATGAATGGCCATGGTGATACCACAGATTGTAAAGGTTCCGCGAGTTGATGAACTAACTGCGCATGAAGTTGACATTTGTCGCACTTCTATATGAATGCTCTTGCGCCCTGTTCCATCCGAGGCTAGTAATAGCCAGCCCTAACTAACTTGAGAACTAGCGAGTCTGCACCGGAGTGGTTTTCGCAAACTCCTTAAACTTCTCTCATCACATAATCTACCTCCGAGGCCCCTAAACACCGAGCTAGTGGTCCTTGGAACGATCTCCTGTATAATTTTCCATCAACAAGGCAATATCGGGCTGCTTTGATCCGCAATGCTCGGGACACTTTTGGGTCTTTGGGTAATTTACCATCTCTGAGATATTCAATGAATTCATTCCTCTTGTCCTAAATTAAGTTGGTTGAATTAACCTTGCAGTAGCCGTCCACATCTAGCATCGTATACGAAAATTGCACGACCGTACCGGATTAGACCCTTTCATCTCCGTAGATGATCCCAAAGTAGCTAATGCGTATGCTTCCAATTTTCCTCCCTCAGAATATGAACGATCGACCATTCTCTGAATCGTGCAAGTAACGTTTGAACCTTATTCAAGTAGTGTTGCATGTGTTCCTCCTTTGTGTCAAAAATCCCATACACTTGGTTTACCACCAATAGGGAGTTGCACTTTATCTCGATGACCTCGGAATCTAGTCCCCGAGTGAGTTCAAGTCCTGCAACCAAAGCCTTGTACTTGGCTTCATTGTTAGTTAGCGGTACAACTCTAATGGCCTACCTTAGGGTCTCCCCCTAGGGCGTGATTAGCACTACCCCGAGACCGGACCCTTTCACGTTGGAGGCTCCATCCATAAACTCCAAATTTCCAATTTCATTCCTGACACCAACACTACTTCCTTAGCAGCCAAAGGTATTAACCCAAGACTGAAGTCGGCCACGAAGTTGGCCAAAACTTATGACTTGATTGTTGTCCTGGGTTTGTAATCAATATCGAATTTTCTAAATTCGACTGCCCGTTTAACCAATCAGCCTGATAAATCAGGCTTATGAAGGACATCCTTAAGGGAAAGGTTGTCACGACAACTATCGGGTGGCATTGAAAGTAAGGCCTAAGTTTTTGAGAAGAAACTACAAAAGCTAAGGCCAACTTTTCCAGGTGCGGATATTATGTCCTCGCTCTTGATAATATTTTACTAACGTAATAAACAGGAAACTACATACCTTCATATTCTTGAACCAGAATGGCACTTACCACTACTTTTGAGACCGCCAAATAAATTAGCTGTTGTTCACTTTCCCCCAGTTTGACAACAATGGAGGGCTGGATATGTACCTGTTTAGGTCCTCAATGCCTACTAGCATTCCAGAGTCCACAGGAAGTCGTTCTTCTTTTTAAAAAGAGAAAAGAAGTGGTGAAACTTCTCTAAGGACTTTGAGATGAACTTGCTTAGAGCCACCAACTTGTCGATCAACCTCTGCACTTCTTTCGCGCTTGCTAGCTGGTCTAGGATGTCCTCGATGACTTTGATTTTATCGGGGTTCACTTTGATCCCTCTTTGTGAGACGAGAAACCCCAAGAACTTTTCAGAGCCAACCTCGAAGGCACACTTCTCAGGGTTGAGTTTCATGTTGTACTTACTTAGAATGTCAAAAGTTTCTTGGAGATGTTTCAGATGATCTCCTGCATTCAGAGACTTAACTAACATTCCATCGGTGTATACTTCCATTATTTTTCTAGTATGCTTTTCAAACATCTTATTAATGAGCCTTTAATAAGTGGCTCCGGCATTCTTAAGCCCAAAAGGCATCACATTATAACAATATGTGCCGAAGTTTGTGATGAAAGAAGTTTTTTCTTGATCTTCTGGGTTCATCCTAATATAATTATACCCAGAATATGCGTCAAGAAAACTCATCAACTCGTGCCCGCCGTCACATCGATCATTTGATCAATATTTGGTAATGAGAAAGAGTCTTTGGGGCACGCCTTATTCAAATCCTTATAGTCTACACACATCCTAAATTTGTTATTCTTTTTAGGTACTACAACTACGCTAGCTAATCATTTAAGATACTTTACCTCCCGGATTGAACTGATATTGAGTAGTCGGGTTACCTCTTCTTTAACAAACATATTCCTTACTTCTGCTATCAGGCGTTTCTTTTGCCTTAAAGGTGAAAAGTTCGGATCCAAGCTAAGTTTGTGGACCTCTACCTCCATTGGGATACCTGTCATATCCGAGTGCGACCACACAATGAAATCAAAGTTAGATTTAACAAAATTTATAAATTTTAACCTAAGCTTGGGTATTAACCCCGTTCTTAAATGAAACTTTCTTTCCAGAAATTCCTCAAATAAGGCCACTTGCTCAAGATCCACCGTGGTTGACTTGGTTGCATCCATTTCTTTCGGTACCCGGAAGGAACTCGGCACTTGATATAATTCCGATGATTCCGTATCTTTATCGTTTTTGATTTGGAGAGGAGGAGGCATCCGTTACTGTCATTCCTATTTGTTGAATTCTTTTTCATTGGTGCTGGAAATAGCCACCGCGTTCATATCCCTTGCCACCAGTTGGTCTCCTCTTATTTTCTTGATCCCTTCCGGCATCGAAAATTTTAGAAAATGTTGATAGGTCGAGGGTACAACCCTTCATCTGGTGTATCCACGACCTTCCGAGGATGTAACGACCCAATCGGTCGTTTTGCGTAATTGTGACCTGTTTTCCCTTTTGATGGTTCACACATGCATGTTTATGATTTTATGACTTTTAGGGTTGGTTGGTTTCGTTCCGAGAAGACTTTGGGTTGATTTAGGCTCTTTGATTTTTGGCTTATAAGCCTAAGTTGTTTATGTTAACCAATGGTTTAAATTTGATTAAACAACCCCGAAATGGTGTTTTGATGGCTTCAATAGCTTCGTATCACGATTTTGGACTTGGGCGTATGTGTAGAATCATATTCGGAAATCCATTGGTTGATTTGTGTTGTTTTGTCAAAATTTGACAATTTGAAGTTTAGAAGTTTGACCGTAGGTTGATTGTTGGCTATCGGGTTTAGAATATGATTTTGGGACTTGGAATAGGTCTGTTATGCTATTTAGAACTTGTCTGCAATATTTGATATCATTTGGAGTTGAATAGATAGGATTAGGAAGCTTAGTTGCAATTCTAGAAGTTCTTGAAATTTACTTTGAAATTCATGCATTTTGGTGGTCGACTCGTAGGTCTAGATGTTATTTTTTTGTTTTGATCGCGAGCAAGTTCATATGATATTTTTAGACTTGTGTGGATGTTTGGTTTGGAGCTCCGAGGGCTCGGATGAGTTTCGAACACGTTTCAGAATTGTTTGAATTGAAAATGGAATTGCTGGTGTGCTGGTGCTCTGTTATCGCAATTGCGAGCACCAGCCTCACAATTGCGAAAGTGACAGGGGGTGCTCTGATGTCGCAATTGCGAAGTCAGTAAGCTTGGGGCTTGGGTTGCATTTGTGACTATTTGTTCGCTTTTGCGAAGATGTCCAGCTTCGCAATTGCGAGGCCTTTGTCGCAATTTTTTTTTATTTATAAATATTACACTAGGCTGTCTGCCTAATGTTGATTTTCATATATATATATAAACAAAAGTACAAAAATGGAGGGGTGAATAGACCTGACCTCCATATGGGAATGGTGTACATCACTGATCATTCACATTTGATGACGAAGTGTACCTAGATAACTATGATGAGTTAGACCTATAGTGACGTAATGACTATCTATCTTATACATCGATAGACAGAGCACTGCTGTTTGCTAAGGATCAGTGGGATTATGGAAGAGATGGGGATAAGCCAATGTTGTTGGAAATGTGGTATCATTTGTGGCATTTTGGTGCTGCTTCTGTGATAATTGCTGGAATTGCCTTCGGTGAGAGCACTGATCTTTCTATTGAATCTGGAGTTGATATTGCTTATGTTGTAACAGTTGTGAGAGTGGATGGGTGTTGCTCCCTTGCGTTCCAAGTATCTAGCTTCTACCTGCACATGCTTAAACTTCATTAGTAGCATAACTGTTGAGGATCAATTTGGATGGCCATCTGATCAATTTGGATTTCCTATGTCTAAAGGCTGGCATGCCCTGCCGATCGAGGCATATCTGTCCCTTTAGATGGACTGGTAAATCCTGATGATCAGTGTAGTGTGTGATAGTGCTCAAGTCATGACTCAGCTTAGCAAGGGTGTCAGCTGGACAGTTTGCTTCCCTCAAAACATATGTACATTTGAATTCCTGATAGTGTCGAGTGAGTTTAACTACATCTGCTACCAACATACTGATAGTCCAGGGTGGATTTGAACTACCAGTTAGCCAATGTACCAGCAATTGTGAATCACTTTCCATATGGATTTTTGTATATCCATTTCCAATACACTAGTGCATATCAATGTAGGCTGCTTCTGTTTCTGCTTGGTTATTGGTAGCTTCTCCTAATGGGCTTGCGATTGCATGAATAAGGTGTCTATGATGATCCCTAACTATGATTCCTGCCCCTGCTTTCCCCGGGTTTCCTAAGGCACTACCATCAGTGTTGATTTTCACATAGCCTTGTGATGGCCTTTGCCAGTACACTTGCTGGACAGTGAGCTGGTGTCTGAGGCTTTCAATGACAGGGTATGTCGCCATCCAGTTTGATGGCCAGTTTATATTGGGGTATGATGTTCTAAGTAATAGAAGAAGGTCAGCTGTGATAGAATACAGTGTTCTAGTCACTGAAGATGTTTTCCTTTCGTACTTAGCT
>MCJB01004347.1:150310-210996 GCA_002018475.1 Nicotiana obtusifolia
GGCACATCAACATATAAATACTCACTTGGTCGGATAAAGTTATAAGAGGTGTTATTCATTTACAAGTTTTCTTTTTTCTTCTTTTTTTTTTCCTTTTTCAGAAGCCACCATTTCATTAAGTGCATTTTCAATAATTGTCTATGGTCAAGGATTCCTACTGGTCCATTGAAGTACTTCCAGACAATTTTAGCAAAATGTCCACTGTGGAAGATATGCTCCACTGTTTCCGCACCAGATCTGATGCAGCATGCACACCTTGTGACACTGGGAGACCCAAAAATGGTCGTCCTATCATCTGTAGGAAGCTTATTTCTCAAAGCTCTCCACAAGAAGAACGACCATTTGAAGGGGATCTTTTTGTGCCATGTCATCTTGTTTTAAAAGAGAATCTGGTTTTTATCTCTTAACATTGACCATGCCGATGAACAAGAGAACTCACCAGAGGTGGATGGTTGCTATATTTGTCTATCTCTGAGACCGGGGTTATAATGTATTTTGGTTTGGAGGATGATGGGAATCATGGCCTCAGGTGCCATTTGATTGAGTTTTCGAATGTCCCATTGCTCTCCACTCCAAAATTTTGAAACTCTAATGTTACCTGGCCTGCCTCCTATCTGTCTATAACAGGCTAGGTATCCAATACCTAGCCAGTTATCCCACCAGAAACTGACGTTTCCTGAATGCAATCTCCATTTGATGTGAGAATCAGCAGTCTTTTTGGTGATCATCATTCTTTTCCAGGACTGCAATTGTCCAGAATTTCATTTTCTGGACATGGGATGGGATTGTGAATTAAATATCTTGTTGTGCTTATGTATTGAACGATTTTTATTTATTATGAAGTGAGTTATTGTTTCTTTAATTATTCATGTTCTTTAATGTTTCCAAAGGGATTAGCTAACCCTAGGACTCGCCCATTCACTTCGAATTAATTTTGATAAAGATAATTTGGGGTTAGGAAATTGTTAACCCTCACTTTATAGATTCTACCTAGGGATATGATTGAACTACTTGTAGCCATATTTGGGTGTGCTTAATCTCCCAATTGTTTTAGGGATAATTCAATTTGGTAGTTTTGTTAGTTTTCAGAAGAAGCTAATATAGAATTATTACCTGAGGCTAATTAACATAAACTCGCTCATATTTGTAAAAATCGTGAAATACATTGGATCGTTACTTGAGTGTAATTCCCAATGCATCCATGCTTGTAGCCATTGATCATTTTACTTGCTTTCTAGGTTAGTTTATATTTTCGTAATTAGTTATAAATATTTTCTCAAAAGCTTTCTAAGTGTTTGGCTTAGCATAATAAATGATAATTCTCTTACACGCCTAATCGCCTACATATTGTTCTCTGTGGGATTCGGCCTCGACTCATATTTGGGTAAATTATGTTGCATATGACCGTGTCCATTTACTTTTTAGTAGTGGGTTTGGACGTCATCAACTATGCGGTCGCAAAAGGCGCCGCGGAACAGGTCTACGGCCCGCAAAAGGGACCTTTAAATCGCTATCCAAAACTGGGCCGGCCTGTTCAAGTCTGGCAGTTTTGCGGCCCGCGGAGCAGTTATGTGGTCGCAAAACATCCCTCAAGAAAAATTCGCCGGTTCTGTGATGGAGGTGCGTCCGCGAAAAAGGTGTGCGGCCGCATAATCGACCGCAAAATGACCTCCAAAGTTTGAGCTTCTCCTGTTCCACTCTGCGGTAGATTTGCGGTCCGGAGTAGTTTTACGGTCACATAGTGGACCATAGAAATGCCATGTTCTGCAAATATTATTCCACCAACTCCCCAACGCATTGCACAGCACAAAAAGCCTGTTCTGCGGCAAGCTTATGATCACCGTGAAATTTATCTACAACCTTCAAACACGTTAGCCTACCTCAGCACCACAAAACCTCGAATTCTTGGTAAAACTTTACGGGGCCTTACATCCTCACCCGCTTAGGATCATTCGTCCTCGAATGAGAGCTAGAGTTTGCCAAAACACCCAACATGGCTTCTCCCACACACCAGAAAATCAAAATTTGACTAACTCCCCAAATTTTTAAAAATTTCGGCAAAGTCTCCCCTGTATTTGGGCCTATCCGGCTATTAAAGAACCCAGTAACCAATCCTAACAACACATTCATATCCCAACAATGTATCACAACATGAAAACAACATCGAACGTAACATCGTGAGCATTATATTACCAAAAAGGAACATCTTTCAACATAAACTGTACAATTTGAACATGATTTATAAAAAGTAAGCTCCTAAAATTCTTTTAAAACACAACTACTTAGTTATTCAAACAAATGAGGGTATTTCATTTTCATCCCTTCCTCGGCCTCCCAGGTGGCCTCTTCAACTTGTTGGTTTCGTCGTAACAGTTTCACGGAGGCAATCTCTTTATTCCTCAACTTTCAGACCTGCCTATCAAGAATGGCAATTGGAATCTCCTCATAAGTCAATTATTCATTAACCTCAATATCCTCTATCGGAACAATGAGCGATGGGTCTCCAACCACCCTCTTCAACATAGACACATGAAACACCGGATGCACTAAGGACATCTCTGGAGGTAGCTCGAGCCTGTAAGCCACTTGACCAATCCTTTGAATGATTTTGTGCGGTCTGACATACCTCGGACTCAATTTACCTTTCTTCCCAAATTAAATTATACCCTTCATGGGGGAAACCTTCAAGAATACCCAATCATCCTCTTTGAACTCCAAATCTCTATGACGCACATCCAAATAAGACTTCTGGTGAATCTGAGAAGTTTTCAACCGTTCATTAATAGTCTTAACCTTCTCCATAGCCTAATGCACAAGATCTGCCCCTATCAACTCTGCTTCCCCAATTTTGAACCACCCAATGGGAGATCTACATCTCCTACCATATAGAGCCTCGAACAATGCAATCTGAATATTGGCATGGTAACTATTGTTGCAGGCAAATTCTATGAGCGACAAATGATCGTCCCAGCTACACTTGAAGTCAAGAACACAAGCACTCACATATCCTCAAGTGTCCGAATAGTCCGCTCGGCTTGTCCTTCTATCTGTGGATGGAAGGTTGTACTAAGATTCATCTGAGTACCCAAACCTTGCTAAAATTTCTTCCAAAAATCAGCTGTGAACTATGCCCCCGATCTGAGATGATAGAAACTGGTGTACCATGAAACCATAGTATTTCCTTGATATACAATTGAGCGTACTGTTATGTTGTGTCGGTAGCCTTAACAAGTAAGAAGTGTGCTGATTTCATGAGCCAGTCCACAATCACACTAATCGAATCAAACTTACGAGGCGTACGAGGTAGACCTACCACAAAGTCCATATTGATCATCTCCCACTTCCACACTGGAATTTCTATATTCTGTGCCAAGCCACCAGGCTTCTGGTGCTCTACTTTCACTTGTTGACTGTTCGGACATCTAACCACAAAGTCCGCTACGTCCCTTTTCGGGTCATTCCACCAATAAACTTTCTTGAGATCATGGTACATTTTCGTAGAGCCCAAGTGCACAGAATACTTGGAACTTTTAGTCTCGGTCGTGATTCTTTCTCGGAGACCGTCAACATTTGGAACACATAATCGCCCTTGGTACCTTAGCGTACCATCATTTGTGCCAAGAGAAAAAATCATGGTTTTGTGTTTATGAATCCCCTCATTCAATTACACCAACAATAGATCATTGTATTGTTTGTCCTTGACCTCTACTAAAGGTGATGATTCAGCCCTAGAGTCCGTGATCCGAACTCCCAAACCGGCCAACCGGTGAACTTCTTTGGCCAATGGCCTTCAATGTGCCTCCAAGTGAGCTAAACTAACCATGGATTTCCGGCTAAGATCATCCGCCACAACATTAGCCTTCCCTAGACGATATAGAATATTGATGTCGTAGTTATTGAGTAACCCGTCTTCTCTACCTCAGATTCAATTCCTTCTGCATGAAAATATATTGAAAGCTTTTATGGTTCGTGAATATGTCCACATGGACCCCATACAAATAATGATGCCAAATCTTCAATGCAAAAACCACCACCTCAAGCTCTAAGTGATGCGTTGGATAATTCTTCTCATGATTCTTGATTTACCTAGAAGCATAAGCGATCACCTTGCCATGTTCTATCAATATACACCTAAGTTCGATCCATGAAGTATCACAATATACTACAAACCCATATGTACTTTCTGGTAAGGTCAACACCGGTGTCGTAGTCAATCTTGATATCAACTCTTGGAAGCTCTTTTAGTAAGCATCTGAGCATTGGAACTTAACTGCCTTCTGCGTCAATTTAGTCAACAAAGAGGCAAAAGTAGAGAACCCCTGCACAAACCTCCTGTAATACCCAGCTAAGCCCAAGGAACTGCGAATCTCCGTTGGAGTTGTAGGTCTAGGACAATGTTTCACAGTTGCGATCTTCTAAGGATCAACCTTGATCCCCTCATTAGACATGGCATGACCCAAGAAAGTGATAGATTCAAGCCAAAATTCACACTTCAAAAACTTCGCATACAATTTGTGTTCATTCAGAGTTTGTAAAACTGCACTAAGACAATCGGCATGGTCTTCTCGACTTCACGAATAGACAAAGATGTCTTCAACGAATACTATCATGAAAGAGTCGAGGAAAGGCTTGAAGACTCGATTCATAAGATCCATGAAAGCTGTCAGGGCATTCATTAGCCCGAAAGACATCACCAAAAATTCAAAGTGCCCATACTGAGTCCTGAAAATTGTTTTCAGAATATCCTGCTCCTTAATCTTTAATTGGTGATATTCCCGATATCACGTTAATCTTGGAGAAGCACTTAGCACCTAGCAACTGATCAAACAAGTCGTATATCCTTGGCAGCGGGTATAGTCAATTCACATTCTTAGTGACCCATCTTTCTTCCTTACAAAGAGATCCGGTGCGCCCCAAGGCAACACACTCGGCCGGATGAAACCCTTCTCTAGCAAATCCTTCAACTGCTCCTTTAGTTCCTTCAATTCTTCTGGCGCTATTCTGTAGTGTGGAATAGATATAGGTTGCGTGCCTAGCATCACATTGATCCCACAATCAATCTCCGTATCGAGTGAGATCCTAGGGAGCTCATCAGGGAAGACCCATAGAAATTCATTCAAAACTGGCCCATACGCAAATGTAGGGACCTCAGCATTGGTGTCCGTAACCCGGACCAAATGGTAGATACACCCCTTGTTGATCATCTTCGCTACCTTAAGGTAAGAAATAAACCTACCTATTGGCATGACATCATCCCCCTTCCACTCAATTACTGGCTCATTTAAAAATTCAAGGCTAACGGTTCTGGTTCGACAATCAAGCTTGGCATACATGATTGAAGCCAGTCCATCCCCATTATCATTTCAAAATCAACCATCACCAATTCTACGAGATTGGTCGTGGCTCGATCATGAACTATGACAATAAAATCCCTATAAACCCATGTAGCCACAATAGACTCACCAACTGGAGTAGATATAGAGAACAACTAATGAAAATGTTCCAGTTCTCTCTCAAATCCCATAGCAACATGAGGAGTGATATGTGACAAGGTCGAACCAAAATCTATAAGAGTATACACATCAAGAGTTTGGACAGTCAGTATACCTGCGACAACGTCTGGAGAAGCCTTTGAACTTTGGTGACCCCTCATAGCATAGAACCAGCGGCGTCCTCCTGAACTCTGTGCACCACCCCTAGCTGCACCACACCCTAGGGGTGCTGGAGTGCCTTGAGCTGGAGGAGGTGCCATGGATGTAGTAGCTATATAACTGGCTGGCTATACCGTACTCCTACCCACATTCTGGTGGGACGAACGACAGTCCCTCTGAGTGTGACCTCCAATACCACAACCGTAGCATGTGGGTAGGTCCATGTAGCAGGCCCCTAAATGCATCTTCCCACACCTAGGGCATGGGGGCCTCCGCTGCTGCCGGAACCTCTCGCTAGGCTGACCGTGGTAGTAGGATCCCATGTTTTCCTGACTGGACCTGAAACGGCTCCACTGCTGCTAACCGAGCCTTGACGGGGGTGCACTGACTGAAGACTGAGCAAAACGATGATGGCCCGGATGACCCTCCCCTGAATTCTGACCTTTCGCCACTACCACCACTAGAAGAACCACCACAGTTGCCCACTAACTGGGCCTTCTTGCTACCCTCTCGCTCCATTCTATTCTTCAATTTTTGGGTCTCTATGGCTTGAGAAAATTCCACCATCTTCCCATAGTTCATATCATAATTCAAGGCAGTTGTAGTGGCCTCATTAATAACCAAGGGGCTGGGGCCCTGTAAAAACTAGTGCACCCTAGCCTCCACAGTGGGCAACATGTAAATGTCATACTTGGACAGGCGCACGAACCTCATATGGTAATCCAACACACTTATTCTACCTTGCTTCAGGTTCTCAAACTCGGCGGCATGGGTTTCCGTAGTCTCGGCAGGCAGGAAATGATTAATAAAGGCATCGACAAACTAACTCCACTTTGCCGGAGGGCTCCCCTCCTCACGGGACTCCTCCCATTGTTCAAACCAAGAATATGCCACCACTTTCAAGTGATAGGAGGCCAACTCCAATGCTTCCCTCTCAGTGGCACGCATAACTCGGAGAAACTTCTGCATCTCATTAGTAAAGTCCCGGGGATCCTCCTCGGAATTACTACCCGTGAATGCTTGAGGATCCAGTTGTAGAAACCTAATCACCCGGGAGCTAGCAATTTTAATCCCCTGGCTGGCTAGAGGAGGTAGGCATAACATTCGATCTTTGGGTCTTGAAGCCACAAACTGAGCCAACATATGTATGGCACCCCTAAAGTCCCTACTAGAAACACTAGGACTGGAAGTTGAGGCTGGAGGCAGAACACGAAGTATCAGTTGGAGGAGGAACCGTTGCATTTTTAGTAGGAATAGGTATTGATGCATCCACAGCGGCAGTAGTAGAATCTTGCGGTGTTTAGGTTGAGGGAGTATCATCACCCCTCAGGTGCTCACCCGTAGCATCAGGTATAGAATCAACTGCCACTCCTGGAGTGGCATTGACACTTTGACACTTCTCGCCTTTTCCTAGGCGCCATGTACTAAAAAATTAGAACAATGCACGAGTTGAAAAGAAAGGAACTGTCTTATAATCAAGCTCTAATGCACGATCTAGAATAGAAGAAAAGGATGACATTCATAAATGCCCAAGTAGCCTCCCAATTATAGATATGGTCGACAACACTCTGATAAGAAGGACTCTACTAGAAACGGCTCCAAGACATCCTAGGACACTTTTGAAACCTTAGGCTCTGATACCAATCTTGTCGCGCCCCGGCCTTGGGGAGCGCGACCTGCGCTCAACCAAGATATCCTAGTCAAGCAAGCTTACTTAATGCTTTCTACCCAACCTTACCCATGAATAATATGAAGATGAATATCACGAGTTAGAAAACGAAAGAGTAACATGTACAACACCAATTTCCTTTCTTTTAGAAACCCCATTTACAATTACCAAAATATATTACACATTCGTAGTTTAGAAGTGGAAACATATGTCACAAGTTTAACATTTCTAGTTTGACTTTCCCAAATCAAAATACAACCAACAGTATGTCTACGGAGCCTCTAATTGATAAAAAAGAGTAATATGATAGTGCCGGCGACAAGGCCCCGACTATATCTCAAAACATTATGCACAAGAAGCAAAAGACACAAGACCCCGATATGAAGTGGGGTTCACCAAGTTATCTTAGAAGAGGGTGTACCTCTATCACTGATCGATGTCACCTGCTGTGGAACCACCTGCATCCATTAAAGATGTAGCATCCCTGGCAAAAGGGACATTAGTACACATGGAATAGTGCTAGTATGTAAAGCTAAACACCCTCTCAATGAATAGAGTAACAGTACAAAAGGAGAAGAACATGAAATCAATGAGAAAACCAAATAATATTAAAACACCAAGTGAAGAGTGACGTAAATCTTCAATAAATAATCAATGTTTTAGGTTGGGAGATCTAAAGCACCGATACACCACCGTTCTTGTAGCACGGATTCTGATCTCTACCCAATCAGCTAAGTAGTCTCACGCCAAAGTATGAGGCTTGACATAGAAACACAACACCATCATGTGCGCGGTATGGCGTCCGATCTATACCCGATCGGCTAAGCCGTCTCTCCACAATGACGTGTGGGTCGACATGGTCTTTTCTAGCTCTCAACTCAACTCATCCCAATTAAGGGGAATAATCTCATTAAAATATAATGGGAATTTATCCCTCAATCAATCCCTACACCAGCACGTGTAGTATCATGCTTGGGTAGTTATACTCAAGCCTTCTCGGTGACCTAATGATACTCCCAAAAGCATTTATCATATAAGGATCATATACTTTTCATAGTCTTTCATACTTTCTTTCATTTTTAGTGGCACTCTTGGCCTTATATGTAAATAATCATTCTTGGCACGGCGGTCGCATTTCACAATACTCTTGTTCTTTCATTACCTCTCAAGGATCATCTTAAAACATTTAAGGATATTTCAAACATTGTGAACAATCATATCTTCAGCTCATAGGCATGTATGAAATCAAAACACATTGGGGATAAGCATAAAAGAGGAGCATAGCATTATATAATCGATATATGAATCAAACTATAGGCATTTGGACCAGCTAACCATAAAGGCAGACAGTAATGATGGAAATAGGAACTTGATCAACCACAATCGAAGTTTACGAGAATTTTGAGGAATCCGACTCTACGGAAAGAGTTTGGTCAACATACCTCAATTAAACTTCCCTTAGGTTACTATAACATTTTGAAACTTCTAGTGACTTCAATTTATTAAAGATATGACAAAATTGGCCCATAATAAGGAAAGGGTTCATGTGTTCAGTTCATTTAGGCATTTTATCAAGCATTAGGTGTGCAATTCGATTACAAGGTTTTTATGGTGGAATTACTTCATCCTACAGATAATAGTTCACCCATATTAGTTCAATAACCACCCCACCACCTTATTGGTGCATGCATGCACAAGAACAACTCCCACTCCCAAGAATCACACTCCCCATTATCCATCTTCTGCCCAAAATCGAAATTGAGGACCAGGGTATTGAACCTTACCTCTTAGAAGAAGACTTGCAAGCTTTCTTTTTTGAATTCTCATGGCTTGGGCAAGGAAGAGAAGTGGAGGATGTGGGGAGCTCCTCCGTCTCTCTCTAGTCCCTCCCCTCTCTCTTACCATCAGATTTTTGCTCCCAAACAAACCCCTTATTCCTTTTATTAGAATTGGGTCGGGTTTAAAAATACACAAAATGGACCCTCCGAACCCATTATGTAGTCATAGAAAGCGCCGCAGAATGGGGAACTAGGCTGGCCTGTTCTAATGTGTGGCCTTTCAGCGACCTGCAGAGCGGTTATGCGGTCGCGAAATGTGCCGTGAAACTTCCCTCAAAAAATTCCTCGTGCCGGTTATGCGAGGGAGTTGCAGCCTGCGAAATAGTTACGCGGCCACATAATGCACCGCAAAATGACCTTCAAATTTTGAGCTTCTCTTGTTCAACTCTGCGGCTGATCTGCGATCCGCGAAATTGTTTTGCAGTCGCGTAGTGGACTATAGAAACACCATACTCTGCAAATATTATTCTACCAACTCTCCAACGCATTGCACAACCCAAAACGTTAGTGCCGCGACGAGCTTATCTACAACCCTCAAACACGTAACCTACCTCGGCACCACAAAACCTCGAATTCTTGGTAAAATTTTATGGGGCCTTACACTTAGCCGTTGCATACCCTCTTAAGCTCCCAATACTACCGCAATCGAAATGACCACTTTGAAGAGACCTTCCGCAAACCTGAATTTTTTTCCTTAACCTCTCTGCTACTGAAACATAAAACCTCTAATGATATAGATATACCGCAAGTCTCGACACCATTCAATGCAAACCTCAGATCTTATCCTTTTACAAATCCTGAAATTTCCTCAAATACCACATATGAAGAACTCGGTAGAACCTCTTCGGGAGTCATCAACCCTATTAACATCTCAAATGTACCACCAAAATGAGCCGAACGACCTGTGCTCAATTAGCACACAAACACCTCAAGAAGTAACCCACACCTCTAAGCAAACGAGTAAATCCCTACTCCATGCGCACTACCTCAACCACGAATAGCAAACTCCAATAATTCCAAGATTTCTGGTATTCCCACAAAGTACAATACATCACGCATCCAGAAATTTCCTTTCTTAAATCATCCTCAAAATCAAAATCTTCAAGTCATAACCGATCCACAAGTATGCTCAGACCAGACTAATATAACACATAACCATGCAATCAAATCGTCGATAGCAGACTCCCCCACTTGGCTCGATGCCATAGAACACGATATTCGATGACCCACAATACCCTTACTCTATTACTGCCATAATCCCGCACTATAATCCAACTAAATTCTTCATAAGCTCATGTAGCACTAATCGTCAAAATACTTCGAATCATTTGCTATATTCATATTCATCCTCCTGCCAGTCAGCCCAACATCCTCAAGAGATCCCAACGCAAATTGTGCCGCATATAACCCACTGGTAGAAAGAAAAACTCATCACATTACATCATGAGGGTCGTACGACCTCTGAAAACCTCGCAGGGGATACCCCACCTACTAGCATCGAACTGGCATTTCTCTATGCCCTTTCCTGGCCACAACCACAATGCAATCACTTAATCCTGCCGAGTCTGAACTCGTCAACAAGACATAAGAATCAACATTATTCCAACACATGAACAACATGAAGGACCCCTCAATACACTCATAACTTGAGATCGTACAACACATCAAAACAGAAATCAAGCGCGCAACAGTCCTTTTTTCACATCCTAAGCAAACTCTTCTCGTCACATCCAAATCATCTGTACACATCCCACAGTCACATCATACCCATCATATAGCCATTCAACCACTCACTCAGCCACCAGTCCCACTCCTAGGGACGCTACAGGATATATAAACCTAAAAGCACATGTTTACACCACTGAAACTACCTAGAAAGCATATCTCGCACCTCATCCGAGGAAATCACAAGCCGACGATACACAACTGATATTGAGCGCTCACATAACATACGCGTGAGTAGAAGGGGTTAAAAGAGATACGCTTCAAGCCGATCAATGCCACACGATAAGGAAAGAAAGATGGAAAGTTTATCCTAGATGCCCTGTAGCCTCTCGAAGATAGGTATGGACGTCATCATACTGATCTACAAGACTCTACTAGACATTTGCTCATGACTTGTAGAACGTATGAAACTAGAGCTCAGATACCAACTTGTCACGAACCAAAATTCGGCTAGTCGTGATGGCACCTAATCCAACCCGCTAGGTAAGCCAATTAACAGTCAACACATCTCAAATAAGAAACATAGGAGTCAATGAATATAATAACTAAACATCAGTACAAACCTCAAGGATTGGTAATACAAATCATGAGCTTCTAGGACTTAGAATTTACAAAGCTGGTATAAAATAAATACATCCTCTGCTTGAAATATACATAAATAGATTGAAAATCTAGGGCTACCAAGGACAAGTAGCAGCTATAACCAGAATGCATGTACATTCAATGCCAGCTCCTGCCATACGCAGTGACACCATTCCCAAGATCTACACACAAGGTGCAGATCTGTAGTATGAGTACAACCAACCCCATGTATTCAATAAGTAACAAACATAACCTTAGGTTGAAAGCAGCGACGAGCTCGAAAGATAGTCGGAGTCCAACATCAATAACCAGTAACAATTCATAACGGTATAGTGAAGACAGTAAAGGTATATAACTCAGGAGATGTAATGCCCAGCTCGTTAACAGATACGGAAAAGTAGACACGATTTTCAAGTATAATAGTTTTATTCTAAATCTTACCACTGAAATCAATTAAACATGAGTTAATCAAAAGAACTATGTTCTTCCCAATTTAGATCATCAGATAAGACTTTTAATCTACCAATTACCATGAGAAAAATGCATCTCAACGCCTACATGTGAAATGGCAAGTAATCAGATGTCATGTCACTGTCGAGCATGAGGAAGGTACATTCATACGCCTATATGTCAAATATACATGTCAAGTAATCAGATGTCATGTCACCATCCGTATCTTTATCATCAAACACTTTGTTATCTCCTTCCAAAACTTGACGAACCTGTTTACCGTGAGTAATGATGATTTTAGATGTCCTTTTTGCCGTTGTGTATGTTACCCTATTGACTTCTTTACCCCCGATTATAACATTTACCGTTCTTTTTTGTGATGTGGGTTTTGGTGGTTCTTGCGTGTTTTTCATGTAAGATTGTTTTCCTTTTGTCACTAAATAGATTAGTGAGGTAACCTTTTTTCAATAAATATTCAACCTCCTTGCAGGAGCCTGCAATATGTTGTTCTATGGCCATGATCATTGTGAAATTCGCACCAACATTCCTTGTTCCTTTTGTTGGAATCTGACCTCATCTCTTTTGGCCATCGTACTCTATTACCCATTCCTCTCAGGGAAAAGCTACCAAATCTGATGTACTGACGTTGAAATTATAATCTCCTATTCTTGATCGAGAGTTTGGATCACTATTTCTTGTTGCATCTCGTTCCTTATTGAATCGGGAAGAGGAACTCATCTCCTTTTTGTCTTGATCATGAATCAGACCGTGCATGTTCTTGTTTTCATCAGGAATCTCATCCCCTGGGTCCCATATGAGTCTTGTACCTGTTCTTTCCAAACCTCCTTTCTGTTTTTGAATGTTTAGACCCGAACTTTTCTTCTACATTTGGCTGGGACACTGTATCTTCTTCTGTTCGCAAATTCGTATTGTACCTGTTGTATACGTCATTCCAGGTGGTTGCAGGAAACTCCTGCATGCTTTCTTTCAATCTTTTCGTGGTTTCAAAACTTTTCTCATTCAGATTACTTTCAAATGCCATAGCTGCACAATTATCAAGTACACATGGTAATATCACCCTCTCCCGCTGGAATCTGTCTACAAATTCTCTAAGCAATTATGTGCTTCCTGCTTAACTTTGAAGATATCTTCCATTCTTTTTTCTACTTTTTGGGCTCCCAAATGTGCTTTTATAAATGAATATTCAAGCTCAGCAAAAGATTCAACAGAATTTTCAAGTAAGAGTGAATACTACGTTGATGCTCCCTTTGTGAGGCTTTCGCCAAAAGTTTTCACCATGACTGATTAAATTTCCTGCATGGTTAAGTCATTGCCCTTAACTCCTATAGTAAATGCATTGAAATGATCCCTTGGGTCAGTAGTTGTATCATATTTAGGAATATCGGGCATTTTAAACTTTTTAAAATTGGCAAAAGTGCTGCACTCGACTTTCAAGGTTATTGCAAATATTTGTCAATTTCAACTCCTTTGATAATGGGTGGTACTCCTGGTATCTGTTCTATCCGCTCATTTTGTTCCTTGAGCTGTTTCTGCAAGGTTAGTATCAAACTTTTCCAATTAGAATTATTTGGTGTACTTGGCCCTCTGGCTCCAGAATCATTTGGCATTTCTCCACTTCTTGAATTTTCAAGTCCTGAACGAGGATTTTCTAGAGTTGTATTTACTGGTGGAGGGGTCTGCACAACATTAGGCAATCCACTTGCAAAAGCACGCAAAGCTTCACCAACTTATTGAGCAATCATCTGCCTCAAGTTGTCATGCTCGTTTGTTTGCTCATCAGCTTGCTGACCAGCATTACGAGTAGCAGATCTTTCACGTGAATTATCTCGTGACTGTTATGGGGTTCCTATGGGTATATGGTGTGGTGGAGTCTCACGTTGTTGTATTTCTTGAACTCCTTCACCCACCTGGACAATTTCGTTAGTAGTATACATGCTTTGTTGCTAAAGATAAAAATACGAAAAATGAACAGATTACTAGATTCTCGACAATGCAATCTGTTTAGCCAAAAAAATAGTTTTTGTGGTAGAGTCAATATTAAAATAAATCTAATAATCAAGTTTACTTCACTTTTCCAAAAATAAGATATTGAAAACTAATTGAAATTCAATATTCAATAAACAAAGGAAAGAAATCTTATTGATGATTGTTGTTTTTCCCAAGAATTGCGAAAAGAATCTTCCACCAAGTAGAGAAAAAGTAAAAGACTGATTGCATATTTTCGTGAGTTTTCTTATAATCCTACAAAATAATGTAAGGGGCGCTTACACAAGGATACAATAAGTAACGGTTTTTCCTCACTTAATTCCTCCTCGTTACTAGCATTAACTACATTAATTACCCGTTACATAAATTACTTGTAACGGTTATGGTAATAATAAGCGATCGCGCATAATCAGGGATAATGTTGATTCTCTTTCCATATTCATAACTATTTATGAGTCTTCCTCCTTTTGTAGTTTTCATGCATCACGTGCCTATTTCCCATTTCCCAATCTTTCATAATAAATTCGGTGGATCCACACCTCATCAATCTTTTTTATTGATCTCATCCAAATGCCACTTGTCACCATATCGTTAATCCATGTGTCATAATAATTTTTCCACCAATACAGGTCGCCCTGCTCAACCATTGCAGCCATCCAATTTTCATGTCAGATGGTGCACAATCAATTATATTTGGGGATATATATATATATATATATATATATATATATATAAGTGACCCCTCCCAAAGATAGATTCGCCTATGCATATACATATAACTTAAGTCCTAATATAAAATATTTTTTTCCTTGAGACTATAAATTTATCAATTGTCGACATGAAGCTTGAAGAACTGTTACTGAGGTTGAGATCCGTATTGTATCAAAGGCAAGCTGTTTACCCTTAGCTACGGATAACAATTAAATTTATACGTGGTTTTAAGGATACGTGACTTGGTTTGATACAACTAAACAACGAACAAAAATAAAGATTAAATTCAGCGAGTAAAGGAAGAAGCAAACCACAAAATTGAGTAGCTTTATTGTGATAGAATCTTCTAAAGCAAGATATGAAGAAGATAGATTGAAAAAGTAAATAGATAATATCCTTGTGTATATTGATCATAGACTGATGTGTCCCGTTTACAATAGTGCTGCCTGTTTATATAGGGAGGAAAAAGAATCCTATACAAGGTAAAAAACCTATCTACAAGGTAAGATATCCCTATAATTAATGGCTTCAACGTCTTTACTGATTTCAGCCGCGATTCCCGCCAAGATATTTACAAATTATGATATTTCTGGTCCTTCAGTCACGCCAATCTGATAATTTTACCATAAGGTGTCTTACCCTGATCGGCCTCGACGATCTCGTCTCGGGTGCCTTGGCTTCGAGCTTCGTTCTGGTGTAATCCGGTCTTAGACTTCTCCTTTTCGATGTCCCAATCTCAGAACATCGAGTAGCGACTTCAATCGGTGCTGGTCGTCGAACCCCGAAGCCGACATCCCCTATGCAGGCGACCAAATTCGACCCTATACAGATAGTCCCCTCATTTTTTGGAGGATAATGATAAAAAATGATATGAGCCGCCGCTTTTGAGATTAGGTCAAATGGAGACATACTTATGGCGCACGACATGCAATTCTGAGTGTCATATCAAAAGACGCAAAACGTCATATCGATAAATGACGGCAGCATGATGACGCACGTGATGAGTATCAAAAATATCTTTTCATAGACCAACTGAAGACAAAACCTGTCACGCCTGCAAGCGCTAATTAATGCTTCCTCACTTAGGGACTCAAGCCGCCACCTTTAAGAGGGTATAAATAGCCCTCTTGTTATTCAATTTCAGAGTTTGCGTTGTTTGAGCACCATATTCTTCAAGTTTTCTAAATTTGATTTCAAGTGACTTCCCCCTTTATTTTTGCCTTACGCCTGCGTCTACTTGCTTTTCTAACTCTCTATTTCCGATGGCAAAGACATCCAAGTCTATTTCTCAGAAACAAAACCCTTCTTCCTCTCAAACCCGTTGAAGAAGCTGAACCTGTCTTTGTTGAAGGGACTTCGACCGAGCCCCCACTAAAAGCATTTGTACCAGTTGGATGCTGAACCGGTTCCGACTTTAAGGTAGAGAAGTCTTCTTCTGTATCGGGCCGGGGTGAGCCGGTCACTAGATATATTTGTTCGACTACGAACAAAACATAGAGAGGGTGAAGCCGGATTGCAACTGGGTTGGCAAGGATGTGGTGGTTCCTTCACCAGAAGAGGCAATCACCACCCACGTGGAAGGCTACTTGAGTGTTTGATGTAACGCTGGGTCAGATTCATCCCTTCGTTTGGAGAATAGTCATTTTTTTCCCTTTTTTTGTGAGTAAGATCGAAGGGCACCCCTTCACCCTCGATCATCTCCTTCGACTATATAATCCCCGAATCTTCCGAGGGGGACTAATAAAACTTGCTCGCCGGGCTAGCAAAGCCGCCTTTTCAAGCATCGACGAGACTAAGGACCAAGGCTGGATGAGCCGATTTGTTCGACTAAAGACATCGGACCTGATCCCTTCCGAAAACATGACGTTCCCTGAAAAGTGGAACATGAGCCGTAAGTGTTACGTTCCTGTTTTAACTCATTCGATGTCTTCCCTTTGTTGTCTTACTAACATATCTCGCATGGTGTAGCTGTTTCTCGAATGCCGTCCGCGATTCAGCATTTGAAAGAATGGGTCGAGAAGGTGGTATCTCAAAGGACCTATTCGGAGCGTGCCTGGCGCGAGATATCGAAGGGCCGATGGGAGGCCAAAAATCATGGTGAGAACCTTGGTGAGATACGGTAATATTTTTATTCCACATCTTATGTTATCGATGATGCTGCTACTCTATAACTTACTTCATTTCTTCCTTTGGAGGTCTATCGAAGGACGTTAAATTAAGACCAACATCCCCTGGTAGAGAGGTTCCTTGCCCTCCCCCTGCCTCGGAGCAGGAAGGGGAGAAAAAGAGGAAGGAAGTCCTCGGTTCTTCTGGGCCCGAAAAGAAAAAACCGAAGAAAAGCATGGCTCGTAAGACCAGAATTTCAGACGTAGCTTATCGGTTGGACGATGAGTCCGAGGAACACGTAGGTCCCGAGATTTTGAGCAGCGAGCCATCTCGGTCAGTCCCCAAGCCGAGGGTCAATGAAACTCATATTCATCGAATAGAGGACCTCGATGCAGGGGCGAGAACCTAGGCTTTCGCCGATGCAGGGGAGGCAGCACAGGGAATCTCGGGCCCCCCAGAAGCAATGGACTCCCTTTCTTTCTCGGAGTCAACCCTTAATGAAGCTCGAGCTAAAGGAGCGCATTCGCCGAGCAAAGGCCATGTACCGGAAGGGCCTTTTGAAGGTTTCTTCGACGTTGTGCCATCGGCAGATACCTTTGGGCTCGAAGTGCCGAGGAATAGTCCCTCTACCGAGACGAGCAAGGAATCTTTCGGCCCCAAGCTGGTCGATAGATTTCCTGCTCCGAGCTCCAACCCTGATCGAAAAAGAATAATAAAGTTTGCCATTCCCGAAGATGTTAGGGCCCTTTCTGCGCCTGTGGGGGTGGCTAGTTATCTTCGGTGTTTGGTGACCAAAGAAGATCAGTTTGAAATGGACGAGGTGGATGAGGCTTGCTTGTTCAATGAAGCTCAACAAGCATCAAATAAAGTAAAACTTCCTATAAGCCTTGTTCAGTGTTTGCCATTTTATTCTTTAATTTAGACTAGCTGTCTTATGTTCTTTTGTACTCGTAGGCCTCGGTGCTCCATCATGAGGCTTTTCTTCAACTAAGGGAAGAAAAGGCACGTCGTGAGCGACTTGAAGGGGAGATGTCGACCCTCCGGGCCGAAGTAGACTTTGTGCGCAAGGAAAATACTGGTATACTCGACCAGATGGGGCAGCAACTCGACCGCATAAACCAATTCCGATCCACATTGAGTGAGGCCAAAGAAGAGACTAACGAATGGAGAGCTAAGACTGATCTGCTGACCTCGAAGAAAGATCGAATGGCTTCTTTGGAAGAACAAGTTTCGGAGGCATAAGAGAAAATCGGGACTATGGCTAAGAGTACCGATACGCTTCAATCCCAGGTCGAGACACTCACTTCGGATTTGCGATGTTTTGGTCAACGAGCTGCAATCGGCAAAATCAAAGGTTGCTACATCCAAGGACGAAGTCGAAGAGTTGATAGCCCAATATAGGGCCGATGCCGAGGCTGCTCAGGAACAGTCGAATTCTGGTCGAATACACCAAATGCCAAACCCGCCTTTCTGTTCTCAAAGAGTTATAAGCTCGGTGCTTCGATCTGTCTACTGAGGTCGACGATGCAAAAAAGATCGAAGCCGAAGCCAGAAAGTGGGCCTTCCCAGAAGAAGAGGAAGAAGACTCCGAGGATTCTGAATAACGTCATCTGTTGTATAATATGCCCTTTTAGAATCTCCATTTCTGTAACTTACTTTTGCTCATATATATGAAAGATCTTCTTTTATTCTCTTTTCTCGTTTGCCTATTTTGATTCTTTGTTCTTAAAACCGATAATTCAACTTGTAAAATTTTCTTCCCTTCGGGCTTAGTTAAGACTTAGCCTATTTCTTGGCAGATTTTCCTTTCCAAGGCCGATTTGGTTAGGGCTAAGCATTGAAAGGGATCCGAGGTTTGCCTTAATAGGTCTTATTTCCCTTCGAGTTTCATTAGCTTGATGCGGCCTTGGCCTATTAAGAAATCGGGATTCTGCCTTAGCAGGTCTTGTTCCCTTTTGAGTTTTATTGACTAGATTCGCCCTTAGCCTTTTAAGGGATCGGGGTTCTGCCTTAGCAGGTTTTAGTCCCCCTTGAGTTTAACTTGATTCGGCCTTAGCCTTTTATAAATTGGGGTTTTCCTTAGTAGGTCTTAGTCCCTTCGAGTTTCATTAGCTCGATAAGGCCTTGGCCTATTAAGAAATCAGGATTCTGCCTTAGCAGGTCTTGTTCCCTTTTGAGTTTTATTGACTCGATTCGGCCTTAGCCTTTCAAGGGATCGGGGTTCTGGCTTAGCAGGTTTTGGTCCCCCTCGAGTTTAACTTGATTCGGCCTTAGCTTTTTATAAATTGGGGTTTGCCTTAGTAGGTCTTAGTCCCTTCAATTTTTGAGTCACATTTTGAGTAATGTTAGTTTTCGATCGTGCAACAAAAATCGAGATGGCCTTCGAGGTCGGAGACAAGATATCGGTGCCAAAGAACTTTTATTAGCATTCAAGTGCTCGTACAATTTTCTTATGGGGTAGATCAATCTACTTGGGCACGGTACTTTTGACCGTTTGACCCTTACATTAATTCCTAATGATCTATGAGAAGTTCCCTCGAATTGAAGTAGATAAGCAATGAATTGTAGATAAGCAATCTTCTGATATTCAAGGTCGATCGAAATTGTGCACCGAATATTCTTGCCTTCGATATGCGACTGATCTAAGTTAGCACGATTCCTGGTTGCCTCATTAAAAACCTTGCCGTAAAATCCAATTTCGGACAAAACCAGTCAAAGGGAAAAAGAGTGCAACGCGTGCTTTCAGTCCTAATGTCCTGTGCTTCCTGGCTCGAGGTTACTTCGTTCAATACCTGCAGACGTTAGTAACATAAAACAAACAAACGAAGAATGAAATTTCATACCTCAACAATAGTATCGCTTTAAATGGCTTATGTTCCAGTTGTTCGGCAGTTGTTTGCCATCCATGGTTCCAAGCTTGTAAGATCCCTTTCCGGTGACCTTTAAGATGGTGTAGGGCCATTCCCAGTTCGGTCCTAACTTTCCTTCGTTCGGGTCTCGAGTATTGGGCATGATCCTTCTGAGCACTAGGTCTCCGATGTTGAAATATCGAAGATGGGCTCTTCAGTTGTAGTATCTTTCAATTTTTTTGCTTTTGGGCGGCTATCCGAACAAGGGATGCTTCCCTTCTTTCATCCAATAACTCAAAATTGGTGTTCATAGCTTCGCGATTCGATTCTTCTGTTGCGTATCAGAATCTGATACTCGATTCACCTACTTCAACCGGTATCAACGCTTCAGCACCGTACACTAAAGAGAATGGAGTGGCCCCGGTGCTGGTTTTCTCGGTTGTGCGATATGCCCATAAAATTTCAGGCAATATTTCTTTCCATTTTCCCTTTGCGTCGGTTAACTTTTTCTTCAGGTTTCGAATTATGGTTTTGTTGGTCGATTCAGCTTGGCCGTTGCCGTTGGGATGATAGGGCGTCTATAGAATCCTCTTGATTTTGTTGTCTTCGAAGAACTTTGTCACTTTGCCGCCGATAAACTGCTTGCCATTATCGCACACAATCTCCGATGGCATCCCAAATCGACATACGATGTGATCCCAGATGAAGTCGATTACCTCATTTTCCCTAACTTTCTCGTATATCTGTGCTTCAACGCATTTGGAGAAATAGTCAGTCATAAAAAGATTGAACTGAGCTTTACTTGGTGTGTAGGGGAGAGGGCCGACGATGTCCATCCCCCATTTCATGAATGGCCATGGCGACAAGACCGAATGCAGCGTCTTCCCGGGCTGATGGATCATTGGTGCGAGTCTTTGGCACTCGTTACACTTGCAAACGAACTCCTTTGCATCTTTTTCCATATTGATCCGATAATAGCCAGGTCGAATTATTTTTCGGACCAAGGATTCGACGCCAGAATGATTCCCGCATGTGCCTTCGTGTATTTCCCTTAAGATATATTCGGTGTCTCCCGGTCCCAGACATATTGCGAGGAGGCCACCGAATGTCCTTCTGAATAGGGTTCCATCATTGGATAAACCGAACCGGACTGCCTTTGTGCGTAATGCTCTCGATTCTTTGGGGTCCGAAGGGAGTTTACCTGAACTGAGATAATCTATATACTTGTTCCTCAAATCCTAGGTCAAACTTGTTGAATTTATTTCGGCATGGCCTTCCTCCACCACCGACCTCAAAAGTTGTACGACCTTATTGGACTCGATCTCCTCATCTTCGACCGATGATCCCAGATTAGCGAGGGCATCGGCCTCACTGTTTTGTTCTCAAGGTATGTGCTGCAAGGTCCACTCTTTAAACCTGTGCAGTATGACTTGAAGCTTGTCCAAATACCTCTGCATTCGCCCTTCTCTAGCTTCGAAAGTCCTGTTTACTTGATTGACTGCGAGGAGGGAATCACATTTGGCTTCGATTATCTCCGCTCCCAGGCTTTTGGCCAGCTCTAAACCTGTAATCATAGCTTCATACTCCACTTCGTTGTTAGTTAATTTTACAGTCTTAATAGACTGTCGAATGGTATTCCCAGTTGGGGACTTTAGTATGATACCAAGCCCCGATCCTTTCGAATTCGGGGTGCCATCTGTGAACAGAGTCCACACTCCCGAAGGAGTACCCGATTCGGTCATTAATTCTTTCTCGACCTCGAGTATTAGTGACGGCGCCAAATCAGCGACGAAATCCGCTAATACTTGAGATTTGATCGAGGTTTGGGGCCGATATTCGAATATTGTACCTGCTTATTTTGATGGCCCACTTGGCCAATCGGTTGGATAGCTCGAGCTTGTGCATTATATTTCTCAGGGGATAAGTTGTTACTACACATATGGGATGGCATTGGAAGTAGGGTTTTAGTTTCCTGGAGGCGCTCAATAAAGCGAGTGCTAATTTTTCTAAATGCGGGTATCTAGTTTTGGCCTCACCTAAGGTTCTACTGACGTAATAAATAGGAAATTGCGTACCTTTTTCTTCTCGGACTAGGATCCCATTTACCGCTACTTCTGAGACGGCAAGGTAGAGGTATAGTCGCTCACCTATTTTTGGTGTATGCAGCAAAGGTGGGCTAGAGAGATACCTCTTAAGTTCTTCTAACGCGCGCTGACATTTCGGACTCCACGAGAAATCGTTCTTCTTTTTCAGCAAGTTGAAAAATCGGTGACTCCTGTCGGAAGATCTCGAAATGAATCGGCCTAGAGCGGCTATCCGACCTGTCAGCTTTTGTACGGCTTTTACACTATCTACAATTGTAATGTCTTCGATGGCTTTGGTCTTTTCGGGGTTAATTTCTATTCCTCGATTCGAGACCATGAAACCGAGGAATTTTCCCGAGCCCACTCCAAATGCGCACTTCTCCGGGTTCAACTTCATGTTGTACCGTTTCAGCACATCGAACGTCTCCTGCAAATCGCTCAAATGGTCCTCTACTTGCAGGGACTTAACTAACATATCATCAATGTAAACTTCCATTGTTTTTCCTAGTTGTTCTTTGAACATTTTGTTTACTAGGCGTTGATAAGTAGCCCCCGCATTCTTTAACCCAAATGGCATCACATTATAACTGTATGTACCATACTTAGTGATGAAGGATGTCTTTTCTTGATCATCCTAGTCCATTCGTATCTAGTTATAGCCAGAGTAGGCATCGAGAAAGCTAAGGGTCTCGTGGCCAGCGGTGGCATCGATCATGCGATCGATATTGGGTAAGGGAAAAGAATATTTAGGGCATGCCTTGTTTAAATCTTTATAATCTATGCACATTCTTAACTTATTTCCTTTTTTAGGAACTACAACTACATTTGCTAATCATTCTGGGTATTTAACTTCCCGAATGGACCCTATATTTAAAAGCTTAGTTACCTAATCCTTCATGAATGCTTGTTTGACTTCGGATTGAGGCCTCCTCTTTTGCTCGACTGGCCAGAATTTTGGATCGATGCTCAGTTTGTGAGTCGTGATCTCCTGTGGTATCCCTGTTATGTCAAGATGGGACCAAGCGAAAGAATCTTCGTTAGCTAAAAGAAACTGAATAAGTTTGGTCCTAAGCTCGGAGCTTAGGCCCGAGCCCAGGTATACCTTTCGATCCGGCAAATCTCCTCGGAGTGAAATTTGCTCGAGTTCCTCGACCGTTGATTTAGTTGCATCGGATTTGTCGGGACCGAGGAATGACCGGGGAACCTCGTAGTCGTCATCTTCGAGAAGCTCCTGCTCACCTTCGTTTGTTGAAGGCGATGCCTGTGACTGCTATTTTCTTTGGGAAGGAGCTATTGGTTTCGGTACTGCTTCTTCTACTGCGAACATCTCTTTCGCAGCATGCTGTTCTCCGTAAACAGTTACGATCCCATCAGTCGATGGGAATTTCAACATTTGGTGCAGTGTTGAGGGTACCGCTCTAATATCATGGATCCACGGTTTCCCGAGCAAGGCGTTGTACCTCATAACTCCTTCTATTATGCAGAATTTCGTTTCCCGAACGGTACCGGTAGTGTTCACTGGTAATGTTATTTCCCCTTTGGTTTTCTCTCAAGCCATGTTGAAACCATTGAGAATCCGAACTTCAGGGATAATTCGATCTGTCAACTTGAGCTGTTCGATAACCGATGACCGGATTATGTTGGCCAAACTACCAGGATCGACCAATACACGCTTCACCTTAATTTTGTGCACAAGCACCGATATTACTAAGGCGTCATTGTGGGGTTGCATGATTCCTTCTGCATCCTCTTTGCTGAAGTGCAAGATTCCCTCCATCGCATAATCCCGAGTGCGCTTTTCTCGGGTGATGGATATTTTAGTGCGTATTAATACCGGACCTTGGGGCATATCTACCCCACCAATGATCATATTGATTGCGTGCTAAGGCTCCTCCTGGTTTACTGGCATATTCCTGTTCCCATAATGGTTTTTGGCTCGGTCGCTCAAAAACTCTCGAAGGTGCCCATTTTCGAGCAACCGTGCCACCTCTTCCCTCAGCCATCGACAGTCCTCTGTCCTGTGCCCATGTGTACCATGATACTTACATATCAAACTGGCATCTCTCTTAGCTGGGTCTGATTCCAGCAGTTGAGGCCACTTAGTATCCTTAATACGACCGATGGCCGATACGAGAGTAGCTGAGTCAACGTTGAAGTTATACTCGGATAGTCGCGGTGCTTCTCGATGGCCAGTGGTTTTCTCGAAGTTGTTTCTCACCAATGGTCCTCGGTTATTCCGATTAAAATCGTTCCTCCTTTCTGGTCTCGGGGAAACTTGCCTTGCTGGAGTGGCCTTTCGGTCCCCAGGATATGGTCGATACCTGTCTCTGCTCGATCTTGGTTCTTGATAAATATCCCTTTGAACCCTATCATGAGTTCTGATGGGGTAAGTGGATCCGAGGGGGCTCCAAGTTGGTCATCCTCGACCCTAATCTTCGATTGATATCGGTTGTGTATATCCGCCCATGTGCCAGCTGGATATTCAATCAAGCTCTACTTAAGCCGTTGTGAAGCCGTTGAACTTTGAGCGTTGAGTCCTTGGGTGAAGGCCTGTACGGCCCAATCATCAGTGACCGGTGGTAGGTCCATCTGTTCCATCTGAAAACGAGATACAAATTCCCTGAGCATCTCGTTATCCTTTTGCCTAACTTTAAATAAGTCCGATTTCCGTGTCTCTACTTTGATGGCACCCGCATGAGCTTTCACAAAGGTATCCGCAAGCATGGCAAAAGAATCGATGGAATTCGGGGGCAAATTGTGATACCAAGTCATTGCCCCCTTTGACAAGGTCTCTTCGAATTTCTTCAAGAGAAACGGACTCAATTTCATCATCTTCGAGATCATTTCCCTTTATGGCGCATGTGTACGCTGTTACATGCTTATTTGGGTCAGATGTCCCATTGTATTTGGGAATTTCTGGCATGCGAAACTTCTTCGGTATGGGTTTTGGGGCGGCGCTTGATGGGAAAGGTTTCTGCACGAATTTCTTTGAATCTAAACCTTTCAATACCGGGGGTGCTCCTGAAATTTGATCCACGAATTATATGTTTCTACCTTTTTGTCATTGGCCTCGATCTTCTTCTCGCCAGACTCGACTCGTCTGGTTAGTTCCTCGAGCATCTTCATGATCCCGGAGTTTGCCCCCGATTCGCCTTCGCTTGGTTCCATTATGATTGGTTCATTTTCGAGGATAATTTCCCGAGAAGGGCCGGCCTCAACCCCATTCGACATTTGACTCCGATTTTGCAGCTGAGCAATGGCCGCTTGATGGGCTTGCAACATGTTCAATATTATCCTGAGGCTAATCTCATCCTCTTCGTCGTTTTGATTTGTCGAACGGTATTCTCTTCGAACACTGTTCGATGGGCCGAAAATCCGATCCACATCGACCGCCATTTGGGAATTAGTGTCGACTGGAACTTTATTACCGGGCGCCACGTTATTGTTTTCGCCCTGGTGGTGAAACTCGCCATCGACGTACTGAGGTATAGATTGAGAATGCGACATGATTGTATTATAACCTGAAATCAAAAATATATATATATTCTGCAAAGAACAAGCGTAAAATAGTTTGTGTTACAGAAAATTGTATCAAACTTTCACTATTATCCTTAGCCCCACGATGGGCGCCAAACTGTTTACCCTTAGCTACGGATAACAATTAAATTTGTACGTGGTTTTAAGGATATCTGACTTGGTTAGATACAACTAAAGAACGAACAAAAATAAAGATTAAATTCAACGACTAAAGGAGGAAGCAAACCACAAGTATTGAGTAGCTTTATTGTGATAGAATCTTCTAAAGCAAGATATGAAGCAGATAGATTGAAAAAGTAAATAGATTATAGCCTTGTGTATATTGATCGTAGATTGATGTGTCCCGTTTACAATAGTGCTGCCTATTTATATAGGGAGGAAAAAGAATCCTATACAAGGTAAAAAAACCTATCTACAAGGTAAGATATCCCTAGAATTAATGGCTTCAACGTCTTTACTAGTTTCAGCTGCGATTCCCGCCGAGATATTTATAAATTACGAGATTTTCGGTCCTTCAGCCACGCCAATCTGATAATTTTACCATAAGGTGTCTTACCCTGATCGGCCTCGACGATCTCGTCTCGAGCGCCTTGGCTTCGAGCTTCGTTCCAGTGGAATCCGGTCTTGGACTTCTCTTCTTCGATGTCCCGTTTTCGGCCTATCGAATAGCGACTTCAATCGACGCTGGTCGTGGAATCCCGAAACCGACATCCCTATGCAGGCGACCGAATTCGACCCTATACACGAGCCATGAATTTTGCTCCTATTTTCTTCTTTTGGAGAATACTGTATGTTCATTTTTATTTGCCAGAGGGGTATATTAAAGCTAATTCTACTCCAATTCACCAAAAAGGCAATCAAGTGCTAAAAAGAAAGTAGATCCACAAAATTATGTAATAAAGTACTACAGTACTACTAAATTTAAAGCGTAAGTTAAGAAACATTCGTTGAGCCATACCCTAAAAAGTAGAAGTAGTAGTACAAATTTTACTTTTTTAGTCTTCATGTCCCCTCTATTATTCACTGAAAAGCAGAGCTACACCTATCACTGGCCCCACGCCACCTCAACTGCAATGATGACAAGTAGGGTAATATAGGGAACATGAAGACTAAAAAACATTAAATTGATAATGCTACATTAAGATCTGATCTGCATATGAAATTTGTCAGATTTCCATGCAAACTAAAAAATATAATGCTTTTAAAACATTCCTTTTATTTTATACACTCTGAACCCTGCTCTTTTTTCTTTTCTTTTTTTGATTTTCTTGGCATACTTTGAAGATGGATGGAATATAATCAAGAAGAGCATGAAACTAGAATCTAGTACTATCTCTCGAGAAAAGTTAATGTTAAGAGAATCTACATAGTTTTGCAGCTTGAAAAGGGGAGCCAAGGAAGTCGAATGTGTGGGGGTTGATGGTGTCAGCTCGATAGGCATGCGTCCTTGAATCTTATGGATATAGTATTTTCCAGAACACACATATGAAGAGAATTTTATGAATTCGGGGTTCTTTCTTCTGTTTTTGCTTTTTTTCCTTTGGCATTTTCCCACATGCCTTTTTATTCTCGATGGCTTGATTTCTTTTTCCCATGATATCTTTTGGTATCACTGCTACTACTACTCATTCTTGAATTGTATGGGAATTAACACAAATCAATGAAGGATCCAACTGTAAAAGTTTATACAAGAGCCTACTCAACGGAATATTAATAGGAATGTACCTTCCGTTATTATTGTTCACGCATTGTAAAAAATTGCCTTTGAAACTTTTAGCAAAAAACCTAAGGAGCCTTCTAGCGTGCGCCTATCGTTGGTGCCAAACTGATAGAGTCACAGGCGTATTTATAGTAGGCTAGGAACTCCTAGGCAAATGTTTTAGACCTAGGTACTCCTAATAAAATTGTTTCTTTCCATCAAAGAAACTACCATATATGTTGTTTATTCTAAATTTCGGATAACAATTGAATTTATACGTGGTTTTAAGGGTATGTGACCTAATTTGATACAAATGATGAATAATATAGCGAAAATTGAAACTAAAGGATAAATAGAGAAGAAAAGCAAACCAACTAAGTTAGATAGTATTGACCGTTGAATAATCCTTCTTGAGCAGAAATGGACTATAACAAGAATTGGAACAACAAAGTGATTTAAGTCAATAATAAACTGTTTCTTTCTTTCTATTGATGATTCGTGTAAAATGTGATGCCTCTGTAAACGGTTCCATTCTCCCTTTATATAGTGGAGAGACCATACATTAGGTAAATCGTTATACACGGTAAGAATCTCTATATAAGGTAAAATATCTCCTGATTTGCTAATTAAACGATTCTATTGATCAGCGTCGAGATTCCCGCCGTGATGCTTATCCCATCATGGATTTTTCGGTCCTCTGTCATTTAAGTTTAACGATCTACCCTTGGATAGTTTCGGAGTCAAGCTCGATGGGCTCGGTATTTTCGAGGTTGGACATTCTGGCTTCGTATTCCGGTTCGATGTCATTCAGGCTCGAACTTCAATCCTACGCACTTCGAGCCCGATTTATCGAGCAATAGTTGAACTCGATGCTAACCGTATAAGATCTATCCCGATTTTGACTACATATAGGTGGATCCGACTTTGACCGCATACAAATAGTCCCCTCATTTTTTTTAGAGTAACGACGAGAAATGAGATGAGCCGCAAATTTTTATTCTGATAAGTGATGGTAAGCTTATGACGCATGTGACACGGAAGTCGAAAACGTCTCACCAGAGTGGCCAAATTCTTATTCTGATAAATGACGGTAAACTTATGACGTACGCGATACGGAAATCGAGAACCTCCCATCAGAGACAACCTTTCACGGCATCAGGTATATGTCAAGAGGTGTTCTACCGCTTTGGGATGCGAACCGCCATTTTTGAGAGGCTATAAATACCTTCTTTCACCTTTATATTCAGATGTTTGTGCTCTTTGTGAAATTACATCGCTCTTATCTTCAAGATTTCTAGTTCTCTGAAAGTTCTTCGCAAGTTATCTCCATACTATACTTCCCTTGCATCTGTACCTTTTGATTTCTTCACTTGCTCAAAACAATGGCGAAAACTTCTAAATCCGTTCCTCAGAGACAAACTCCATCCTCTTCTCAACCTGTTGATGACGTTCCACCTGTTGTTTCGACTGGGGCTGATTTCAAGGTCGATAAAACTTCCTCGATACCGAGTCGATGCGAGCCGGTCACGAGATATATCTGTTCAATCACTGACAAAGTTCTCAATAAAGTAAAGAAAGACTGCAACTGGGTTGGTAAGTGTGTGGTGATTCCTTCGCCTGAAGAGGCGATCACTACCCACGTGGAGGGTTTTTTGAGTGTTTACACTTTTCCCTTCATGTTGGGCCCTTTGGACCCGGTCATTACTGATTTTTGCCAAAGGTACGAAGTGAACTTAGGCGAAATTCATCCTTCTTTCTGGAGTATAGTCATTCTCCTCCGTGCAAGCAAGATCGAGGGGTATCCTTTTACCGTCAATCATCTTATGTGGCTGTACATTTCCCGACTCTATCGGGGAGGGTTGATAAAACTTGCTCGTTGGGCAAGAAAAGCCCCTTTCTCAAGCATTGATGAGGATAGGGATCGGGGCTGGTTGGGTCGGTTTGTTCGAGTAAAAATATCAGATATGATCCCGGCCGAGGATATGCCTTTTCCTGAGAAATGGAATATGAATCGTAAGTGCAGCCCTGGCTATCAATTTGTTTATTCTTCTTCTTTTCGACCTTTTTCTTATCAATTTCATATGACGCAGCTATATCCCGGATGCCGGCCGCGATTCCTCACCTTAAAGAATAGGTCGAAAGGAACGTGTCCCAGAAATCATATTCCGAGCGCGCGTGGCGTGAACATTCGAAGGGCCGATAGGAGGCCCGAGTTCATGGTAAGATAAATTGCACTTGAGCTTAGCTCCTTATGCTATCGATCTCTACCTCGTTTTACTTTTCTTCGCAGGTCTATCAAAGGATGTCGAGATGAGACCTGAGCCCACAGGCGATGAAGTTCCCAGCGAGCCCCCTGCTTCGAAGCAGAATAAAGAGAAGAAAAGAAAAGAAGCCCCCAGTTCTTCAGGCCTCGGAAAGAAGAGATCGAGAAAAAGATTGGCTCGCAAGCCCAAAGGCCATACTGGTGATCGTGTGTTGTCTTCGGACTCGTTTCGTCGGTTGAGGGATGAGTATGAGGAAGAAGAATAAGACTTCGTCCTTGTGGCTAGTGAGCCGCCACAACCTGAAGGGCGAGGGTCTCCGAACACGGAGCCGATGAAACGGACCTTCGTCAAGGCGGGGGATCCGAGGTAGGGGCAAGAACTAGGGCTTCCCCCGATGCAAGGAGGGCTCCACTAGGAGTCTTAGTACCAATTGAAATGGTCGATTCGCCCTCTTTCTCGGAATCAACGTTCAATGAGGCCCAAGCAGCAAAAGAGCGTTCTTCGGGCGGGGATCACAGGTCAAAAGACCCTTTCCGGTATTTTCGATTGTGTGGATTCGGCATCCACAGAAGACATTCTTTGGGCTCGGTAACTTAGAGGTACCGAGGAAAAGTTCATCCACCGATACAAGCGAGATTTCCTTCAGTCCGAAGTTGGTCGATCGATTTCCTGCGCCGAGTGCTTACCCTGATAAGAAACGGACCATATCTTTCACCATTCCCGAAGATGCTAGGGTTCTTTCTGCCCTTGTCGGGGTGGCCAATTATTTTTCAGTGGTTGGTGACCGAAGAAGATCAGGCCAAAATGAATGAAGTGGATGCATCCTGCCTATTCAATGAAGCTCAACAGGCGTTGAATCGGGTAATTTCTGATAAGCCCTATCTGATGTTCTTTGTCTTGTACTTTAAAGTTTTAATCAATTGTAACATCCTCCTTTATGCTTGCAGGCCTCGGTACTTCATCACAAAGCCTTCCTACGATTTCGGGAAGAGTCAGGTCGCTATGAACGGCTCGAAGGGGAGATAATGAATCTTCGTGCTGAACTGGATCTAGCCCGTAAGGATAATGCTGGCTTGATCGAGCAAATAGAGCAAAAAATCAATCAGATTAATCAGCTTCGATTTGATAAGCACGGGTAGAGCTGAGGTCGATGAGTGGAGGAGCAGGATGGATCGGCTGGCCTTGGAAAAAAAGACCTTTTAGGCACAGTTAGCTTCAGCAGAATCTCGGCTTGGAGAGGCAAAGGAGAAAATTGAGGTTCTAACTAGGAATACCGATGAACTCCAATATCGGGTCAGCATGGTTATCTCAGATCGAGATGTTATGGCTAAAGAGCTAAAAACGGCCAAGTCAGAAGTTGTCGTGGTCAAAGCCGAGGCCGATAAGCTGGTGGCCCAATATAAGGCTGATGCTGAAGCCGCTTAAGATCAATCAAGGAATATGGTTGATCATATGAAGTGGCAATCTCGCCGGCTTGTCCTCAAAGAGATTCACGCTCGAATCTTTGATTTATTGGCGGAGATCAAAGATGCCAAGATAGCCGAGATCGAAGCCAGAAAATTAGCCTTCCCGGAGGAGGATGATTCCGAGGATTCAGGCGGATCCGAAGAATGAGGCAACCATTTCCTTTCTTTTCCTATATTTGAATCTGTGTATCGAGGTTCTCGAATTTGTAGGAAAGATTTCCACTGTATATATATACATTTGCAACTTTTGAATTGTCTTAGCTTTCAAGCATAACTAACTTGGTATGACTTAAGCCTTTAGAGTCAGGGGTTCGCCTTAATATGTCTTACTCCCCCTCGAGTTCCGTTAACTCGAAACAGCTTTAGCCAGTTAAGATTCGAGGTTTTTCTTAGTAGGTCTTAATTCCCCTCGAGTTCTGCTAACTTAAAAATAGTCTTAGCCTTTTAAGGTTCGGGGTTTGCCTTAGTAGGTCTTATTTCCCCTCAAGTTCTGCTAACTCAAAACAGCCTTAGCCTTTTAAGGTTCGAGTTTTGCCTTAGTAGGTCTTACTTCCCCTCGAATTCTGTTAACTTGAAAAGGCCTTAACCTTTTAAGGTTCGGGGTTTGACTTAGTAGGTCTTATCCCCCCTCGAGTTTTGTTAACTTGAAATGGCCTTAGCCTTTAAGGTCCGGGGTGTGCCTTATTAGGTCTGATCCCTCCTCGAGTTTTGTTAACTTGAAACAGCCTTAGCCTTTAAAGTTTGGGGTTTTCCTTATTAGGTCTTATCCCCCCTCGAGTTTTGTTAACTCAAAACGGCCTATAGCCTTTAAGGTCCGGGGTATGCCTTATTAGATCTTATCCCCCCTCGAGTTTTGTTAACTCGAAACGGCATTAGCCTTTTAAGTTTGGGGTTTGCCTTATCAGGTCTTATCCCCCCTCAAGTTTTGTTAACTCGAAACGGCCTTAGCCATTAAAGTTTGGGGTTTGCCTTATTAGGTGTTATCACACCTTGAGTTTTGTTAACTCGAAACGGCCTTAGCCTTTAAAGTTTGGGGTTTTCCTTATTATGTCTTATCCCCTCTCGAATAAGTTCATTTTTCAGACAAGCCCCCAAGTGAGGGAACAGTTGTTTGAACAGAATTTAAAGTGGCCCTTGGGCTCGTTTGATTGGAGGCAGGATTTTTGTTCATAAGAGATTTTTCTTTATTCTCGCTCATGTGTGTATACAATTTGAGTTAGGGTTCGGTCAATCTATTTGGGCACGGTTTATTCGACCGTTTGACTCTTACATTGAATCCTAACGATCTTTGACCCTTCGGTCCTATTAATATCTTCCCAAGCTAAAGCGGCCCCCCAGTATTCGGGGTCGATTGATGATTGGCTTCGAATACTGTCGTCACCGATTTGTTATCGGCCTTCAAATCTAAGTTAGCACGATTTATTAGTTGCCTCATTAAAAATCTTACCGTAAAATCGATTTTGGAACAAAACCAGTTCAAGGGAAAAAGAGTGCAACGCGTGCTTTCAGACCTAATATCTCGTATTCCCCGATTTAGGTACCTCGTTTGATACCTGCAAATGTTAGTTCGATGATGCAAATAAAATAAAAAAATAGGATCGTACCTTAGTAGTAGTATCGTTTCAAGTGACTTATGTTCCAGTTATTTGGTGGTTGTTTACCATCCATGGTTCCGAGCTTGTAGGATCCTTTTCCGATGATTTTAATGATACAGTAAGGTCCTTCCCAGTTTGGTCCTAACTTCCCTTTTTTCGGGTTCTACGTGTTTGCTGTAATCTTCCTTAGTACTAAGTCCCCAACATTGAAATATCAAAGACTGGTCCTTCTGTTGTAATACTTTTCGATCCTTTGTTTTGAGCAGCCAATCGAACGAGGGCAGCTTCGCGTCTTTCGTCTAACAGTTTCAAGTTTGTATTCATAGCTTCGTAGTTCAATTCCTCTGTCGCATGCCGGAACCTAACACTTAGCTCCCCGACTTCGACCGGTATCAAAGCTTCGGCACCATAAACCAGGGAAAAAGGGGTGGCTCTGGTGTTGGATTTCTCGGTCGTACGATATGCCCATAGGACTTCGGGTAATATTTCCTTCCATCTCCCTTTTGCATCGGTTAATCTCTTTTTGAGATTTCGAAGTATTGTTTTGTTGGTAGATTCGGCTTGTCCGTTCCCACTGGGGTGGTAGGGCGTCGGTAGGATTCTTTTGATCTTTGTTATCTTCGAGGAATTTTGTCACTTTGCTACCGATGAATTGCTTCCCGATTGTCGCATACGATCTCGGATGGCATCCCAAATCGACATATGATGTGATCCCAAATGAATTCGATCACTTATTTTTCCCTAACCTTCTCATATGCCTGCGCTTCCACCTATTTAAAAATAATCAGTAATAAAGAGTATAAATTGAGCCTTACCTGGTGTGTAGGGAAGAGGGCCAACGATGTCCATTTCCCTTTTCATGTACAGCCACGGTGATAATACTAAATGGAGTGTCTCCCCGGGTTGATGGATCATCGGGGTGTGCCTTTGGCATTCGTTACATTTTTGAACGAACTCCTTTGTGTCCTTTTCCATATCGATCCAATAGTAACCGGCCCTGATTATTTTTCGAATTAGTGACTCGGCACCGGAGTGGTTCCTGCAAGTACCTTCGTGGACTTCCCTTAAAATGTATTCAGTGTCGCCTGGTCCCAGACATATCGCGAGTGGGACGTCAAATGTTCTTCTGAATAAGCATCCGTCATTGGACAAGCTGAACCAGGCCGCCTTTGTACGCAAGGCCCTCGACTCTTTTGGATCCGAGGGGAGTATTTCGGAACTAAGATATTCTATGTACTTGTTCCTCCAATCTCAAGTCAAACTTGTCGAATTGATTTCAGCATGGCTTTCTTCCACTATCAGCCTCATGAGCTGTACAACCTTTCCAAAATCGATCTCGTCATCTTCGATTGATGATCCCAAGCTGGCAAGGGCATCGGCCTCGCTGTTTTGATCTCGAGGTATATGTTGTGAGGTCCATTCCTTGAATCGATGTAAAAAAAAAACTACTTGAACTCTAACACACTATACCGAAATTTCAAATTTGAACATATGAACATCAACATACTATAAATAGAGTTATAAATTTACACAAAAATGAACTCCAATATACTGTGCTGGAGAGAAGTTTTAAATTTGAACAAATAAATATTAGCATACTATAAATAGAGTTACAAATTCACACAAAAATAAATTATGCTGGACTTGAAGAGGAGCCTTGGCGTAATTGATAAAGTTGTTGCCATATAACCGGGTCACTTGTAGTTTGTCTAAGTATCTTCGCATTCGTCCCTCTCTGACCTCGAACATTCTGTTGACTTGATTTATAGCAAGAAGTGAGTCGCACTTAGCTTCGATCACTTCCGCACCCAGGCTTTTGGCTAGTTCTAAGCCTGCAATCATGGCCTCATACTCTGCCTCATTGTTAGTTAGTTTCACAGTCTTAATAGATTGTCGAATTGTGTTACCAGTTGGTGGCCTGAATACGATACCAAGTCCGGATCCCTTCACGTTCGAAGCATCATCTGTAAAAAGGGTCCATACTCTTGAAGGAGTTCCTGACCCAGCTAACAACTCTCTTTCGACCTCGGGTATTAGGGACGGTGTAAAATCAGCCACAAAGTCCGCCAACACCTGAGATTTGATGGCGATTTGAGGTCGATATTCAATGTCGTACCCACTTATTTCTATGGCCCATTTGGCCAATCGACCAGAGAGCTCGGGCTTGTGCATCACGTTTCTTAATGGGTAAGTTGTTACGACGCATATGGGGTGACATTGGAAATACGGTTTTAGTTTCCTAGAAGCGCTTAGCAAAGCAAGCTCCAGTTTTTCCAAGTGAGAATACCTAGTTTTGGCTTCGCCTAGGGTTCTGTTGACATAATAAATCGGAAATTGTGTACCTTGTTCTTCTCGGACTAGGACTCCGCTTACCAATATCTCCGAGACTGCCAGGTAAAGGTACAGTTGTTCGTCCACCTTCGGTGTATGAAGCAGCGGTAGGCTCGATAAATATCTTTTGAGCTCTTTTTAAGCATGTTGGCATTCCGGAGTCCACGAAAAGTTGTTCTTCTTTTTCAATAGAGTGAAGAACCAGTAGCTTTTATCGGACGACCTCGAAATAAATTGCCCTAAAGCGGCTATCCGCCCGGTCAGCTTTTGTACGGCTTTCACGTTATCCACGACTGTGATGTCCTCGATAAACTTTATTCTTTTCGGGGTTGATCTCGATTCCACGACTGTGAATCCGAGGAATTTACCTGAACCCACACCAAACGCGCACTTTTCTGGGTTCAACTTCATATTGCACTGCTTCAACACACTGAATGTTTCCTGCAAATGGTTTAAATGGTTCTCTGCTCGCAGGGACTTAACCAACATGTCGTCAATATAAACCTCCATTGTCTTTCCTAGTTTTTTTCGAACATTCGATTTACCAAGCGTTGGTATGTGGCTCCCGTATTTTTTAACCCAATGGCATTACATTATAACAGTATGTGCCATATTTAGTGATGAAGGAAGTTTTTTCCTGATCACCTGGGTCCATCCGTATTTGGTTGTAGCCGGAGCATACATCGAGAAAACTAAGGGTCTTATGGTCAGCGGTAGCGTCGATCATGCGATCGATGTTGGGTAAAGGAAAAGAGTCTTTGGACATGCTTTATTCAGATCTTTATAATCTACACACATTCTTAATTTATTCCCTTTTTTAGGGATTACTACTATGTTTGCCAACTATTACAGGTATTTAACCTCCCGAATAGACCCTATCTTTAGAAGTTTGATTACCTCATCCTTGATGAATGCATGTTTGGTTTCGGACTGAGGCCTCCTTTTTTGTTTGACTGGATGGAACTTCGGATCCAGACTCAGTTTGTGAGTGGTTATCTCCGACGGTATACCTGTTATATCGAGGTGGGAACAAGCGAAACAGTCTTCGTTAGTTATAAGAAATCGGATAAGTTTTGTCCTGAGCTTGGAGCTTAACCCCGAGCCCAGGTATACCTTTCGTTCGGGCAGGTCTTCTCGCAGAGTGACTTGTTCTAGTTCCTCACAGTCGATTTGCTGGCATCGGAATCATCGGGGATGATGAAAGACCAAGGAACTCCGTAATCATCATCCTTGGCATCTACTTGTTTATCCACCTTTGCCGAAGATGATATATGTGGTGGCTATTTTGTCTTGTTCTTGATCCTTTGGTTAGGAACCGTTAGTGTTGGTTTCATTTCTTCCACTGCGAACGTCTCTTTCGCAGCTGGTTGCTCCCCGTAAATCGTTTTCACTTCATCGGGCATTGTAAACTTCAGCACCTGGTCTAATGTCGAAGGTACAACCCTCATATCATGAATCCATGGCCTTCCGAATAGAGCATTGTACCTCATGTCCCCTCCAATCACACAGAATTTTGTTTCTCAAACGGTTCCAGCAGTATTTATCGGCAATGTTATTTCGCCCTTGGTGGTTTCACATGCCATATTGAACCCTGTAAGTACTCGGATTGTAGGAACGATCCGGTCCGTCAGGCCGAGCTGCTCCACGACCCATGATCGGATTATATTGGCCGAGCTACCTGGATCAATTAATAGATGTTTTACTCTAACTTTGTGTATGAGTACAGATATTACCAGTGCGTCATTGTAGGTTTGTGCAATTCCTTCCGCATCCTCTTCACTAAAATATAAAGTCCCCTCCGTCGAGTAATTCCGAGTGCGCTTTTCCCTGGTGATGGATATTTTGGTGCGTTTCAGCATCGGACCTTAGGGGGTATTCACTCCATCGATAATCATGTTGATCGTATGTTGAGGTACTTCCTGGCTTGTCTGTTTATTCCTATTTCCGAAGTGATTTTTTGCTCGGTTGCTCAAGAATTCTCGAAGGTGTTCGTTGTCGAGTAACCGGGCTACTTCTTCTCTCAATTGTCGGCAGTCTTCTGTTTTATGACCGTGAGTGCCGTGATATTTGCATATCTAATTAGGATCCCTTTAGGTTGGATCATATTGCAATGGCCGAGGCCATTTAGTATATTTGATGCGACCGATGGCAAATATGATGGTGGCAGCATCAACATTAAAATTATACTCCGACAATCGAGGTGCTTCTTTATGCCCGATAGGCCTTTCAAAATTGCTTTTGGTCATGAGCCCCCGGTTGTTTTGACCTCGATCGTTTCTCCTTTCATGTCTTGGGGAGTGAAGTCCGGATACGCTGATTTTTCTGTCCCCGTGATACGGTCGATGTCGCTCTCTATTCGATCTTGGTTCGCGATATGTTTCCCTTCGGATTTTGTCGTAAGTTCAAACGGGGTAAATGGATCCCGAAGGGGATCCGAGTTGATCATCTTCGACTCTGATCTTTGACTGGTATCGGTTATGTACATTAGCCCATGTGACAGCAGGGTATTCTATTATGTTCTGTTTAAGTTGCTGCAAAGCAGCTGAGCTTCGAACATTGAGCCCTTAAGTGAAAGATTGAATAGCCCAATCGTCTGTGGCCAGTGGTAGATCCATCTGTTCCATTTGGAACCGAGACATGAACTCTCTGAGCATCTCGTTATCCTTCTGCCTGACTTTGAAAAGGTCCAATTTTCGCGTTTCGACCTTGATGGCGCCTGCGTGTGCTTTTACAAAAGAATCTGCAAGCATAGCAAACGAGTCAATAGAATTGGGGGTAAGTTGTGATACCATGTCATGGCTCCTTTCGACAAGGCTTCCCCAAATTTCTTTAATAGAACGGATTTGATCTCGTCGTCCTCCAGGTTGTTCCCTTTGATAGCGCATGTATATGCAGTTACATGCTCGTTTGGGTCGGTCGTTTAATTGTATTTGGGGATTTCTGGCATACTGAATTTCTTGGGTATCGATTTCAGAGCCGCGCTCGGTGAAAAAGGTTTTTGTACGAACTTTTTGGAATCTAGGCCTTTTAATATTGGGGGTTCTCCTGGGATTTGATCCACCCTGGAGTTGTACGTTTCCATCTTTTTTTTATTTGCCTCGATTTGTTTCTCTTCATATTCTATTCGTTTAGTCAGTTCTTTAAGCATCTTCATAATCATGGGGTTTGCCCCCGATTCACCCTTATTCACCTACAATCGGTCTATCTCTATGGGTAATTTCTCGGGAAGGGCCAGGCTCGATCCTGTTCGAGATTTGGCATCGGTTTTGTAACTGAGCTATGGCGGCCTGTTGGGCTTGCAACATTTCGAAGATCATCCGGAGACTGATCCCGTCCTTTATTGTTTTGGGGATGTTGCGTCATCAATCGAGTTCCCCAATGAATGCTATTTGTGGGGCTGGTGAGCTGATCTGCATCAACTGCCATTTATGAGTTAGCATCGATTGGGATTCCGTCACCGGGAGCTACGTTATTATTTTTGCCTTGGTAATCGAACCCCTTATCAACATGCAAAGGTCTCAATCGAGAGTTTGACATTTCTGGATTGTACCTAAAATCAAAGATACTTCAAAGAGCAAGTGTAAAACATTGTGTGTGACGAGAAATTGTACCAAATATCCACTATTATCCTCAGCCCCACGGTGCGCGCCAAACTGTTTATCCTAAATTTCGGATAACAATTGAATTTATACGTGATTTTAAGGGTATATGGCCTAATTTGATATAAATGATGAATAATATAGCGAAAATTGAAATTAAAGGATAAATAGAGAAGAAAAGAAAAACAACTAAGTTAGCTACTATTGACCGTTGAATAATCCTTCTTGAGCAGAAATGACTATAATAAGAATTGGAATAACAAAGTGATTTAAGTGAGTAATAAACTGTTTCTTTCTTTCTATTGATGATTCATGTAAAATGTGATGCCTCTGTAAACGGTTCCATTCTCCCTTTATATAGTGGGGAGACCATACATTTGGTAAATCGTTATACAAGGTAAGAATCTCTATATAAGGTAAAATATCTCCTGATTTGCTAATTAAACGATTCTATTGATCAGTGCCGAGATTTCTGCCGTGATGCTTATCCCATCACGGATTTTTCGGTCCTCCGTCATTTAAGTTTAGCGATCTACCCTTGGACATTTTTTGAGTCAATCTCGATGGGCTCGGTATTTTCGAGGTTGGACATTCTGGCTTCGTATTCCAGTTCGACACCGTTCAGGCTCGAACTTCGATCCTACGCACTTCGAGCCCGATTTATCGAGCAATAGTTGAACTCGATGCTAACCATATAGGGTTGATCCCGATTTTGACTACATATAGGTGGATCCGACTTTGACCGCATACATATGCATAACTACAGAATATTATCTGATATATTATTTCCGTGGGAGATGAGGTAAATAATTTATTACCATATATGTGGGCCATACTAGAAGTCTCTAGAAGAGACAGTAAATTTCTAACATTCTCCCACTTGGTCCACATATTAAAATCAGATAATCCTTTATGAGAGATAAACATATGACATGGCTATAGACTTTATCACCCAACTAAAAGTTATGCAACAATCACTTTAACTAGAAGATATCATCACATGAATAAAACAAACAATTCCTTTCATATATTACAATGTACAATATGTTCTAACAAGTGTAAAAAAACTTTATGAACGAACTTAATATAAGTCATTCAGAGTCCAACTTTATTGACCCAATGATCACAAAATAATACATGAAAAACCAAAGTGTGAATTGTCATGTATATCAAAATAAATATAATGTCTAGACAAACTGTTAGAGAATAAAACAAGGCTAAATTGAGCTACTAAGACCCATATGGGTTACATGATCCTTGAAAATATTAGTCGGCAAACCTTTAGTCATAGGATCAGCAATCATCAAAATAGTACTAACATGCTCAAAACTCACATCTTGCTTCTTCACATAGTCTCTAACCATCAAGTACTTTATGTCGATGTGCTTGCTTCGGCTGCCACTTTTATTATTCATAGAAAAGAACACTGCAGCTAAGATTCTCAATAGCCTTGAAATAGAATCGACAATCCTAAGGCCGGAAATAAAGTTTTTCAACCATAACGTCTGCGATGTAGCTTAATAGCATGCTATAAATTTAGCTTTCATTATGGATGTTGCAACAATGATGTTCTTGACACTTTTCCAAGACACATCACCTCCAGCAAAAAGGAAAATGTATCCTGAAGTGGATTTTCCAGTGTCTTTCCATCCACCTAAATCAGAGTCTGAATATCCAATCACCTCCAACAAGTCAGAGTATTTGTATGTGAGCTTAAAATTCTTAGTTCCTTGCTAATATTTCAAAACCCTTTTACCAGCTTTCTAATTGTCAAGACCAGGATTACTTTATTATCTGGCAACATTTCTACCGCAAAAGTAATATCAGGTCTAGTACAAACATGTGCATACATAATGCTCCCAAGAAGCGAAGCATAGGGAATGTCTTTCATTTGCCCCTTTTCCAATGCATTTTGTGGATATTGATTCAATGAGAATTTGTCACCTTAATTATGGGTGGTGCTATAGATAAACAGTTCTTCACCCCGAATCTTTCCAGAATTCTTTCAATGTAGGCCCTTTGAGACAGTTCAAGTAATCTTTGGGATCTATCTTTGTGAATCTCTATGCCAATGACATAAAAGGCTTCATCCATATCTTTCATCTTAAAATTCTGGATAAGGAAGTCTCGCAACAACTCCAAATCACTACTTGCAAGTAAAATGTCATCCACATATAGGACTAGAAAAATGTATTAGCTCCCACATATTTTAAGGTATGTTCACTAATCAACGATGTTCTCCATAAATCCAAATGAAGAAACAACATTGTGCAATTTAATATACCGTTGGCAGGAAGCCTGCTTTAGCCCATAAATGGACTTATTCAACTTGCAAACAAGGTGATTTTGTCCTTATCACCAAATCCTTCAGGCTGACGCATGTATACCTCCTCTTCAAGATCTCTATTCAGAAAAGCTATTTTAACATCCATCTGATGTAACTCCAAATCAAAATGAGCTATTAATACCATGATTATTCTCAATGAATCCTTCTTTGATACTGAAGAGAAGGTTTTATGGTAATTAATGCCTTCCCTTTGGGTTAAACACTTGGCTACAAGCCTGGCTTTATATAGTTCGATATTACCAGATGAGTCTCTTTTAGTTTTAAAAACCCAATTGGAACCTCTAGTAGAGGCTCGCTTTGGTAATTCGACGAGATCCCAGACTTTATATTTAGCCATAGATTCTTACTCTTCTATCATGGCATCATACCAAAGTGTGGAATTTTCTCCACTCGTGGCTTGTAAAAATGAGCTTGGATCATCTTTTAGTCCAATATCATAATCAGACGCTTGGAGATATACAACATAGTCACTAGAAATTGCTGGTGTATGAACTCTTGAGGATTTTCTTACGCTCACTATTTCAGACACTTCTTCAGTGGGTTCAGGTAGAGCGGGTTGATCTTCATGTGGCTCCTCAAGTGGTGGTGGATCTTGAACTTATTCTTTGTTCAGATAATTCATGAGAATTTTTTTAAGCAACATTCAAGTTTCCAATATATAAAGGTACCACAAGTGGTTCCCTATTTCTTCCAATTCCATTCTTTGAGTCAAACCACTCCCACTTTCTTCATGTTTCTTAAGAAAATCTAGTATTTCTAGCCTCAATAATTTTAGGAGAATGAGAAGGACAATCGAACCTAAATCCCTTAGAGTTAACTGCATAGCCTATAAAATAACCGCTTATTATTCTTTCATCCAACTTCTTTAGTTGTGGGTTATAAACCCTCACTTCAGCTGGTCATCCCCAAATGTATAAATGATTTAAACTAGATTTTCATCCTTTCCATAACTCGAAAGGTGTCTTGGAGACAATCTTGGATGGAACCCTCTTTAAAATATACACATGGTTTTTAAGGCTTCACTCCATAAGGATAAAGGAAAACTTGATATACTAATCATGCTTCTCATCATATTCATTAATGTCCGGTTCCTTCTTTATACCACATCATTTTGTTGTGGTGTTCCTGGCATGGTATATTGAGCAATTATACCTTCACTTTCAAGGAACTAAGCAAATGGACCCTTAACTTGTCCCTTATCTTTGTACCTACCATAATATTCTTTACCCCTATCAGATCTTACAATTTTGATCTGAGCACCAGTTTGTTTCTCTACTTCTGTTTTGTAAACTTTAAACGCATCAAATGCTTCTGATTTGTTAAATAGAAAATAGAGATACATATATCTTGAAAGACATCAATAAATGAGATAAAATATCTCTCACCATTCAAGCAAAGGGTAGAAAAATGTCCACATATGTTTGTATGTATGATCTCAAGCAATTAAGAACTCCTTTTGACACTTTTAGTTGATTTGTTGGTCTGCTTACCCTTTATGTACTCCAAACAAGTCACAAAGTCAGATAAATCAAGAGCTTTTAGAAGTCCATCATTAACCAATCTTTTGACTCTTTCAATAGAGATATGTCCCAATCTCTTGTGCCAAAGACTTCATGAGTTCTTATTAATAATACATAGCTTAGTGTCAATTTCTTTGTCAAGCAAGGTTAAAACATTGCATTCAAATGTGGGGTCCAGCTCAATTTTATATAAATTTCCATTTAAATTTTCAAAACCAATAACTTTATTATCTTTCAAAAGTTTCAAACAAGGATAATGAATATTCAAATAATATCCACTAATAGATAGTCTTGAAAGAGAAATTAAATTTCTAGAATATTCTGGAACACAAAATGCATTTTCTAAATCTAAGTGAAAATCATCCTTCAAAATGAGCTCATAAGTCCCCACGCCTTCTACACGTGAACGCGTCCTATTGCCAGAATAGATGTATTCTTCACTTCCTATCGGCTTCCTCTGAGTTAGAAAGCCTTCATGTTTTTGGCAATGTGAATTGTAGCACCAAAACCAATCCACCATGTATTATCAGAAACTTCAGTAAAATTAGATTCATGACATACAAAGGTAAAATTACCTTTCTTCTCAAGCCATTTCTTGTATTTCAAGCAATCTTTCTTCCGGTGGCCCTTCTTATTATAGAAACGGCAAGCATCTTAGTCAAAAGTGCCTTTCTTCTTCATGCGAACACTTTTGCCCCAAATTAACACTTTTAGGTGTCTCATGCTTCAACCTCTCTTCTTCTTGAACATACATGGTCCAGAGTTCATTGATTGATCATTTATCTTTATGTGTGTTGTAAGAAATCTTAAACGGACCATATGCCACAGGAAGCGAGTTTAAAATGAAATGCACAAGAAATGGTTCAAGCATATCAACCTCAAGGGGCTTGAGTTTAGTAGCAATGTCTCTCATCTCCATAATGTACTCACGCACTGTATGACTTCTGTCGAAAGTCATACTTAAGAGCCTCTTCAAAAGGGTGCTGGCTAATGCTTTGTCAGAGCTTCCAAATTGTTCATCAATTGCCTTCATGTAAGCTTTGACCTTATCGCTATTACGATATAACCGCTAATGCTTTGGCTTATGTGGGTTTTAATGAGCATCATACTTAAGCGATTAGATCGCTCCCACCGCTCATAATCAGCCTTAGCTGTTGGCGTACTTAATTCCGTGGGAATAGGTGGTTCATCCACATGGAGTACCAGGTCCAGATCCCAACACCCTAAAGTGAGAAGGACTTTCTCCTTCCATTCAGTATAACTGGCACCAGAAAGCATTGGAATTCGAGCATTCTCATTAAAAATAATGGTAGGAAAAGCTGTAAAGACTGCAAAATAAGGAGAAACATACATAAGCTATGAAATACAATCCATCAAAGGTGAATCGCGTTAAATACCGATTCTAAGTAAATTCTAGACCCTCCTGTGGGCAGAGGTTGCAACCAATGCATAGAACCAGTAAACCAAAATACATAGAAATTAATCTATACATGTGGGCATAAGATAGTTTTTAACTTAAAGGTTTACTATCTCATTCCAATTAATCTTACCAAAATGATTACCTCCCTATAGGACCGGATTACCATTTTAATAAGATAACTGGACTAAATAGATGTCATTATAACCTCTAACCACTAAACTTTATGTGATTAAATAACTCAATTTCTTTTATATTAAGTATCCAAGATGCTGTGGCTACTCCTAAATACATCACATGAAAGAAAACTCAAAACTAACATCTTACAATAATTAACTTAAACAAAATATTGATTAGATTGTTAACAATGGGCAAACGAAGTATAAGCAGATACCTATATAGACCCATTAGGAAAACAATTCTAATAATTAAACTAATTACTTTAAATTAGTAGCAACGTTATATGTAAGTTCTAGACTCCTCTTTCAGTTTCAGAGGATAAAACAATATAACAAACAGATTTGAAACAAGAAGACAAGTTATGGATAGTTCATGTCACATTAAATATCAAACCGAATAACATATTCAATGTCAACAAATTTTGTTGCACAACGATCAAATAAGCGTAATGCTTACAAACTCCAAAACTGATTGTTATAATCATAAGAATAATTTTAAACAGTAGTAAAGCAATAGTTTTTAAACAAGATAATTACAAAGATAGTTTCAATTTATAGGCATATGTCCTATGATCTTTATCTTATAATCCTGAAACAATTAAAATCCATCAAATTAAGTGTCCAATACACCTGTATGGGGCCGGATACGATCGAGTGCATGGGGAGCATCGGTCTTAGATTTCGAAGATTGGCGTCGATTGAGGTCGCCCTGCAGTAAGCTAAGACCGGGACATCGAGAAGGGAAGTCTGGGGTCGGACGTCATCAGAACGAAGTTCGAAACCGAAGCGTTCGAGATGAGATTATCGAAACCGGTCCGGGTAAAATATCCTATGGTAAAAATATCAGATTTGCGTAACGGAAGGACCGGGAATCTCGTGACATGTAAACATCTCGGCGAAAATTACGGCCCAAATCATCAAAGACGTTGAACCCAGTAATTTTAGGGATTTTTTACCTTGTAAATAAGTCTTTTACCTTGTATGGAATTCTTTTCTCCTCCTATATAAAGAGTTCAGTCGTGTTGTAAAAGACACACAAGATACGATCAATATACAAAGTTTAGCATATTTTAACTATTTTCTCTAATTTCATTCTTGTTCATTCCATCACAGCTGAATTTTTCAACTTCGGTTGTTTGCTTACTCTCTTACTTATTGAATTTAGCCTTTATTTATCGTTCATTCTTTAATTGTATCAGGCCAAGTCACGTATCCTTAAAACCACATATAAATTTAATTGTTACCCGTGATTAAGGATAAACAGTTTGGCGCCCACCGTGGGGCTAAGGATAATAATGAACGTTTGACACAATTTTCTATCACACACTATTTTACGCTTGTTCTTTGTAGAATTTTTTGGTTTCAGGTTATAACGCAGTCATGTCGCACTCACAATCCGTGCCTCAGTTCGTCAATGGCAAGTTCGACCACCAGGGCGAAAACAACAATGTGATGCCCGGTATGAAATTCCAGTCGACGTCAATTCTCAAATGGCGATCGATGTGGATCAGACTTCTGGATCGTCGAACAGTGTTCAAAGAGAACACCACTCAAGAACTCAAAACGACGAAGGAGACGGGATTAGTCTCAAAATGATATTTGACATGTTACAAACCCAGCAAGCGGCCATCGCTCAGTTGCAAAGTCGCAGTCAGGTTTCGAATAGGGTTGAAACCGGTTCTTCTCGAGGAGTCGTCCCCGAAAACGAACCGGCCACGGCGCGACCGGACAAAAGCGGATCAAGGACAAATCCCGGGATCATGAAGATGCTTGAAGAGCTGACCAAGCGAGTCGAGTCGGGCGAGAAGAAGATTGAAGCCAATGACAAAAAAGTAGAAATATATAATTCGAGGGTGGATCAGATTCCAGGAGTACCCCCGGTGTTGAAGGGCTTAGATTCGAAGAAATTCGTGCAAAAGCATTTCCCATCAAGCGCTGCCCCAAAACCTATACCAAAAGAGTTCCGCATGCCAGAAATCCCCAAGTACAACGGGACATCTGACCCAAATGAGCACGTAACGGCATACACATGCGCCATAAAGGGAAATGATCTCGAAGATGACGAGATTGAGTCCGTTCTCTTAAAGAAATTCGGGGAGACCTTGTCAAAGGGAGTGATGACTTGGTATCACAACTTGCCCCTGAATTCCATCAATTCTTTTGCCATGCTTGCAGACAACTTCGTGAAAGCCCATGCAGGTGCCATCAAAGTCGAGACACGGAAATCAGACTTATTCAAAGTTAGGCAAAGAGACAACGAGATGCTGAGGGAATTTGTATCTCACTTTCAGATGGAACGGATGGACCTACCACTGGTCACTGATGATTGGGCCATACAAGCCTTCACTCAAGGGCTCAACGCCCGAAGTTCAACAGCTTCACAATAGCTTAAGCAAAGCTTGATTGAATATCCGGCTGCCACTTGGGCTGATATACACAATCGATATCAATCGAAGATTAGGGTCGAAGACGATCAGCTTGGGGCCCCCTCAGGATCCACTTACCCCATCAGAACTCACGATAGGACTCAAAGAGATAATTACCGAGAGCCAAGATCGAACAGAGATAGGCATCGACCGTATCCTGGCGACTGAAGGGCCATTCCAGGAAGGCAGGGTTCTCCGAGACAGGAAAGGAGGAATGATCCTAATCGAAGGAACCGAGGACCATTGGCAAGAAATAACTTCGAGAAAGCTGTTGTTCACCGAGAAACACCCCGACTGTCCGAATATAACTTCAACGTTGATTCAGCGACTCTCGTATCAGCCATCGGTCGCATTAAAGATACCATGTGGCCTCGACTGCTGCAATCGGATCCAGCTAAGAGAGACCCCAGCTTGATATGTAAGTACCATGGCACACATGGACATAAGACAGAAGACTGTCAACAATTGAGGGAAGAGGTGGCACGGTTGCTCGAAAAAGGGCACCTTCGAGAGTTTTTGAGCGATCGAGCCAAAAACCATTACGGGAACAGGAATAGGCCAGCAAACCAGGAGGAGCCTCAGCACACGATCAACATGATAATCGGTGGGGCAGATACGCCCTAAGGCCCGGTATGAAAACGCACCAAAATATCTATCACCCGAGAAAAATGCACTCGGGATTATGCGATGGAAGGAGCTTTTTGCTTTGGCGAAAAGGATGCAGAAGGAGTCATACAACCCCATAACGACGCCTTAGTAATATCGATACTTGTACACAAAATTAGGGTGAAGCGTGTACTTGTCGATCCTGGTAGTTCAGCCAATATAATTCGATCGTGGGTTATCGAGCAGCTCGGATTGACAGACCGGATTATTCCTGAAGTTCGAATTCTCAATGGTTTCAACATGGCTTCCGAGAACACCAAAGGAGAAATAACGTTGCCGGTGAACACCACCGGTACTGTTCGGGAAACAAAGTTATGCGTGATCGAAGGACACATGAGGTACAATGCCTTGCTCGGGAGGCCATGGATTTATGATATCGGAGCAGTACCCTCAACACTGCACCAAATATTAAAATTCCCATCGGCTGATGGGATCGTAACTATTTACGGAGAACAGCTTGCTGCGAGGGAGATGTTCGCAGTAGAAGAAGCAGTGCCAAAGCCGACCGCTCCTTCCGAAAGGACCCAATAGCAATCACAGACACCACCTTCAACAAACGAGGGTGAGCAGGATCATCTCGAAGATGATGATTATGGGGTTCCCCGGTCATTCATCGGTCCCGACGAGTCCGATACAACCAAATCAACGGTTCAAGGAACTCGAGCAGATTTCACTCCGAGGCAACTCACCGGATCGAAAGGTATTCCTGGGTTCGGGCCTAAGCTCCGAGCTCAGGGCCAAACTTATTTAATTTCTTTTGGCTAACGAAGATTCTTTCGCTTGGTCCCATCTTGACATACAGGGATACCGCCGGAAATTACAACTCACAAATTAAGCATTGATCCGAAATTCCAGCCGGTCAAGCAAAATAGGAGGCCTCAGTCCAAAGTCAAACAAGCATTCATCAAGGATGAGGTAACTAAGCTTTTAAATATAGGGTCCATACGAGAAGTTAAATACCCGGAGTGGCTAGCAAATGTAGTTGTAGTTCCTAAAAAGGGAAATAAGCTAAGATTGTGTATAGATTATAAAGATCTAAACAAGGCGTCCCCTAAAGATTCTTTTCCCTTGCCCAACATCGATCGCATGATCGATGCTACCGCTGGCCACGAGACCCTTAGCTTTCTCGATGCCTACTCTTGTTATAACCAGATACGAATGGATAAGGATGATCAAGAAAAGACATCCTTCATCACAAGTATGGTACTTATTGTTACAACGTGATGCCATTCGGGCTAAAAAATGTGGGGGCTACTTATCAACGCCTAGTAAATAAGATGTTCGAGAAACAACTAGGAAAAATAATGGAAGTTTACATTGATGACATGTTAGTTAAGTCCCTGCGAGCAGAGGACCATTTGAGCCATTTCCAAGAAACGTTCGATGTATTGAAATGGTACAACATGAAGTTGAACCCAGAGAAGTGTGCATTCGGGGTGGGCTCGGGAAAATTCCTTGATTTCATGGTCTCGAACTGAGGAATAGAAATTAACCCCGAAAAAATCAAAGCCATCGAAGATATAACAATTGTAGACAGTGTGAAAGCTGTGCAAAAGCTGAAAGGTCGGATAGCAGCCCTGGGCCGATTCATCTCGAGATCATCCGACAGGAGCCACCAATTCTTCAACTTGCTGAAAAAGAAGAACGAATTCTCGTGGGGTCCGGAATGTCAGCGTGCATTAGAAGATCTTAAGAGGTATCTTTCTAGTCCACCTTTGTTGCATACGCCAAAAACAGGTGAGCAATTATACCTTTACCTGGCCGTTTCGGAAGTAGCGGTAAGCGGGGTCCTGGTCCGAGAAGAACAAGGTACGCAATTCCCCATTTATAAGTCAGTAAAACCCTAGGTGAGGCCGAAACTAGATACCCACATTTGGAAAAGTTAGCACTCGCTTTATTGTGTGCCTCTAGGAAGCTAAAACCCTACTTCTAATGTCATCCCATATGTGTAGTAACAACTTATCCCCTGAGGAATATTATGCACAAACCTGAGCTATCAGGCCGACTGGCCAAGTGGGCCATCGAAATAAGCGGATACGATATCGAATATCGGCTACGAACCTCGATCAAATCTCAAGTGCTGGGAGATTTTGTTGCCGACTTTATGCCATCGCTTATACCCAAGGTCGAGAGAGAACTGATGACCGAATCGGGGACTCCTTCGGGAGTGTGGACTTTGTTCACAGACGACGCCTCCAATTCGAAAGGATCGGGGCTTGGTATCGTACTAAGGCCCCCAACTGGGAATACAATTCGACAGTCTATTAAGACTGTAAAATTAACTAACAACGAAGCAGAGTATGAAGCTATGATTGCAGGTTTAGAGCTGGCCAAAAGCCTGGGGGCAAAGATAATCGAGGCCAAATGTGATTCCCTCCTCGTAGTCAATCAAGTAAATAGGACTTTCAAAGTCAGAGAAGGGCGAATGCAGAGGTATATGGACAAGCTTCAGGTCACACTACATAGGTTTAAAGAATGGACCCTACAGCATATACCGCGAGAACTAAATAATGAGGCCGATGCCCTCGCCAACTTGGGATCATCGGTCGAAGATGAGGAGATCGAGTCTGAAAAAGTCGTGCAACTATTGAGGTTGGTGGTGGAAGAAGGCCATGCCAAAATTAACTCAACAAGCTTGACCTGGGATTGGAGGAACAAGTAGATAGAATATCTCAGTTCAGGTAAGCTCCCATCGGATCCCAAAGAATCGAGAGCGTTACGCACAAAGGCAGCCCGATTCTATTTGTCCGGCGACGGAACCCTATTCAGAAGAACATTCGGAGGTCCCCTCGCAATATGTCTTGGGCCCGGCGACACCGAGTATATCTTAAGGGAGATACATGAAGGCACATGCGGGAATCATTCCGGCTCCGAATCCTTAGTTCGAAAAATACTTCGGGCCGGTTACTATTGGATCGATATGGAGAAAGATACGAAGGAGTTCGTACGCAAGTGCAACAAGTGCCAAAGGCACACACCAATGATTCACTAGCCCGGAGAGACATTGCATTCGGTCCTATCGCCATGGCCATTCATGAAGTGGGGGATGGACATCGTCGGCCTCTCCCTTGTGCACCAGGTAAAGCTCAATTTATTCCTTTTATGACTGACTACTTTTCCAAGTGGGTTGAAGCACAGGCATACGAAAAGGTCAGGAAAAGGAAGTGATCGACTTCATCTGGGACCATGTCATCTGCCGATTTCGGATGCCATCGGAAGTCGTATGCGATAATGGCAAGCAATTCGTTGGAAGCAAAGTAACAAAGTTCTTCGAAGACAACAAGATCAAGAGAATATTATCAACACTATATCACCCCAGTGGAAATGGACAGGCTGAGTCGACCGACAAAACCATAATCAAAACTTGAAGAAAAGGTTAGCCGACGCAAAGGGAAAATAGAGGGAAATACTGCCCGAAGTTCTATGGGTATATCGCACAACTGAGAAAACCAGCACCGGGGCCACTCCATTCTCCCTAGTTTACGGTGCTGAAGCATTAATACCAGTCGAAGTAGGCGAACCGAGCATCAATTTTCAATACACAACCAAAGAATCGAACCGGGAAGCTATGAACATCAGCCTAGAATTATTGCATGAAAGAAGGGAAGCGACCCTTGTTCGAATGGCGGCACAAAAACTAAAGATTGAAAGGTATTATAACCGGAGAGCCCATCTTCGATATTTCAACGTTAGGGACTTGGTACTCAGAAGAATCACACCCAACACTCGAGATTCGAATGAAGGAAAGCTAGGACCAAACTGGGAAGGGCCCTACGCTATCTTGAAGGTTACCGGAAAGGGATCTTACAAGCTTGGAACCATGGATGGCAAACAGCTGCCAAACAATTGGAACGTGAGCCACCTGAAACAATACTATTGTTAAGGTAATAAATTTCTTTTTTCATTTGTTTGTTTTATGATACTGACATCTGCAGGTAGTGAATAAAGTAACCTTGAGCCAGGAAGCACGGAACACTAGGACTGAAAGCACGCGTTGCACTCTTTTTTCCTTCGACCGGTTTTGTCCCAAATTGGATTTTACGGCAAGGTTTTTAATGAGTCACCCAGGAATCGTGCTAACTTAGATCGGTCGCTCATCGAAGATACTAATATTTGGTGCACGGCTTCGATCGACCTTGAATATCTGGAGATTGCTTGTCTACTTCGAATCTTTGCTTAGCTACTTCAATTCGGGGGGATTTCTTATAGATCATTAAGAATCGATGTAAGGGTCAAACGGTCGAAGGTACCATGCCCAAGTAGACTGATCTGCCCCTTAAGCAAAATTGTACAAGCACATGAATGCTAATAAAAGTTCTTTGGCACCGATATTTTGTTTCTAAGCCCAAGGGCCTCTTCGATTTTCATTACATTATCGAAAACTAACATTGTTCAAATATCTGCGCGGAAGTCAGAATGGAGTAAGACCTGTTAAGGCAAACCCCAATTTCTTGAAAGGCCAAGGCCGTATCGGGTTAACAAAACTTGAAGGGAAATAAGACCTACTTAGGCAAATCCCAATTTATAAAGGGCTAAGGCCGAACCGAGTTAAATTCGAGGGTGACTGAAACCTGTCAAACAAGGCCTCGATTCTTTAAAAGGGCTAAGGCCGAATCAAATCAGTAAAATTCGAAAGGGAACAAAATATGGTAAGGCATAGTCCCGATATCCTAATAGGCCAAGGCCGCATCGAGCTAACGAAATTCGAAAAGAAATAAGACCTGTTAAGGCAAATCCGAATTCATTAAAAACTAAGGCCGAATTGAGTTGAGATCTGTTAAGACAGGTCCAGTTTCTTAACGGACCAAGGTCATGTCAAATTAACAAAATTCGAAAAGGAATAAGACCTATCAAGGCAAATCTCGACCCCCTTTCGAGGTGTGGGCCTTATTCAATCGGCCGTGCAAGAAGAAAACCCATTGTGAAATAAATCTTAACTAAGACCGGGAGGCAGGAAAGTTTGCAAGATTGAAAGTTTCAAAACGAAGTCAAAACAAAAAAGGGGAATTCTTTTATATATATAAAATAAAGTTTGTTACAAAAAGGCCATATTATATGTCAGGCAGCATTAATCAGAATCTTCTTCTTCTTCTTCTTCTTCTTCTTCTTCTTCTTCTTCTTCTTCTTCTTCTTCTTCTTTTTCTTCTTCTTCTTCTTCTTCTTCTTCTTCTTCTTCTTCTTCTTCTTCTTCTTCAGGGAAGGCCCGCTTTCTAACATCGGCTTCAATCTTTGCTGCTTCATCGACCTCGGTGGATAGATCGAAGCCTCGAGCTTATAGCTCCTCGAGAACGGAAAGACGGGTTTGGCACTTGGCGTACTTGACCAGAATCTTTGATTGCTCTTGGGCGGCCTCAGCATCAGCTCTGTATTGAGCTATCAGATCATCGGCATCGGCTTTGGACGTGGCAATCTCGGATTTTGCTAATTGCAGCTCGTTAACCAGAACATCTCGATCCAGAGTGAGCGTCTCTACTTGGGACTGAAGTGTATCGGTGCTCTTAGTCAGAGTCCCGATTTTCTCTTGTGCCTCCGAAACTTGGTCTTCCAAGGGGACTACGCGAGCCCGGAGGGTCTCCTTTTCCGAAGTGAATATATCGGCCTTGGCTTTCCATTCACTGGTTTCTGCCTTGGCCTCGCTCAATGCGGACCGAAGTTGATTTATTTGGTCAAGTTGCTGTCCCAGTTGGTCGAGTGTTTTGTCATTCTCTCTGCGCACGAAGTCCAGCTCGGCCCGAAGAGTCGACATCTCCCCCTCGAGTCGCTGACGACGTGCCTTCTCTTCCCTTAGCCGAAGGAACGCCTCGTGATGAAGCACCGAAGACTGCAAGTGTGGGATAAAATGGTCAGTACAAGTCGAAGAATAAGGTAACAAACGCCAAATAGAGCTTATGAGAAATTTTACCTTATTTGCCACCTGTTGAGCTTCATTGAATAAACAGGCCTCATCTACCGCATCCATTGCATCCTGATCTTCCTCGGTCACCAAACACCGAAGGTATCTAGCCACGCCCACAGGCGCGGCTAGAGCTCTAGCATCTTCGGGAATGGCAAACTTTATTATTCTCTTCCGATCAGGATTGGAACTTGGAGCGGGAAATCTATCGACTAACTTGGGACCAATAGATACCCTGCTCGTCTCGGCGGAAGGACTCTTCCTGGGCACTTCGAGCCTGAAGGTATCAACCGATGGCACTCCATCAAAAAAGTCTTCGAAGGGTTCTGCCGGTACCTGGCCTTTGCTCGGCGTATGTATCCTTGCAGCCCGGGCTTCATCGAGGGTTGCCTCCGAGAAGGAGGGAGACTCCATTACTTCTGGGAGGTCTAAGGTTCCTTGTGCTGCCTCCCCTGCATCGGCGCATACCCCGGTCCTCGCCCCTGCTTCGAGGTCCTCTACTCGAGGGATGCAAGCTTCATCGATCCTCGGCTCGGGGACTGTCCGAGATGGTTCATTATTTGACATACCGAGGTCCCTATCTTCCTCGAAGTCGTCGCTCAATCAAATAGCTAGGTCGGCAATTCTAGGCTTATGAGCTATGCTCTTCTTCTTAATCCTCTTTTTCTCGGGCTCTGAGGGACCGGGGACTTCTTTTCTTTTCTTCTCTCCCTCCTTCTCCGAAACAGGGGGAGGGCAGGGAACCTCTCTTACAAAGAAAGGAGGAAGTGAGATAGCAGCAGCGCCGATCACATGAAACAAGAAATATGAACATTATCGAGCTTACCATGATTTTTGGCCTCCCAAAGGACTTTCGATATCTCACGCCAGGCGCGCTCCGAGTAGGTCCTCTGAGCTACCACCTTCCGGACCCACTCCTCCAAGTGCTGAATCGTGGCCGGCATTTGAGAAACGGCTACACCTTACAAAATATATTATTAAGATATCAAAGGAACAACAGATGAATTTGGATAGGAAAATGATGCTTACGACCACCTTCCGGACCCACTCCTCCAAGTGCTGAATCGCGGCCGGCATTTGAGAAACGGCTACAGCTTACAAAATATATTAGTAAGATATGAAAGAAGAACAACAGATGAATTTGGATAGGAAAATGATGCTTACGGTCCATGTTCCACTTTTCTGGGAACGTCATGTCTTCTGCAGGGATAAGGTCCGAGGTCCTTATTCGAACGAATCGGCTCATCCAACCCCGGTCCTTGTCCTCATCAATGCTCGAAAACAGGGCTTTGCTGGCCCGGCGAGCAAGTTTTATTAGTCCCCCTCGGAAAACTCGGGGACTGTACAATCAAAGTAAATCATCAACGGTGAAAGAATGCCCGTCGACCTTATTCACAAAAAAGCGGAAAAGGTGAACTATCCGCCAAATGGAATGGTGAATCTGACCCAATGTAACGTTGTACCTTTTTGCAAAAGGCGATAATAATGGGGTCCAAAGGTCCCAACGTGAAGGGGTAGGTATAAACGCTCAAGTAACCCTCCACGTGGGTGGTAATCGCCTCGTCCGGAGAGGGGACTACCACATCCTTGCCAACCCAGTTACATTCCGTTTTCATCCTATCAAGGATTTTGCTCGTGATTGAGCTAATGTACCTAGCGACCGGTTCGCCCCCGCGTGGTACTGAGGAAGCTTTCTCTACCTAAAAGTCGGAGCCGGTTGAGCATCCGACCGGTATCAAAGCTTTTAGAGGAGGCTCTGTCAAAGTTTCCTCAACAATGACAGGCTCAACCTCTTCAGCGGGTTGAGAGGAGGAAGGTTGTTGTTTTTGAGGAACAAATTTAGATGTTTTCACCATTGGAATTGAAAAGATGAGAAGCGAGCAAAGGGGACTGTATGAAAGGAGTTTACTTGAAGAACAAAAATGCAGAGAGCAAAAGCAAGAAGATATTCAAACGACACAAAACTTGAAAATTGAAGAATGAAGGGGCTATTTATACTCTTCAAAAGAGGCGGTTCAAAACACGAGATGGGAAAGCATTAATTGGGATTTGCAGAAATTACAGGATTTGTCGCCAGCTGGGACACGAAAGGACCTTTTTGATAGTGGCCACGTGCGTCATCATGCTACCGTCATCCATCAACAAGACGTTTTTATGTTATCTGATTTGATGCTTCGAACTTCGTGTCGTTCGCTATAAGTATGTCTCCACTTAACCTAATCTTGAAAGCGGCGGCTCATATCGTTTCTTGTCATTACTCTCCAACAAACGAGGGGACTATCTGTATGGAGCCGGATACGATCGAGTGCATGGGGAGCATCGGTCTTGGGTTTCGAAGATCGGCGTCGATTGAGGTCACCCTCCGGTAAGCTAAGACCGGGACATCGAGAAGGGAAGTCTGGGGTCGGACGACATCAGAACGAAGTTCGAAACCGAAGCGTTCGAGATGAGATTATCGAAACCGGTCCGGGTAAAATATCTTATGGTAATAATATCATATTTGCGTAACGGAAGGACCGGGAATCTCGTGACATGTAAACATCTCGGCGGAAATCACGGCCCAAATCAGCAAAGACGTTGAACCTAGTGATTTTAGGGATTTTTTACCTTGTAAATAAGTCTTTTACCTTGTATGGAATTCTTTTCTCCTCCTATATAAAGAGTTCAGCCCTACTATAAAAGACACACAAGATACGATCAATATACAAAGTTTAGCATATTTTAACTATTTTCTCCATCAAATACTAATTTCATTCTTGTTCATTCCATCACAGCTGAATTATTCAACTTCGGTGGTTTGCTTACTCTCTTACTTATTGAATTTAGCCTTTATTTATCGTTCATTCTTTAATTGTATCAGGTCAAGTCACGTATCCTTAAAATCACATATAAATTTAATTGTTACCCGTAATTAAGGGTAAACAACACCTTTAGATGACAAAAATAAATAAGAGCTTTAAACCAATCAATTGATAAACAACTTCGAGGATCCCGACAGTAGCTAGATCAAACTCATTAAAGGAATCACAAGATAGTTACTTAAGAAAACAGGTATTACAATTTAAAAGTCAGTGACTTTGAACCGATTCAATCTGATAGAATATAACCCATTGTCCGCAAATCAAAGACGGTGGGTATTCTATATAAAACTATATAGACAGATTTGATCAAAACGAGATTTGCATATGTTAGGGATACATTACATATTTCCAAGATCCAGTCTCATATTTGATAATTTGAATATATTTTTGTAAACATTATTTGATATAAAAATATATGGCATTTGATATTATTTTATCATTGTTATTAATTGCTTGATTAATTTGATAAGGTTCTTGATTAAGTTTTGAGACTTGATATTGTGATGGAGATCATGATAATGAGAGTGATATCTCTTATAATTTAATCTAAATTTGTTCTTGATCGTAGGACTATTAATATTGACATTATTAATCCGGTTAGATCAATATTTATGTGATTATCTTTATGGGATAAAGATTAGTTGATCTCATTAACTAAAGCACATAAATAGATGATGCATATAGAGATATAATCATTGAATCGACTCATTGAAATATTGCTAATGGTTAGAAATACCATAAACTATCAATAGGATATTCTCTTTAAGAATGTGATGTCATAATTTTCTTTGACCTGAGATCGTTATAGTAATTGACAAGTTATTTATTGTGCTTTAATACCAGAAACCTATGGCCCTTGATCGATAGTTGAAAGGATATTCGGTACGATTAAATGCTTGTAGAATTAGTGATTAATCAAGATGGAATCTGCCAACTCTTGGTAATGAATTTAAGCTCCATGTCGTCATGAATTATAAACGACGAAATTAAGACCTTGGCCAGGGCAATTGAATGAAAGAAGAAAAGAGTTTCCTAGGTTATTCAATGTTCGATTATACTTGACATGAGCACATTATTGGTCGCCTATTAGGATTTGACAATTTAATCATATCCTAGGGTGACTCAAAGCTATAAGGTAAGAAGGAAATATTATTTTATTCTTCTATGAGTTCTTGAGAGTAAATTGTATACTTCATGCTATCCAGCCATTAAGGAGTGTTGTTAAACACCACCCTTGGTTAGTACATTGATTTGATCAATTTACTACCGGCTTAGTAAAGAACCTACGGGGTCGCACACTAACGAGTGTTCTAATCTTTGCTACAAGGTTAATTATTTTATCACTTGATAATTAAATTGGGGAATTTAATTAGTCAAATAAATAAATAAAGTTTTAGTCCAAATGAAATATTATCATATTCTTTGCTAGCATAGAAAATATAATTAATATTGTAAACAAATTGAAGTTTTCTATTTGGAATAGAAAACTAAAATATATCTTGATAATAGGTAGAAAAAAATACTAAAATCATGTAAATTATCCCATATTTAATTCTTGTTTGTTTGGATGTGGATGTTAATCACATTGATTCATGTTAATATAATGTGTTTTTATGTGTAGGAATAAGTTGAAAACAATCGGGGACGAAATCGGGGAAGAAAACAAGCTAAAACAAGAAGAAAGGAGCAAAAGCGGGAAGACGCCACAGGCAGCGCTGGACAGCCTCAGCGAGCATTCTGCCTCCAGTCCCCTGGACAGCGCCCAGCGCCCCCCAAGGGACCAACTCCGGAAATTGTCTCCTTTTCGATTTAGAAGACCCTAAACCGCCCCAAAACCTTCCCAACTCTTATATAAACATCCCTAAACCCATCTAGGAGGAAAACAACGTGATTTTGGAGCAAAAGGGAGCTAAGAACATCAACAACATCAAGAAATTCTCAATTCATCAAGCAAAACTAGTATCTCTATTTTAGTTTTTCTTACTTAGTTATTTGATTTTGTTGAACATGAGTGGCTAATCACCCCTTGTTCTGGGGTTGTGATTAGCCATGAATATTGTGTTTTTAACTTGACGGATTTATTTTAATAGTTAATGTGGCTAAGATTGTTTCTTCAATTCTATGTTTAATTGCTTAATTGTTTTGGCCACCAATTAAGTTCTATCAATTATCTATGCTATGTTTGAGAAAACTAAGTTTAGATTAGAATAAGGATTGAAGAAAGCATGTTCTTAACTTTGTTAAAAAGAGCGGATTCGTGGTTAACATAGGAATATACTTAATTACCATGCTTAATTAGATAATCGTGTTCTTCATGCATTCTTGCTAGATTAATTCCATAGGAATATAGGCATTAATCTTGTTAGGAATAGGCGAATAGTACTTCGGAAGAAGGCTATGAGTATCATTATCGATTAATTAGCAATCTTACCTTAACTATATGAACCATAAGTTAATTAGAACGCAATAGGATTGGAAGTAAAATCACAACCCTGGAATCTTTGTTTTATTGCTTACAAAATACATAATTGTTCTTTGTGATTCCTAGATTTAAATTAGAATTACAATTTAGACTAAGTTATATACTAAACTTGATCTTTGCTTGATTAAATAACGATAATAGTTGTTATAAAGTAGTTAACTTAAGTCCCTTGGGTACGATAATCCGGACTCCTTGTCCTATATTACTTGTCGATCACGTATACTTGCGTGTGCGTAAGGGAGCAACAAGTTTTTGGCGCCGTTGCCGGGGACTGAAAATTATACTACTTTATCAATTACAGCTTTTATTTGTTATTTGTTCAAGTTACACTCGACTGACGTTGTTTGCTTAGACTTAGGCTTTCTTTTGAATGCGGAGAACGAGAAGTGCAAACAACCTACTTCCCTTTGATCCAGAGATTGAACGTACCTTACACAGACTAAGGAGGGAGGTAGACGCCAGGACCAGAAATAACCCAGAGCTGGATATAGTTGAGCAACCACAACCTATCGATATGGCAGGAAACGCTGAAAGGGCGGTGATAGAAGCTGCAAGGCCTAATCTGGCCAATATTACTCAAGCAATTGTCAAACCTGAGATCACAGGACACTTTGAGCTGAAGCAGTATATGGTGCAACTTATCCAATCTACGGGCCAATATGTGGGGCTACCTCACGAAGACCCACAGCGACATATCCAGAATTTCTTGGAGATAACAGACACATACAACTACCCGAATGTGTCAAAGGACTATGTAAGATTGACTTTGTTTCCCTTTTCTCTGTTGGGGGAAGCAAAAGAGTGGCTACAGAAGGAGCCAGCGAATAGTATATATACATGGGATGATTTAGAAAGGAAGTTTCTGATCAAATTCTTCCCGACCAAGAAAACTAAGTCACTGAGAAGTTAAATTTTGGGCTTTGAACAGAGAGAGGGGGAAACCCTTAGACAGCCATGGGAGAGATACAAAAAGCTACTGAGAGATTGTCCACACCATTGCCAAACAGATGAGATACTTGGGCATACATTTGTTGACGGTCTAGATGAAGCCTCAAAGATGAACCTGGATTCAGCATGCGGTGGAAGTTGCATGGCAAAACCTTATAGCGAAATCCAACTCTTATTAAACAACTTTATAGCCAATGATCATAATTGGCAAGGTGATGGTGACTCACGCAGAGCCCTAAAGCAGAAAGGAGCTGGTTTGATAGAATTGGATGACTTGGCAGCTATGAGAGCAGAAATGGCCAAATTAGCAAATCAGATGAACCGAATGAATATGCAGCAGGTTCAACCTAGGAAGCAGGTTCAGCAAATGTCAATATGCTGTGAGATGTGTGGTGATAACCACACAAGCGATATGTGTCCCACCAATCCAGAGTCTATATATTATGTGGGGCAACAAAGCCGGGGTCCTGTGAATCAACATGCACAGTATGGAAATTCCTACAATCCAAATTGGAGGAATCATCCTAATTTTTCCTGGGGAGGTAATCAACCACAACAGAATATGAACAGACCACAAGGAAATTACAATCAATCACAGAGGCAACCTTCTCATTCTGAGGAAAACACAAATGAATTGCTAAAGCAGCTGTGCAAGATAACAAACAGTTCAGAACGGAGTATCAAACTCTCACTACTACGGTGAGAAATTTAGAACGCCAGTTGGGGCAGTTGGCCGGAGCACAGAATACTCGACCTGCTGGGGCATTACCCAGCGACACTGAAGCTAACCCATGGGCATCACTCAATGCAGTATCATTAAGGAATGGGAGGCAGTTAGAGGAGGTCGAAAAGAAGAAGAAAAAGCAAGTTACTTTTAATGAGAACCCGATTACCATGGAGAGTACTTCAGAAAAAGCCAAAAGGAGATGAAAATATAGTCGAAGAGGTAGTGGCCAAGCAACCCCCACAATTGGTTGCAAGGCCACCACCTCCCTTCCCCCATAGATTGCAAAAGTTGAGAGATAATGAGGCTTACAAGAAATTTCTTGAGATCTTGAAACAGGTGAAAATCAACATTCCATTGGTTGATATTTTACAATAGGTGCCTAGATACGCAAAGTACATCAAAGACATTGTGGCCAACAAAAGACGATTGACAGAGTTTGAAACTGTGGCACTTACTGAAGAGTGCAGTTCAAGAATTCAAGGGAAATTACCACAAAAGTTAAAAGACCCGGGCAGTTTTACTATCCAGATCTCTATTGGGAAACATGCTGTGGGAAGAGCACTATGCGACCTCGGAGCAAGCATAAATTTAATGCCGCTTTCAGTGTTCCGACAGTTGGGGTTGGGTGAACCTCGCCCAACGACAGTCACCTTACAGCTAGCAGATCGCTCCCTGGCTCATCCGGAGGGAGTAATTGAGGACGTACTAGTCCAAGTTGGCTCGTTTATATTTCCTGCGGACTTCATCATTTTGGACTATGAACCAGATCAGGACGTCCCATTTATTTTGGGGCGTCCCTTTTTAGCTACCGGCCGAGCCATCATAGATGTTTGTGAAGGAAATATGACTATGCGAGTAGGGGACCAAGAAGAAGTATTCAAGGTTTATAAACCACTCCGGTTGCCAACACATTACGAGGAATTAGCAATGATTTCAGTGGTGGAGAATGCTTCCACATCCGTAGTGCCTAGCATGAGTCCGGTTGATCCTAGTGAACGAGGATTGCTTGGGGAAGTGGAAAAGAATATGACGAAGGAAATTAAGAAAGTACCGGATA